>JARQOC010000010.1:42703761-43051618 GCA_033576535.1 Allobates femoralis
TGTCTTTTTCTTTAAAAAAAAAAAACTGTATATGATTTATGGCCAGAGAACTCATCAAAATCCAAAGGAGCTCAGAAAAAGACAAATGAAAGCGATACAAACTCAGTGTAGGAATAAGCTCGCTCACTGACTCTCAGTTAACTCCTTTTGCAGTCAGCAATGGGCAATGAAACAAGGAGCCTGTAAAAGCCAAACAGCAGTTTTAGGCAAAAAGTTATGCATTTAAGAAATTAATTCTACCTCCCCCCCCCCCCCCCAAGGTGTCCAAATGCTTTAGTGCTTCAAAATTGTTTACGGGGTTAAATGAGAAATCACAATCCACTATGGGGAGCCTACTGCATATTGTCCTTATGTAAGGACTCAAAGGATGTTTCCCATGGGATGCTAATACCTGTGTATTTGCAATGATCGGAATTAAGGATACATGGTATTGTGATGTAATACCAGGCACAGCCATTTCAAGATGTGTGGCGCCTTGCATCATGGCTCCTTCAATCAGCTGGTGGTTGTATGCCTGGAATCAAGACTATTAATCATCTTGCTGGGGCGTCTCCCAATATCCTACTCCTGGATAAAGCCTTTAAGGAACGACCATCGTTTTAATTTATCTTGGTAAAGAAATCTGCTTTTCTTCTCCAAATTCTCAATTCATCTGTAGAATCCGTCTTCAGTAAATTCCGATATCCCCATTACTGAGACAGGAGAGGACAGTGCTGATAAAGTTCTATGGAGGTGACTGGCTCCGCCTCTGACTCCTCCCATCTATGGAGGTGACTGGCTCCGCCTCCAACTCCTCCCATCTCTATGGAGGTGACTGGCTCCACCTCAGATGACTCCTACCTATATGGAGCTGACTGGCTCTGCCTCAGACTCCTCCCACATCTATGGAGCTGACTGGCTCCACCTCAGACTCCTCCCACCTCTATGGAGCTGATTGAGACTCCTCCCACATCTATGGAGCTGATTGACTGAGACTCCTCCCACATCTATGGATCTGACTGGCTCCACCTCAGACTCCTCCCACATCTATGGAGCTGACTGGCTCCACCTCAGACTCCTCCCACATCTATGGAGCTGACTGGCTCCACCTCAGACTCCTCCCACATCTATGGAGCTGACTGGCCCCACCTCAGACTCCTCCCACATCTATGGAGCTGACTGGCTCTGCCTCAGACTCCTCCCACATCTATGGAGCTGACTGGCTCCACCTCAGACTCCTCCCACCTGTATGGAGCTGATTGACTGAGACTCCTCCCACATCTATGGAGCTGACTGGCTCCACCTCAGACTCCTCCCACATCTATGGAGCTGACTGGCCCCACCTCAGACTCCTCCCACATCTATGGAGCTGACTGGCTCCACCTCAGACTCCTCCCACATCTATGGAGCTGACTGGCTCCACCTCAGACTCCTCCCACATCTATGGAGCTGACTGGCCCCACCTCAGACTCCTCCCACATCTATGGAGCTGACTGGCTCCACCTCAGACTCCTCCCACATCTATGGAGCTGACTGGCTCCACCTCAGACTCCTCCCACATCTATGGAGCTGACTGGCTCTGCCTCAGACTCCTCCCACATCTATGGAGCTGACTGGCTCCGCCTCAGATTCCTCCCACCTCTATGGAGCTGACTGGCTCCACCTCAGACTTCTCCCACATCTATGGAGCTGATTGACTCAGACTCCTCCCATATCTATGGAGCTGACTGGCTCTGCCTCAGACTCCTCCCACCTCTATGAAGTTGACTGGCTCCACCTCAGACTCCTCCCACATCTATGGAGCTGACTGGCTCTGCCTCAGACTCCTCCCACATCTATGGAGCTGACTGGCTCCGCCTCAGATTCCTCCCACCTCTATGGAGCTGACTGGCTCCACCTCAGACTTCTCCCACATCTATGGAGCTGATTGACTCAGACTCCTCCCATATCTATGGAGCTGACTGGCTCTGCCTCAGACTCCTCCCATCTCCATAGAATTCAGCCGCTGTCATCTTGTATCTCATTAATGATAAAATCTTCACGGAATACAGACGTTACCCACAAATTTAGAGGAGAAAGAACAGATGTCTCTGATGAGATATATTACAGATTAGTTTATTTTCATGTGAGCTATTGATATATAAAATAAAGTGACGATTACTTTTTTAAGCTTTAATTGAAAATCAATATGAGATTAGGGTGATGGATCTGATGTCTGGTCGCCCATCCATTCTGTGTCTTTTTCCTTTTAGGTTTTGGCCCAGAAAGCAAGAAATGGAAAACTGTTACCAGAGGAATACCAGGGGGGGTCATTCAGGTAAACGATCTGGATTAATTAGCAAAACTGATGAAGACAGAGGAGGGGAAATGATTAATATTCATTAGGACCTGGTGAGAAATAGCAAAATGTATTGGTGGGGAGGGGTGAGCAGACGTCCTAATCCTGGACTTTTCCTTTTAACATATATGAAGTTATAATGTGGGGGGCCACGTTCAGTGATGTGACCCTCGGCCTCTGCTATTATGCGGTATATAGAGATCCCCATTAATCTAGGTCCATCATTGAAGCCCCTCTGTGTCTCATTGTTCAGCACGGGAGCTGTATACACCAATCATACCCTCACATGTCACATTCTGCCTTCTGTCCTATAGGGGTATGAAATAACCCAAGAATACAGGATCAGACTACACATTCTGTTTTGTAGTCTGTTACCATGACGACACAGATTTGAATAAATACTAGCTTCTAGTCATGTAAAATAAGGGAATCCAATAGTGCTCGCTCTCCCGTGTCTAATGCCGGCGCTCCGGTCTGCAGAGATGTCACGTGACCGCTACAGCCCCTGACCTCAGTGATTGGCTGCAGTGTTGATGTGACCGGATAGCTGACCTAAGGAGGGTAACCACTATGCGATTCTGTTATTTTATATGACCGCATCGCTTAAACTGAACCCCAAATTTTTCCTAACTTTTCTTCGTGTAATTTTCTTATTTCTCAGATCTTGTGTCTCATATTAATGGTTTTCTTTCTTTTTCCATCTCTAAAATGGTGCCTGCAGCATCTCTAACCTGGGCATGTTTGGCATCACCGGGTTCATCGCAGTAATAAACCCCCCGCAGTCCTGCATTCTGGCAGTTGGACGCTCCCGGACTGAGCTGGCTCTAGCCGAAGATGAGGAGGGAAACCCCACACTCTCCCAAAAGGAGCTGCTGAATGTCACGCTGTCCAGCGATGGCCGCCTGATCGACGACGAGCTGGCTTCCATATTCCTGGATCGCTTCCGCACCAACTTGGAAAACCCAATGAACTGTGCCCTAGTGTGAGCGAATGCACTTCATACCGAGCCCCAGAACTGCCGAGTATTCGGGTGCTTCCCCAGAACGAACAAACCGTGTATAGGATGGAATAATAAAGCAGATTAACTTATTAGAAGCCAGTGTGTGACTCTTCATAATCATTGGAGACCTGCCGGACCGACCGCACCTCTCCCAACCTGAAGCCTCAGCCTCAGAGGCGTCCAGGAGGCTTGAGCTGGGGGATCTGCTGTCAGTCCGAACACTGCTGTGTATATCTCCCCCTTCCTTCCCCCTTCTCACACACACGCGTCTCTGCAATGTTCTGCATATTCACAAAGGGTGCACTTTTTTATTGCTTTATGTGCCAAAGCTAAAAAAGAAAAATGAAGTTTTCTATTTTGTGTATTCAGGTCTAATGTACAGTCATGGCCGAAAGTGTTGGCACCTTGAAACTGTTCCAGAAGATGAAGTAATTCTCTCAGAAAATGATTGCAATTCCACATGATTTAATATACCATGTTTATTTCCTTTGTGTGTATTGGAACAACAGGAAAAAACAACCCAAAATATCTCTGACCTTCCTCATATGTGACTATAGGTCCTGTGCTCTTTTCTCTAACCTCCCCTATATGTGACTGTGAGTCCTGTGTTCTTTTCTCGGCCCTCCCCCATATGTGACTGTAGGTCCTGTGCTCTTTTCTCTGACCTCCACCATATGTGACTGTAGGTCCTGTGCTCTTTTCTCTGACCTTCCCCATATGTAACTGTAGGTCCTGTGATGTTTTCTCTGCCCTACCCCATATGTGACTGTAGGTCCTGTGTTCTTTTCTCTGACCTCTCCCATATGTGACTGTAGGTCCTGTGTTCTTTTCTCTGACCTCCCCCGTATGTGACTGTAGTTCCTGTGCTCTTTTCTCTGACCTCCCCTATATGTGACGGTGAATCCTGTGTTCTTTTCTCTGACCTCCCCCATGTGTGACACTAGGTCCTGTGCTCTTTTCTCTGACGTCCCCCATATGTGACTGTAGATCCTGTGCTCTTTTTTTCTGACCTCCCCCATATGTGACTAGGTCCCGTGCTCTTTTCTCTGACCTCCACCACATATGACTGTAGTAATGTGATCTTTTCTTTGTCGGCCTCATTCTGTTTTCGGAAAACAGTAGAATGGTGCGTTTTACGGAAAAGCTCTATCTTGTCTCATCTGTCGACAAGACACTTTCCTAGAAGGATTTTTGTTACTCAAATACAATTTGGCTTTTGTTTTTTGTCTCTGTGTCAGCAGTGGGTCCTCCTGGGTCTCCTCCATAGTGTTTCATTTCATTCTCATGTCTACGGATATTTTGCGCTGACACTGATGCCCCCCCGGCATGCAGGGTGGCTTGATTTCTTTTGAACTTGATTGGGGCTTATCCACCATCTGGATTATCCTCCGTTACAACCATTCATTAATATTTCTCTGCTGTCCACCTCCAGGGAGATTAGCTACAGTGCCATGGATTGTAAATGTCTTGATAATGTTGCGCATCATGGACAAAGGAACTTCAAGACCTCTGGAGATGGACTTGTAACATTGTGATTGATTATTTTTCTTTTTATAATTATTTATAGTATTTAGCAAACAAACAAAATATGCAGATTTGTACAATCGTAATTTATAGATTAAAGTGAAAACAGAAGATAAGTCGAAAAATAAGATAGTGAGAGGGGGAGAAGAAAGAAGGGGAATGAAGCGGGGGGGTAATCAGGGGAAGAGGAATGGTCCTCATCCAATTACCACTGAGATTCTACCGGTCCAGGCATCCACCTGTCCACAGCATTCCTTATATGTCTCAGACTGTTGAAATTGCATCCAACTAAACCATGTTTCTCTGAATCTCGTATAAGAGTCATGAACTGAAGATGTTAAATCCTCCATAAACATAGGGTTGTTTACCTTTGCTATCCACATCGAAATTGGTGGACATGTCGCCTTCCTACAAAGAAGCGGAATACACGCCTGCGCCGCCATCACCAAGAATCGCAGCAAGGAATGCTTATATGTCTTAATAGGCATCTCGCAATAATGAAGCAGAAATAGTGCAGGGCCCAGTTCTCCCCCAAAATCTGTAACCACACAGATGATTTCACTCACCTTGGACCAAAATGGGCCAAGGATACTGCAATCCCAAAAAATGTGCAGAAAGGTACCTTCCACGTCACCAGACCTCCAACACACCGAATCAGTAGAGGGGAACATGTAAACGTGAAGGGACCCTATACCATCTTGTGAGTATCTTGTAGTTTGCTTCCTGGAACCGTGAGCTAATCGAAGTAACATGAGCCAAGGTGTAAACCCTGGCGCTCTGCTCTGGGCTAAGCTCCACCTCTAGATCCGCTTCCCACTGCGACATGAATATAGGTGTCGTCAGGTCTGGAGGTGAGATCAGTAGCGCATATGTTTTAGAAAGGGCATGTCTACATGATCCGGAGCCGTGACAGAGCGTTTCGAAAACTGTTTTAGATCTACGAAACTCAGTTTAGGCGGCGGGAGGCTATGGAAGAAATGGTTTAAGTTGTAGGATCTCCAAAATCCCAGGGGCTGGGGGTCGAAATAGAACTCAGTATCTTCAGAGACGGCCATGTTTCTACCTCCCCCTAGCTCTCCACTCGGTCAGTGCCCGATTTGATTCACTGTCCGAAAATTGGAATAAACTCTGAGTGACTAAGTACCGGGGCTAGAATAGAGTCAGTGGGAATCCTCATCGAGCGAATTAACTTCACCAGTTATACCTTGGTTGGCTCGTATGTGTCTCAGCAATGGTTCGAGAGATAGTATAAGATCGATGGGGAAGCGGACAACCCTGGCGGGTCCCATTCATAATATCAAATGGCTCAGATAAAACGCTGTTCACCCAGACCCTAGCAGACGTAACCAAGTACAGCGACAACACCCAATGCATCATCCTAGCTCCCTAAGCCTATATGGGCCAGGGTTTCCTCCATAAAAGTCCAATTAACTCTATAGAACGCTTTCTCTGCGTCGGTCAACAAGAGCATCATCGGAGGACCAGAACGTTTAGCTTTATGTATTAAATGTTTCGCTTTAGTGGTGTTGTCCCTAGCCTCTCGACCCATCACAAAACCTGCCTGGTCTGGGTGAACAATGCCACACATCAAGGGAGCCAATCTACCTGCCTGAATCTTAGCGAATAATTTAATGTCCACATTTAAAAGTGAGATTGGGCGGTAACTTGAGCAATGCAGTGGGTCTTTCCCAGGCTTGTGAATTACATTGTGATTATTGATATTTTTCAAAAATTTTGGTTCTGGCATCCTCACAGTTTTTTTTCTCCTTTCTGTTCTCCATGCTTAGTGTTGACACACAGACACACAATGCAAAGACTGAGGCAACTTCTCCCATTTTTATCTGGTTTCAGCCATGATTTTCATATTGCCCATCCTTGTTACTTGCCACAGGTGAGTGTGAATGAACATCACAGGCTGGAAACAAAGTTGTCTACCTACAAATTTGTTTTTTTTTTATGAAATTTTGTCCAATTTGTCTTTTTTTCTCTTTTTTTGCGCTGTTCTATTACCCAAAGGAAATAAAAACCCTAATGCCCAACTAATAAAGGTAGCAATCCTAAAAGTCATAATTGACTCTTTAACAAGCCTTTTAATGTGACTAAAGGCCCCGTTACACGTTTCAAGATCGTTCCCGACATCGTTCAAAAGTGACGTCAGGAACGATGTTGAAACGGCATTGTCGTTGCATGTAAACGCACGATTCAACAACGATAGTTGTTCAAGTCAGAGTTGACAGGTTTTTCCTGCATGCAACTTCAACTTAAGCAACCTGCGGCATCGTTTGGTGTGACACCGCAATAGCGATGTCACGGCCGTCTTCGCCCATTCACAGCAGTGAGCAGGGATAATTTGCGGTGTTTGCGAGCGATCCCTGCTCACAACATTGTTGGTGAGTTGTCCATGTTATCTGGACGTGTGACAGCTCACCAGTGATGTTGCACAGGTGTCCACAAAATGAGCGTGCTCCTGAGATCGCATGCAACATCGCTGATAAGTTGTACCGTGTAACAGTACCTTTAGGATTCGTGCCAGATCAGAACCCCAAACTGCACTGATGAGGGCCAATCACCCTGAAACGCAGCGTCTGCAGTGTGTGGGAATTCTGATCTGGCTGTGTGAGAGGTTAATTGGGGTTCTGAACTGGCACAAATCCTAAAGGTACCGTTACACGCTAAGATATCGCTCAAATGTCACAGGTTTGGAGTTGTTGAAACGACATCGTTAGTACGTCGTTGTGTGTGACACCGAGATACGACCACGATAAATCGGATCGCTGATCGCAGATTTATGAACATGTTCCTAAATCTGTCGTTCATTCAACCTGCTGCATCGTTGTGTGTGACACTGCGATAACGAGTATCGTTCGCTGAGTTGTGTGAACGATAGCTGCTCGCCACATCGTTGGTGCGTCGTTCACAATATCTAGACGTGTGACATCTCACCAACGATCTCAAAAAGATGTCCTAACCACCGCGCTCCCGTGAGATCGTTGGTAAAATCGTTACGACATTGTAGCTTGTAACGGTACCTTTAGTCATATTGAAAGGCTTGTTAAAGAGTCAGTTATGACTTTTAGGATTGCTACCTTTATTAGGTGTCATTAGAGTTTTTCACTTCCTCACTGAAGTGACAATTTGCATATGCAATTTCCCAGAGGAGCCTTGCGGCTTTAAGTCTCCTCACTGCTGGCTGGCAGAATACTCTCCGCAAGGAGAATAGCTGTTCTCCCCCCCCAAACAAAGGAAATAAATGTCTATAACAAAACGTGTAATTGCCATATTTTACTAGGAGAAATTCTGCATTTTCTAGAAAAATTTCAAGGGTGCCAACACATTCAGCCATGACTGTGCCCATGTGCCTCCATGGTTATGACTCCTCTGTGTATTTTGACCTTTCCTTTATGGTCACTCCACTCCTCCGCTCCCTTTTCTGACAAAGTAGATGGAAAGGAGTGACATAGGGCTGTGGGATCTGAATACACAAGGTTTGACGTCTGCTACCCGGGGTGTAACTATAATAGGTGCAGGGGTTGCAATTGCACCTGGGCCCTGGAGCCTAGGGGGCCCCAAATTTCCTTTGGCCTAAAAAAAAAAAGACTTCTATTATTGAAGATTTGCAATAATTTGTGTGCTCTGTTGCAGCTTTCACATCAGGGCCCATGAGCTTCAAGTTACGCCACTGTATCTTACCATGGAGATGCATAGTAACTGCATACACAGAATGGAAGAATTAACTTTTAGCAAAGGTTGGTTCATCTTTATTTTTAGAAGAGTTGATGCAATTGCAAAAATGGGTTGTGAAAGTAATCAAACCCTTTAATGTCTGTAAAGTCACAATGTCGGGAGTCTGTTGTTTGCTTCTCAGGCTTAATGGTATTTTGTATTATAGTTGAGTTTTCCTTTAATTAATGTAATTTGCACTCAACCAATCAAGCCCGTCTGTGATTGACTGCCGCAGGTTGCCGCTTATTAGTGTATTACATAAGTGTTTTACAGTGTTTGTTACTGCAAGGAATGGGGACAAGTAATTAACCGTGATTGACGAGACATGTCGCCTTCTGCAGAATGTGATGGGTCGTGTTCAGTATGATAGAGACGTCTGTTGTGAATCCCAGAATCTACCGCTCCATGCATCAGTACATCCAAAGATCCTGGTGCTCTACTGGGGTGGAAGACAAGATTTTAGTCATTATTTGGTTAAAGTTCATATCTTGTCGGATTTTTGTAGGTTTTTTTTTATTCCTTATATTCCTTAATAGGTACTGTATATTTTGGATTATGAGACGCTCTTTTTTTCCCCTTTATTGGGGGAGGGGGAATTGGGGGTGCGTCTTACAATCCGAATATTGTTTTGTCTGTTATTTTATTTTTTACTTACTGAGGGGAAAGTGCGAAGGTGCAGGACGCAGGGTCCACGGAGGATGTGGGCAATGGGGTAAGTCTGTGAACCCGAACCTGCGGGGTGTGGCGGCGATGTACACTGGTGGCTGCCATTTTCTGTGTTACTGCTGCACCTCAGCCTCTACCTCCCAGGACTTTCAGAACATAGGCGTAGAGGCAGTGCATGCTCAGATCGAGATCTCAGAGCTGAGATCTTGATCTACATATACTCCACCTCCGCACCCATTTTCTGGACGTTCTGGGAGGTAGAGACTGAGGCGCAGCTGCCAGCAGTAACACAGAAAATGGCAGCCACCAGTGTACATCGCCGCCACACCCCGCAGGTTCGGGTTCACAGACTTACCCCATTGCCCACGTCCTCTCTGGACTCTGTGTCCTGCACCTTCGCTTTACCACCGCAACCCCCACCTCTCGATAAGCCATGGCGGGTTCAGGATGGGGGGACCATGTGCAAGGATGGGAGACATATATACCAGAATGGGGGGCTATGTACAAGGATGGGGGGACGTATACATTGTGTGCAGAATTATTAGGCAAATGAGTATTTAGTTCACATGATACTTTTTATACATGTTGTCCTACTCCAAGCTGTATAGACTTGAGAGCCACCTACCAATTAAGTAAATCAGGTGATGTGGATCTCTGTAATGAGGAGGGGTGTGGTGTAATGACATCAACGTCCTATATGAGGTGTGCTTAATTATTAGGCAAATGCCTTTCCTTAGGCAAAATGGGTCAGAAGAGAGATTTGACGGGCTCTGAAAAGTCCAAAATTGTGAGATGTCTTGCAGAGGGACGCAGCAGTCTTGAAATTGCCAAACTTTTGAAGTGTGATCACAATCAAGCCTTTCATGGCAAATAGCCAATAATGTCACAAGAAACGTGTTGGGCAAAAAAGGCACAAAATAACTCCCCATGAATTGAGGAAAATCAAGCGTGAAGCTGCCAAGATGCCATTTGCCAGCAGTTTTGCAATATTTCAGAGCTGCAGCGTTACTGGAGTATCAAAAAGCACAAGGTGTGCCATACATGGCCAAGGTAAGGCATTGTTCCTTTGAACAAGAAACAAGATAAAACATCAAGACTGGGCCAAGAAATATCAAGACTGATCTTTCAAAGGTTTTATGGACTGATGAAATGAGAGTGACTCTTGATGGCCAGATGGATGGGCCAGAGGCTGGATCAGTAAAGGGCAGAGAGCTCCACTCCGACTCAGACGCCAGCAAGGTGGAGGTGGGGTACTGGTATGGGCTGGTATCATCAAAGATGAACTTGTGGGACCTTTTCGGGTTGAGAATGGAGTGAAGCTCAACTCTCGGACCTACTGCCAGTTTCTGGAAGACGCCTTGTTTAAGCAGTGGTACAGGAAGAAGTCGGTATCGTTCAAGAAAAACATGATTTTCATGCAGGACAATGCTCCATCACATGCATCCAACTACTCCACAGCATGGCTGGCTAGTAAAGGTCTAAAAGAAGAAAAAATAATGACATGGCCCCCTTGTTCATCTGATCTGAACCCCATAGAGAACCTGTGGTCCCTCCTAAAATGTGAGATCTACAGGGAGGGAAAACAGTACACCTCTGGGAACAGTGTCTGGGAGGCTGTGGTGGCTGCTGCACGCAATGTTGATCGTAAACAGATCAAGCAACTGACAGAATCTATGGATGGAGGCTGCTGAGTGTCATCATAAAGAAAGGTGGCTAGATTGGTCACTAATTTTTGGGGGGTTTTGTTTCTGCATGTCAGAAATGTTTATTTCTAAATTTTGTGCAGTTATACTAGTTTACCTGGTGAAAATAAACAAGCGAGATGGGAATATATTTGGTTTTCATTAAGTTGCCTAATAATTCTGCACAGTAATACCGTGTTTTCCCCGAAAGTAAGACCCTGTCTTACATTCTTTTGGGGGCCAAAAGTGGCCCCCGGTCTTACTTTCGGGGGGGGGGGTCTTACATTGGGTGCCCCAGCAGTGTGGCCTACAGGCCCCCTCCTGCTGGGACACTGCGGGAGCGGGTCGCACGTCACGTGCGCCCGCTCATTACATATGCACTGCATCCCCCTGTCAATCAGCGACAGGGGGAGCAGTGCATTATACTGTATATATGGGCCCCCTATTGCTGGCACACTACCCCCCTGTTCTGAGGCCCCCACCGCTGCTGCTGCTGCAGACATCTTACCCTCCAGGGTCTTCTTGCAGCAGCCAGCGCGTCCGTCCTCTGTCCTCGGCTGTCTCCCGGATCATGTGACCGGCCGGTCGCAGTCGCGATGACGTCATGCGCTGCGACGGGTCACATGATCCGGGAGACAGCCGAGGACAGAGGACGGACGCGCTGGCTGCTGCAAGAAGACCCTGGAGGGTAAGATGTCTGCAGCAGCAGCAGCAGCAGCAGCGGTGGGGGCCTCAGAACAGGGGGGTAGTGTGCCAGCAATAGGGGGCCCATATATACAGTATAATGCACTGCTCCCCCTGTCGCTGATTGACAGGGGATGCAGTGCATATGTAATGAGCGGGCGCACGTGACGTGCGACCCGCTCCCGCTCCCGCTCCCCCCCCCCTCCCCGCTAGCGGCCTTACATTGGCCCCCCCGGTTGTAAGGCCTTATAATCGGGGGAGGCCTTACATTAGCAGGCCCCCCCTTTACCCCTAGGCGGCCTTACAATCGGGGGGGGCCTTACTTTCGGGGAAACATGGTAGTTACCTGCACAAACAGATATCCTCCTAAGAGCCAAATCTAAAAAAAACCACTCCAACTTCCAAAAATATTAAGCTTTGATATTTGAGTCTTTTGGGTTGATTGAGAACATAGTTGTTCATCAATAATAAAAATAATTCTCTATAATATAACTTGCCTAATAATTCTGCACACAGTGTATACTGATTGTAAGACCGACACTGCCTTTATAAGACGGACCCCATTTAACATTAAAAATATTTTTTTTCTCTTTTCCTTCACCAAATTTGTGATGCGTCTTATAATCTGGTGCGCCTTACAAAGCCAAAAATACCGTAACTCCCATTCCTAAGGAGTAGTGATGAGTGAGCTAGTGGTAATCAAAATGAGCAGGTCGCTCAGATGGGCTCAACTCAAGTACTGAGTATAATAGAAGTCAATGGGAAACTCCATTGTTTCTCTGGAGACTTTTTCCCATTGATTTCCATTACACTCAGTACTTGAGTCGCGACCATCCAAGCATTCCACCTGCTTCTTTCGATCATTGTAGTGCTCCCTCATCCCTACTAAGGCTATGTGCAAATAATGTTTTGTTTTTGTTTTTTTAGAGTGGATCCTTGCAGAACTCTTCCATTTACACTTTGCTGTTCACATGAGGTTTTTTTTGCAGGTCGTTCATTGACACTTTCTAAATTAGGTTCTGTCCAATCAAATGATGCAAAATAAAAAAATTCAAAATCTCTTCAAAACCACTTCAGGAAAGGAAAACTTGGAGTTGGTGGAGTACAGCACTCTGCTTTTTTTTTTTCTGTCTCATATGACGCCCAAGTGCATCCACTGCTCCACGTTGATGGGACAATCAGAGACTTTTTAATATTAGGAATAAGACTTAAAGGGAATCTTTCAGCAGGTTTTTGCTATGTAAGCTGAGGACCGCATGCTGCAGGGGTCAAAAAACAAAACGCAACAGTGTGTTGTGTCTCTCATCAGTGTGTGTGCTATTGTTTACTTAAAGTAAAGGCTTTATTAGCCTGTGATTACCATTACAGGACTACAAAGTCACGTGCATGGTGCCCCCTTCTGTGGTGGACACCTCACTATTAATGCACAACCTCTATAGAGAGCCTGGTGTGGGGGGAAGCTCTCCCAGCTCTGCTGTGTTCCTACAACTAAATTCTTTACTGACATCACAAAGCAACCACTGACCGTGTGGACTTCATCTGTAAATTCTTTATTGGCTGAGGCTGTTCTGACGCAATTAATCTATGTGATACATCGTTAGATTCAAGTTTTTTTTTTTTCCCTATATTATGTTGCTTTCAGATGAAGTAGCTAAAACCTGCTGACAGATTCTCTTTAAAGGCACTGGCAAACTGAATTTGGATGGAGCCATACAACCGCTGGCTATGTGACACCATTTCCTTCCTCCATCATCAGTGGATGATGATACAGAACATGAAAACCCATAGACCCAGCATGCTACTATAGTGTGCTTGGGTTCCCTGTGCCATTGCCCCATGAGCTCTGTAGACACCGCCATGGGCTCAGTAGACCCCTGCCATGAGCTTAAGTAGCAACCCCTGCCATGAGCTCAGTAGACCCCTGCCATGAGCTCAGTAGACCCCTGCCATGAGCTCAGTAGACCCCTGCCATGAGCTCAGTAGACCCCTGCCATGAGCTCAGTAGACCCCTGCCATGAGCTCAGTAGACCCCTGCCATGAGCTCAGTAGACCCCTGCCATGAGCTCAGTAGACCCCTGCCATGAGCTCAGTAGACCCCTGCCATGAGCTCAGTAGACCCCTGCCATGAGCTCAGTAGACCCTGCCATGAGCTAAGTAGACCCTACCATGAGCTCAGTAGACCCAGCAATAAGCTCAGTAGACCCCGCCATGGGTTCAGTAGACCCCTTCCAGGAGCTAAGTAGACCTCTACCATGAGCTCAGTAGACCAAGCCATGGGCTCAGTAGATTCCAGCATGGGCTGAGTAGATTCTGGCATGGGCTTAGTAAGAACATGCCATGCGCTCAGTAGACCCACGCAATGGGTTGAGTAGACCCCGCCATGAGCTCAGTAGACCCTGCCATGGGCTCAGTAGACTCCCGCCTCAGGCCTAGTAGACCCCACCATGCAATCCTTGATCTCCTTGGAACCACAAATGTAGAACATTAACTTGTAAATTTAACAAAATATCTGAATATTTCCAGTTGAATGGACCCTCATGGTGGCAAACACATCATCTGCTAGATATAGGAGGGGAGTGTAAATTAGGGGTCTCGCAGTCCCACAGTGCTCGCTATGAGCTCTGGTGCATCTCATATGGACGCTTACTGTTCAGAGCACACCCTGAGCCTGCAGTGAATGGCTCCATCCATGTGGAATGCATTTTTACTGTTTGACTTAATACAGATGCTTTACTTTCCTCATCTGCTATTTTTATCTTCGGGATGACATCCTGCTCAGAATAAATGAGCTCTTTGGATGGGTGCCCTCACTTCACGCTGAAGTCATTGTTTGCAGTCAGTGTCATCAGTATGTGCTGCTCCTCCTGTTCCCATACATGGGGGTCCTGAATGCCTCAGATTGGGGAAACACAACTTTTTTGTCCTTTTTTAAAAAATTGATTTCTGCAGGATCCGTTTTTTTTTTTTTTTTTTTTTTTTAACCTTGGAGTCTATGGAGAACAGATCCAGTAACTGATCACTATTTATCCTCCGTTTTTCTGTAATTTGTAAATGATCCGTATTTGCTTCCATGATCAGTTTCATATGCAAGATAAATAACGGTCAGTTACCGAATACGTTCTCCATAGACTCCAATGATAAAAAAAAAAACGGATCCTGCAGAAATCAATTTTTCTCAAAATGGACAAAGAAAGTTGTGTTTGCAGTACGGATTGTGCCGGATCCGATCTAATGGACGATCACTGGACAGGTGAAATTAGCCTTACCTGGGATTATAATCCTGCCCTTGTTGATAAAGAGACTGCTGAAAATCTTTCCTGAAAGGACAGGAAATAGCCATATTGCCCAGTGCGCTAATTACAAGATATGAAAATAAAGATTGGTAAAGTTTGTAAAAAAAAATCTGTAAACCAAAAGCCTGATTTTTAACAATAGGTAATTTTCTGAAGGTATATTCCCTTTAAGGTGAGCCCTGACTGTAAAGTCCTCGATATCCTGATCATATGCACTGTCTACCTATACTAATAGGGGACATATGCAGTCAGTGGGATATTTGGGCGTTGACCCTCCAGACTGGGCTTGATACGTGGGGCTTGTGATATTTCACTGTGAAGCTCTTTGTGTCTCGTCATAACAGACTAAATTTTTGTCAGCTGAATCCACTATTACTGAAAGCTTCAAAAATCACTGCAGGCGCCATCGCACCGCAGCGAGCCTGTGTGGACAATGGGGGCTTTTCATGCCTTGTGATATCATGAGCTCAGGGAGGTGCTTTATTTAAATCTGCAAAACAAATCCATATAAAAAAGTGTCTTATTTTCCTTTTTTTTTTTTATAGCGCCGATATGTACCACAGCGTAGTACACAGATGATTGCCACTTATATCAGTCAGTGTTGCACCATCCAATCCATGGGTTGACATTGATCCCCAGTGGTCTTGCCACATTCGCTTCATGTGTTAATATATTATGCATGCGTAAAGCTAGTGCACACAAGCATATATCAAATATATACATACACATGGAAATTTTCTGGAAAGAAAATCCCTGGCTTTTACTCTTCTACTATTTATTTTACCCATAATGTACAGAATTTGATGGTATATAAAGATATAGCAGTACAATATTCCTGCAAAAAATATCATACAAATTAGATTCTTAGGTAGAGAAGATTCTCTTTATATAGGGGTGCAGACAGTGGCGCTCTATTACTGTTTCTATTACTGTTTCTGCCTTCTATGCTGCAGATCCTATGTTAGAGACATCAATGGTCGCATTCAATGTCTGGTCTCCAGGCTTGCAAGAAATTGTGATTTGGCAAAACGCGTTGAACTGCACGTCTGTCCTGAAGAGATCGGTGATGATCAACTGTAGAGGTTACATATCCCAAAGATGTCACCCCTGCCGGACGGAGTTGAGACTGACTATACTTTCAGTTCCAATCGTACATATATGCAATCGCTGTAGCCACTCACTGATGTTGTGAAGCATTGGTCACTGATATTGCCAGCAATTGCCTGCCATGATCAGAAGCCTGTCCTGACCGCAGGAGGAAGTATAGAAACAATATAGGAGTGGAAACCTCTTTTAAAATGTCTGACTAAAGCAGGGGTGGGGAACTCCAGGCCTCAAGGGCCACCAACTAGTCATGTTTTCAGCATTTCCTTAGCATTGCACCTGCACTGGTGATGATTCCAACCCCTGTGCAATGCTAAGGAAATCCTGAAAACATGCACTGTTAGCCCTTAAGGCCTGGAGTTCCAAACCCCTGGACTAAAGGAACAGTTCAAAGACAAATTTAGGATTTGTATGTAACAAGCTGATAATGATGTAGAACTTAGTAACCTTAAAATGGTCTTTGTTGCCTATGACAACCAATCACAGCGCAGCTTTAATTTTTCAAGAGCAGAATATGAAATGAAAGCTGTGCTGTGATTGGTTGCTATGGGTAACAAGTTATCTTTTACGCCAAATTCAGACATCCGTGAAACACAGACCATTGCGTCTAATGTAGAACTCAACAGTCTAATAGGTGGGAGACAGGCACCCAGCCCAGATATCCCAGCTTAGTTTGTCATCCATCTTCCCAATCTTGCTTCATAAATTCCCACAATTAGGCTTTTCTACCAAAACAGGCCTCATTGCCCCTAGTAACCAATCACAGTGCAGCTTTGATCTTTCCAGAGCCAATTTTGAAATGAGAGCTGAGCTCTGATTGGTTGCTACGGGCAACGAGGCCTGTTCTTGACAGTTTTGATAAATTTCTCATAATTATCTGATTAAAATGGATTATAATCAGACCGTACAATGATGGAGCACGAGTCCCACTCCTCTCCTGCATTATTACCGCATTATAACAGGGATAAACAATGGAGTCTATAAAGGAATTTCCAGAATCTCACACAGTGTCTAATGGAAATTTCAGGCGGTCTTAATCCGGCCTGTTTATCTTTTCCAGTACGTGAAGGAGACATTTTTCCATTAAACACATTTGTATTCTCTGAAAACTCATTTTACTAAAACTCGTGATTCAGCTCTGAATAAGCACCGAAAAATAACATACAGGAATAAGACAGGACCTGACAGGATACCAGAGTATTAAATATTCTGGATTATCAAATGCCTGAGTAAAGGAATGAATCTAGGAAATCAGTTGAGACATCACTGCGATGGCATATGTGTTGTCTAAGGAAAATCTTTGTGTAGCTTCACTTCTCACCATCGCTGCAGTTTCCATCTATTGCTGAACGACTTCATTATTTCATGTTATAATCCAGTTCAGCGACATCATGTGGATCACCTGCGCCCGGGGTATAGAAAGTACCGTGCCTGCTGACAGACTAAAAATGCCCACAGAGTGTTTCCTTACAACAAATAATGCCCCCGAGCGCCTCCTGCAAAATAAAGCCACCATTGTGTGCCACCCGCCTCCTAGAAAAACAATTGACAAGTGGCTCTCGGGGACTATCCATAGAAAAATAAAGTATTTAAAGGGGTTCTACCAGAAGCAATTATACATTTTATTTAATAGATCTTCGAATAAAAATAAATTCCACAATTGGATGTTTTAAAAATAATGTTCCTGTCCAGAGATATTCTACTAAATGTGCCCCTGTGTAATGGATGTGTCCGACCATGTAGGAACAGGTGAGAGATATTACAGCTCCTGGGCAGGGGAGGAGTAAAAAGAGTATACAGACATTACAGCCAGGGGTCACAGAATATAAGCGTATACACACATCACTCAAATACGGCACATTCCCCTCTCCAAACACGCCCTAATCATGCCCATCCTAAAAAAAACATCCCTCGACCCTACAACAGTCGCCAACTATCGCCCCATGTCTTCTCCTCCCGTTCGCCTCAAAACTTCATGAACAACACGTCTATTCCGAACTGTCCTCCCACCTCTCTTCCTGCGCTCTCTTTGATCGCCTACAATCCAGCTTCCGACCTCACCACTCCACCAAAACAGCCCTCACCAAAGTCACTAACGACCTACTGATCGCCAAGAGCAAGCGACACTACTCTGTCCTCATCATTCTCGACCTTTCTGCCGCATTCGACACTGTTGACCACTCCCTCTTACTTCAAATACTTGAATCTCTTGGCATTACTGACCTAGCCCTCTCCTGGATCACCACCTGATGAAGACTGTTTGTATGCAGTTGAAATGCGTAGTGGAGCTGTGAGGGGAGCTAAGAAGTTAATAAAAGGTTTGCCAATTATGAAAACATCTTACATGTCTGCTTGTTCCTTAGAGCGCTCCTAATAAAACCGCCATTACTATTTTTTGCATGAAAACTACTGAGGGACTGGCGGCTGGAGCAGCTCAGGAACAGCACAAACGATCTCCCTTGAACAGGAGAGAGGGGAGCGGAGAGGCAGTGCACATACTGCCGGCGGCGGAGGCTGATAAACCGGGTTGTGCAGGACTTGCACAACCCGATAAGGTGAGTGGCCACCTATCCACGCCACTTAGACGTTTTTAATAAGGGGATCCTACACATTTGCGCCCCTTTTCCTTTTGTTTTACCTAATGGACATGACCTTCAGCGTCACCCACTCCCACACCTCCTCCTCGCCCCATCCCCTATCTGTAGGAGTTCCCCAAGGTTCTGTCCTGGGATCCTTACTCTTCTCCATTCACACCCTCAGCCTAGGCAAACTCATCGAGTCACATGGCCTCCAATACCACCTCTACGCTGACGACACCCAGCTCTATCTGTCTGGCCCGGATATCTCCCTTTTATCCAAAATTCCTCATTGCCTATCTGCCATCGCATCCTTCTTTTCTGCCATCTTCCTCAAACTCAACATGGACAAGACTGAATTCATTGTCTTTTCCCCTAACAAACCCTCCCCCTCTTCCTGACATATCCATCACTGTCAATCACTGCACACTGTCACCCATTCCCACACCAAGTGCCTCGGGTAATCCCCGACTCCTCCCTCTCCTTCAAGCCCCACATCCAAGCCCTCGCCAC
This sequence comes from Allobates femoralis, assembly GCA_033576535.1. NCBI lineage: Eukaryota > Metazoa > Chordata > Amphibia > Anura > Aromobatidae > Allobates > Allobates femoralis. Next base: position 42,722,844 of record JARQOC010000010.1, read on the forward strand.
CGCCTGTCGACTCCAACTAAAAAACATTGCCCGTATCCGCTCCTTCATTGACCACAGCATGGCTAAAACACTTGTCCACGTCCTCATCATCTCCCGCCTGGACTACTGCAACCTCTTGTTCATTCAGCCTCCCTGCCTCCTCCCTTGCACCTCTCCACACCATCCTCAACTCTGCTGCCCGACTCATCCACCTATCTGCCAGTTACTCGCCCGCCTCCCCTCTCTGCCGAGCCCTCCACTGGCTCCCCACTCCCCAGAGATCCCACTTCAAAACCCTAACCGTGACATACAAGGCCATACACAACCTGTCCCCTCCCTACATCTCCGACCTGGTCTCCCGTTACCTCCCCTCGCGCAACCTGCGCTCCTCTCAAGAACTCCTTCTCTTCTCCCCCCCATTTCCACCTCCATAACTGCATACAAGACTTCTCTCGTGCTTCTGCCCTACTCTGGAACTCCCTCCCCCACAACATCAGACACTCCCCTACCCTGGGAACCTTCAAGAAAAACCTGAAGACCCCCCTCTTCTTACAAGCCTACGGCCCGCACTAAGACCCATCCACTGCACCACCTCACCCCCCTCTCCCCTTCATACTGTCTCTCTACCCACCCCCTCTAGACTGTGAGCCCTCGCGGACAGGTTCCTCTGCCCTATTGTGCCCGTATGACTGATATGTCGTCGTCTTACTTCTTGTCTTTTTCTACCCTCTCACTTGTAAAGCGCCATGTAACCTAATGGCGCTATATAAATACTTAATAATAAAAATAATAATCATTACAGCCAGAGGTCACAAAATATAAGAGTATACAGAGATTACAGCCAGGGATCACAGAATATCAGAGTATACAGACATTACAGCCAGGGATCACAGAGTATAAGAGTATACAGACATTACAGTACTGTATCACAGAATATAAGAGTATACAGACATTACAACCAGGGATCACAGTATATAAGAGTATACAGACATCACAGCCGGGGATCACAGAATATAAGAATATACAGACATTACAGCCCGGCGATCACAGAATATAAGAGTATACAGACATCACAGCCGGAGATCACAGCAGATTCTTTATGTGATGTAAAACAAGTTTTTAAGCAATGAAATGCTTTACATCACAGAAAGAATCAGCTGTGATCCCTGGCCATAATGTCGTATATTCTTATGTTCTGTGATATACACTTAGGGTGGCTTCTCACTTGTGTTGTCCTGCACTGCACATTGCGGCGGGCGAACACAAACCGAGCTTGGGTGCGGATGGCATGGCATCGCAACATGTTGCGTTCATGGTGCGGACAAGAATGTATGATTTGTACGCAAGCATCCGCATGCGTACAAATCACACATGTGGAGCAATGAGTACGTACGGCCATCCGCACCAGAGTGCATACACCACGCGTCTCCATGTTAAACATACTACTCGAGCAGGTTGGACACTTGGACTGGCTTGACTTGAATACCAAGAATAATGGAAGTCAATGGGAAACTGAGCATTTTTCCAGAGAATCTTCCACAAAAATGCTTGAGTTTCCCATTGAATTCCATTATACTCTAGTTGTGCCCATCAGAGCGTCCAACTGCTCATTGCGAGCACCGAGCATGTAAAACCTATAATGAACGACTACAGACTATAACAAGTAAAAGTGAATCTTTATTAAATAGAAAATAAATAAAAAAACAGCAAAAGGACAAAGCTTACAAAAAATGAAAGATAAATGCACGAGAATCCTACCCAAAAGTAAATGCTTAGGTATGCATTACTTATGCTGAATCTGGAATTAAAGTCCCTTAAAAGTACATGCAAATAAGCTTGTAAGTGCATTGGGGCCGTATCCATACACTTTGTATCAACACACCTCCAATGCACTTCCAAGTTAATTTTCAAGTAACTTTAAAGCTCAGTTTCCTATTTGTGACACATCAGATTACTACAAGAGTAGTATCGTTTTTATTACAACCTATACCGCCATGCCATTAGTTTCAGCAGTAAAATCATCCTGACAGATTCCCTTCCGTTTACATTGTCTCAGGGTAATTGATAGAAGATAATGAACCTTCTAAAACAATAGCTGGATACAACTCAAAAGTGAAGAAACCGGTTATATGAACCGTCTCGTATTCTTGCCGCTAATTGCACTTAAGTAATATGCAGGTCGGGTCATGTTGCATGATAAGATCTCTATGAATCAATGGACTTCATTAAATATGGATTTTGGATGAAGTGAACCGGAGTAACCCCCACGGCTCAGGAAGGAACTTGCACCGGGTATGACAATGCCAATTTTTTTTCAGACTGATGAGAGCAAGGCTGGTTATACAGATCAATCCAGACATGATTGTCAGGATATACCCAAGTACTGCTGACTGAAAGACCATTGCAGGCTGGACAATAACTGCATACAAGGGTGTAGCACCTAGTTATTGACTACTGCCATATACGACCAAGACACATTTGAGATGGACGGCGACAAACTAGAAGTTGTAAAGGACTTCACCCTTCTTGGATCAATGATCACTCAAGATGCAGAGAGACAACAGAAGTCAATAGGAGAAAAGCTGTGGGCAAATCCACAATGAAGTCACTGGACGAGGTCTTCACATCAAGGAACATTTCACTGGTGATGAAGACGCGGCTCATACATAGTCTGGTGTTTACTGTAGTAACATATGGAAGAGAAACCTGGATGATAAAGAAACAAGACAGAAGGAGAATCAACGGCTTCACAATGTGGTGCTGGGAAAGAGGTTTTCAATACCATGGATGGCAAGAAGAGCAAGAATCAAGCCAGACATGTCACTGGAAGCAAGGATCACCAAGATAGCTATGGCTTACTTGTCTACTCAACATACAAAGAGAGCAATTACTGGAATGGACATCATGGTTGGAAGATTAGAAGGAACAATGCAAAGAGAAGGACTAGCAACCGGATGGCTTGATACAATCAGGATAATGGCGGAGAAGAAAATGGTGCACCTATCTAGGCTTGGAGAAGATTCTGGTGGTGGACCTGTGTAGGCTTGGAGAAAACCCTTGTGGCCCTATCTAGGCTTGGAGAAGACCTTGGTGGACATAGCAAGGCTTGGAGAAGGCCCTGGTGAACCTACATAGGCTTGGAGAAGACCTTGGTGGACATAGCAAGGCTTGGAGAAGACCCTTGTGGACCTACCTAGGCTAGGAGAAGACCCTGGTGGACATAGCAAGGCTTGGAGAAAACCTTGGTGGAGCTATCTAGGCTTGGAGAAGACCCTAGTGGACCTACCTAGGATGCACAAGATCGATCTTCCTAAAGAGCGTTCATCCATCAAGTCCCCATGGCTTGAAATCGAGCTGAAGACCATTAAAATGGATTTAAAAAGTGCATTACCCACAATGTGGCCAAAATAAAATGCAGGCATCATGCTCAAACAAGGTTTGCATGAAGGACCTACCACCTTGTAAACTTGAAAAGCTGAGAGAAAAAACAGTGGAATAAGAAGTAACATGTCGATTGTTGGGAAATGGCTACTAGGCAAAAGCTCTAAAGGCCCCGTTACATGCTGCGATGTGGCAGCGATCCGATCAACGATGTGGATCGCTGCCACATCGTGAACTCTTTGCTGGTGAGCTGTCACAGAGGCAGACTCACCGGCGACCAGTGGACCAGCGACACCGACACCGCCAGGCTGCGGTAAGGGGGAGCAGGCTGGTAACCATCGTAAACATAGGGAATCTAGGCAGCGTGCAGTGCCTAGTTACCCAATGTACACCCTGGTTACCAGCCTTCTCCACTTGCAGGCTGGTGTCCAAGGTACACAGCGTTGTCCCTAGTTACCCGCTGTGTACCTTGGATACCAGCCTGTAAGCGGAGAAGGCTGGTAACCAGGGTATACATTGGGTAACTAGGAGCTGCGTGCTGCCTAGATACCTGCTGTTTACTATTATTACCAGCTCCCAGCACATGCGGTGCAGCGCTGGGTGCTCGTTCATCGTTGGTCTCCTGCTGTCACATGCGCCAACGCCGGCCGCCCAGCGGGAGACCAACAATAGATTTATGGTCCTGGCCATAAATCTACGATCAACGACTTATCATTGATCGTTGATAAGTGTCACACACAACAATGTCGTTTCGACATCGCTGCAACATCACGAAACCGGTGATGTTGCAACGATATCGTTCACGATATCGTTGTGTGTAATGGGCCCTTAACTGTGACTGCTGTATATTAGGTTACACTGAGTGTATTCTACTTCAAAGCTCACATAAAAAAACTGCTTCAAATACTGTTTATGGGGCTTTTTTCTGGAAGCTATTTAAACTAAAAGGGTTAAAATTCCACCACAAAAAATTGGTGTATTAAAAAAAATCTAAAAGAAGAAAAACTGTATAAATTCGCCAACCAAGCGCCGTTTGAGACTGAATTTTAATGCATTCTCCTTTAATATTTCTTTGATATTCTGCTCCTTCTGTCTCACACATCTGTCGAAGGCGCCCCTCCATGACACACACCATGATCAGCAGCTCTCCGACCCCCCACCCATCCTATATAAAGCCCATATCTTGCAATAATGATGCAGACAGCTGTGGTCGGAGGAGGAAACCCCCCGAGTCTCGGCCTGCACAAGTTCCAGCTCACAATCGACTCATCTCCCGGCTGCGGAGTTTCGCTTCCTTGGATACAGTCTCCAGTTTTGAAACATTTCTTTGTTATGTGGTTTTACGTCATAGAGCGACGAGATCCACTGTATACAGTAAGATCGTCTCCGAGGGACAAAATGGGGCTGTCATCCGCCTGCCGGCCCATTACCACATAATCTCTGCATACCATCAGCATTAATAGATGGCAGGCATCCCAGTAGTGATGGTCCGCAGGCGTCCACAGCGATGACGCACACCCCATCCGTTTTATACTGCTGCTTATACAATAAAAACCTCTTAATAATACATCCACGGTATATAACTGAGCCCGCGGAATCCCATGAATTCCACTTCCGGGTGTTGTCACAGTCAATGGGCTTTTATCTCACCTGAATCAATTGTTAGCCTTTGGAATGAGTCTTGTTTGTATCTTTGTTCCATTGCACAAAGTATAATCAGTTTTTCTATTGTCAAATGTACTGTTATATAGAAAAAAAAAAACTCCAAAACTGGTATAGGGTGTTGGACGTCAACTCCAAATGGCGGTATTCAGTTTTCCTCCTTTGATCACCAGTCTATGTGATTGACCAGGGACGTAGATATATTGGGGCAAGAGTTGTAGTTGCATCCAACTAATACTTCGCAAGACCTGCAGGATCTGTTGGATTTTATTTATGTGGGGCCTAGAACAGTTTGATTTCTGTACCAATACTTTGTTAGGGTGGAGATACTCTGCTAGTGCAAAGACTTAAGGCCCCGTTACACCTAGCACATTCCAGCAATCCCGACAATGATACGACCTGGCAGGGATCGCTGGAATGTCGCTAAGTGGACGCTGGTGAGATGCCATACAGGCAGATCTACTTACCGATGCGGCGACCCCCGACGGTTGTTGGGATCTGTCGCAGGCGTAGCATGGAGATAGTTGGTCGTTTCCCCTGTCACGCACAGCGATGCAGCAAGCCCAGCGGGAGACCGACGATTAAAAAATGGTCCAGGTCATTCCGTAATGATCAGCGATCTCACAGCAGGGGGGCCGCTCACTGGTGTGTGTCACACGCAGCGATATCGCTGGCGAGGTAGCCGCAACGGCACAAAACCTGTGACATTGCGGCAATATCATTAACGATATCGCTACGTGTAACAGGGCCTTAAGGTACTTCAGGGATTGATTCCATGGATAATGTCTATCGGGAGAAAAACGAAATGACTTGGGAATAGTAAGTTACTATGGATGATGATAAAAGTAGAAAATCAAATGTTCTGAGGTGGGCAGCATGGAGAAAAAAAGGGACAGAATTGTAGTCAAGGTATCGAAAAGTAAGTTAAGTCAAGTGTTTATCACAAGGGTCTCCTGTCCTTGGGAGACTTGTGACAGGTTTGGGATCGAAGTCTCATTGTCTTGTGAAACTCTGTGCGGTCCGTGCTGACACATATCGGAGACACGGACATCACGGACATACGGGGACATATGATCCCCCATGGCCCCCTTCACTTGTCCGTAATTCCGCATGGAGTGTGTCCCCGTGTGGAGCAGATGTTTGTCCGTGTCTTCATCCATGTGACATCCGTGTGCACCGACCACGGACGAAAGTAAAAAACTTAAAAATAAAAAATTTCATATTCACCTCCCTCCAGCGCTGACAGCTCCTCTCTCTTCCGGTGCCGCTCATTAGGTTCATGAATATTCACTTCACTGAGCCTGACAGCGGACCTGAAGTGGGAGGAGCAGCGGCGCAGGAGGTAGGTGAGTATGCGAGGGCAGGCTGTCCGTGTCCTATCCACGGATAGCAAACGGCCACACACATTCTATCACACGTCTATGACACATGGCTACATGCCCTGCCCACAAACGGCCCTGTCTCACACGTCCATGGTGGCACGGACATGTGAAACATGGCCGTTTAGGGGCGGGGCGTGCACACGTGTCACGGACGTGACACAATGTGTGCATTCTGTGTGCTGTCCGTGGTTAGCACATGGACAGCCTGTCACCGCATACTCACCTCCCTCCTGCGCCGCTGCTCCTCTCACTTCAGGTCCGCTGTCAGGCTCAGTGAAGTGAATATTCATGAGCCTAATGAGCGGCACCGGAAGTGAGAGGAGCAGACACCGCTGGAGCGAGGCGAGTATGAAATTCTTTATTTTCAGGCTTTTTGGTTTTGTCTGTGGTCCGTGCACACGGATGTCACAGTGTGAACATCCGTGTGCAGGACGTTTTGACAAAAAAGCTGTCCGTAGCTCCGCAGAAAAACGGACAAGTCGCCATGTGGAGCACACGGACACGCATGTGCTGCACACGGACACGCATGTGCTTCACACAGAGACACGGTCCGTGCGGAAACACGGACGTGTGCATGGGTCCATAGGGGATCATGTGTCCCCGTATGTCCGTGCCTCCAGCATGTGTCCGCACGGACCGCACACGTGCCGGAGGCACGGATGTGTGAAAGAGGCCTTAAACATAGTTGCTTTATTTTGGTGCAGCAAGAATTTAGGAATTTTTCCTTGCTGGTTGTTCGTTGCTACTCATTTCTCAGGTGCAGTAGTTTGTGGCCACTCCCCTCCACCTTAAATAGTCACATGTTCCTTCACCTGAGGCCAGTTATTGAATATCATCATTGTGAACTGACCACCATAGAGAGAGGAAGACTGTTGTAGTTGCTAGTGCCCAGTTGCCTGCAATCCAGGTGTCTGGCTGCAGCTTTGCAGTTGGTGTATACATCCTTTCTGTCTATGTTCCCCAGTCTGTCTTCCCTCCCCTGTGTATTTTTACGGTAGAGGGGACATTTAGTGCGCTCATCCGCTTTGGCACTATCCAGCGTGAGTGGAGGGACAGCACAGGGATTAGGTATGTGACAGCAGCAGGGGGAAGGACCCGCTTAGGGAGCGCAAGGTGCAGACACAGGTTCCATCTCCCATCTCCCCACCATTTGAGTCCTCCTCCTCCTTTTCCATCCCCATTGTACCTTTGTGGTGCACTGGGCATTCTCTTGCTCGAGCATGACCGTATTAGTATACATACCAATTCTGGAAGATTTCCATCAACTCCTTGCCGGCAAACTATGATGTCCTATGTTGGGTGTAAGTGTAGGGAGCGGGCTCAGGAGCTGCATTCACTGCATACAGGGCCGATGCCAGATATGTTATACATCCAGCATCTACCTCTTAAGAACAGAGACCAGAAACGGCTCAGGTCACTGCCATCAAAACACTTAAACGCCATTCAGGCATCCTTCACCCTCCACCACCACAACCATGGGATGATGGCAGCCTGGGACCTAATTAGCCAGGGCCGGTGTTAGGGGGGGGGCAGACTGGGCAGTTGCCTAGGGCCCCCACTCTCTTAGGGGCCCCCAAAGGAGCTGAACTGAAAATAGCAATAAAACAGTGAAAAAAAATGTAAAAATACACATATTTGGTATCGCTGCGTTCGTAAGAATCTAAGCTATCAATATATGAAGTAAATTAATCCAATTGGTAAATGGCGTAATGGGAAAAAAATAAAAACGCCAGAATTATGTTTTTTAGGCCACCACGTTGTTACAATAAAATGCAATAAAAGGCGATCAAAATGTTGTATCTGACTCAAAATGGTATCAGTAAAAATGTCAGCTCAGGGCACATAAAGTAACCCCTCACATAGCCCTGTATCTTCAAAAATTAAAACATCATGGGTCTCGGAAAATAAAAAAAAAATATTTTTTTTTTTTACAAATTTCAGTTGTTTTTTTTTATGATTGAAATAAAAATGACGTTCAGTATGTTCTTATTCTGACCTAGATAATCAACTTGTGAAGTCACTCTTACCATATAACTACGGCCTGTTCCACATCTAAGGTTGGTGTGCGTTTTGCTAAATTTGCCTTTCTAGCCGTTTTTACCGCTAAAAACGCATTAAAAACGCTAGCGTTTTTTCCCCCATTGATTTCAATGGGAACGCATGCATTTTTGCGAACGCAGCACAAAACGTCTTCCCCGATGTTTTGGGCAGCGTTTTTGCATGTGTTTCCATTAAAATCAATGGGAACAAAAACGCATGCGTTTTGATGCGTTTTTGCGGTAAAAACGCATGGAAATGCAAATTGAGCAAAATGCAGCAATGCGTTAGATGTGAAAGGGGCCTGAGCATTTAGGGCCCACTTTAACCTTTTGCCTAGGGCCCCACTTTGCCTAAAACCGGCCCTGTAATTAGCGCCCCTATTTTGGCATCTATTCTTGCTGTAGTTGGACTTAATATTTGACCCTGATTTCTATTACATACCGATATAGATCAAAGGTTCAGGTTTCTATCGGAAGTAAGAAATACAGTGTATGAGTATGTACGATGCTGCTTTTTAGGGGCAGAACTTTTCTGTACCAAATTTGCATCCCCTGGCAGGAAAACGCACCAAAATCTGCAATTTATGTCACATTGCAGAGAAAGTGAGCATCAAATCAGAGAGAAATTTTGCCATTCAGAAATTATTTTGGAACATTTAAGACAGCATAAGTTTATGGAAAACTGCACCAAAAACGCATCTTTTTAAAGATGATATAATAATAATAATAATAAAACTTTATTTGTATAGCGCCAACATATTCCGCAGCGCTTTACAGTATGATATTGGGGTGAATGGGCAAAAAAAAATGCTGCTATAATTGACATGATGCTTCTTTTATCTGCATCAAAATCTGCAACAAAACTGCAAGAATAAAAATACATGGTGTCATTCAAAACCACAAGCCCTTATAGGCCAAGGTCTTGTCATGCATGCACTATGGGATGTCTGGTGGAGGGCATCACACAGAAATTGCTACAAAATTGAAAGGGACCCTGACTATAGGGAGCCGGGGTTGGGACACCTCCTGATACTACCTGTGTCTGGCCCCCAAGCTCCCTCATCACTAAGCAGGTCCTTCCCCCCACCGCGGCGGTCACGTGCCTAGTCCCTTACTGTCTCTCCACTCGTCCTGTCTAGTGCCAAGGCTAGGCCGTACACTAGACATCACCGTTACTATAATATTACACAGGAGAAGGGAGACAAATAGGGGAGCCAGATAAAAGACAAACTTGATTGCCGCAGCCAAACACCAGGACTGAAGGCGACATGGCTCCAGCAGTAGATCTCCAGCAGCCACTAGAGACTTTCCCCTCCATGGTGGTGAGAATAGAAAGAATCTATTACTGACATCAGATGATGAACCATGTGGCTATTTAAAGGGAAGGGGTGCGGTAACAAACCAGTGACAGCTGAGATGAACTAACCAGGAGCTACCAACAAGGAAAATGGTCCAAAAGTAAGCAATCACATTTAAATCCAGAGTCTCACAAGTCCATGTGAAGCTCAGATCCCAGAGCTATTATGTCTCCTAATGATAGGAGATACTCCAGACAGGTCTATGCAAAAATAGAAAAGTTACTGCTCTTGGAACACAGGTGAAGAAAAAATTGTAAGTACAAAAAAGTAAATTGGCTGCGATGGGACAATGATAAAAGTGGAGACCACCTAGACCTCTCAACAAATCGGCAAATCTACAGGTGCCTTCAGGGTGTCCGGGAACCTACAGGCAACATTGCATCCGAAAAATGCTTCAAAATTCTTTGTCTCCAGACAGCGGCTCAGGGACAGAAGGGTGTGTGGAGTCTGAAAGTTAGCACGGTCACACACGGACCTGTGCACTGCCGTATGGTGGACTACACCCAGGGACACTCATACTTCCCAATAGACTCCATAACTTCTGTACAGTAATTAATACCCATAATTTAAAATAATGACAGTAATAAGTGAGTACGCTTTCCAGAATATGAGTATGATTCCACCCATACTTAAATTACAACATATCCCTCCCCAATCCTTGATGGCAAAGGTTAAAAGGATCAGCATTTAGATTACAAGCCTCTGCCTTCTGCAGATTGTAGCTCACTGTATTATGGTCCAGATCTGCATGTACAATTGTGCTGGCAGTTACTGGAAACAGTCGACAGGTTTGATGACATCCGCATCCCCAAAAAGCGAAAAGATTTCAAAGTGAGTTCCAGACATTGAACCATTCAGCTCCCAGGATTCGACGTAACACAAAGGGCAACAACATGGATGTAAAGGAGAGGAAGGGCCTAATGATAGGGAGACGGGTCACCTCCTGACACTCACCTGTGTCTGTACCCTGAGTTCCCTAACATTCCTATACGGGTCCTTCCCCCGTCGTCGTCACATGCCTAATCCTTCACTGTCCCCAACTCACCCTGGATAATTAAAAGGCCGGTGAGTGCACTAGATTTCACCACTGCAATAATCAGGCACAGAGGAAGGAGTATGGGAAAAGACAAAAATGATATTGCTCAACTCCACAACAGCAGCAAAGCACCTGGGCTGCAAGCAACATGACTCTTGACTCTTCCAGGGACTTGCTCCATCCCTGATGGTCAACATAGATATGATTCTATAACCGGCATCAGATGGTAAGACACGTGACTATTTAAACTGGAGGGGAGTGGTTACAAAAAACTGCACCTGAGATAGGACTAACAAAGCAGCACCAGCAAGGAAAGAGTCCTTAACCCCTGCAGCACTGAAAGAAAGAAAATACATGTAAAAACCAGTGTTTCACAAGGAAATGTGAACCTTAGGTGCCAGACTCGTCAAAGGTCTCCCAAGGACAGGAGACATCCATGATAGACATTCTGAGTGAAAAATTAAATTCTCTCATTTGGGATCACCATGAATTAGGAAACACGAAGAACAACTATTAAAAATGTATTTTCTTGGAGGACCAAGCACTTTGGGGCATTACATGGACAGCCTGATGATTTCAGTGGGGACCATGTAATGCTTGATCTCTCCTGCAGGGAAATTAAACCCTTGATTGATCGTTAAATGTATCTGAAGGGGGGAGGGGACTTGTTAATTATTTTTTATGTATAATTTTAACAAGGAAAACGACCCCTATAATTAAAAAAAAGTTGTTACTCTTTAAAAGGCAGTGTCCAGGCTTGTAGATAAAGCAATTGGTCATTCTATGTGACAGCAGACTTGTTCGGTGCGCACACAGTGAGCTGTCAAGAGTGGGTGCTCATTTATGGGATTTCCACACTTCCAGCCACATTCCAACTAGACGTGTCTGGCTTCACTCCATTCACTTGTATTGAGCAAGGCAGTGCACGTCTAGTCTGCATGTGACCGCATGTATGGAAATGTATACTTGCAGTCACGCGACTCTCCAGACTGGGGAATCCTGAAAACGTGCGCGCTATGAGGATTCACAAGTCCGTAGTCACACACAGCCTGGACAACCCCTTTAAATTCCAACATATTTAACATTGATTTGCCTTTGCAGAGTTATGAATCCTTGTATTAAACTCCATCCTTCCCTGTTGAATGCTGATGCGAGTTCCTCCTCTTTTAGAAGCTGTTCCGAACTACAGCAATTCATAGTCAAACACCATAGAATGGGAGAGGGGGAGAATGAATATTGAAAAGGCTGATCAATAATTAAATGAAATGAAGCTTAATTACCCTGTAACGTTACTGTAATAGGACACATTAGGACGTTGCATCTCTCCCAGGATCCTCATTTGAGGTTGCAGAGCGCGTCTCGCTGTTGGCTGTAATTATCCGTCTGACATTTCTCAGTATTGACCGCAGTCATTGATCACCTCTGTAAGGTCACCAAGGCAGAAACCAATCAGGGCAGATATGAAGGCAATCCGTTATTAGTAAATGTGTCGGCCACGCCGAGCAATTAATTAGTCACATTTTATGCCGTCTCCGCCAGAGATTATTGACGACATAGAAATTCTGTAGACAAGCGAACACAAACAATACAAGTAAGAGGTGTTAGAAATGTAAAGAGGAAGTCTTCTTTACAAGTCCACTGATCATAGATTGATGGAAGGGGGAATGTAGCATTACATGGTGTCTATAATCAATAGGCTGTCCATGTAAGTCAAGGATGAGGTAGATTGTCCCCTCTAGCCAAATAGGTGGGTTCTCAAGTCTCTAGGATGTTCATAATCCATAATTATTAAGCAAAATGATTCCCAAGACCCTCCTCTAGTGACCACTTTGGTAATCCGTGGCACCGGACATTGAATAGGAATTATACAAAGGTTTGATCAGTAAGGGTCCAAAACCTTGGGACTCCTAAGCTGAGGTATGAGTACGGGGATCTCCAACAATCAGAACAGTCCTACAAGAATTGGGGTCAACTTACTGAGACCCATCACTATCCTATAATTGAATGCCTAAGAACTGGGACTAAGTCTATCACCGATCATTATTGTAAATGACTCGTGTTGTTCATGGAGAGCCATTCACTGGGATCCTCACTAATTACAAGAATGTGGTTACAATCATACTGATCATGAAAATTGAATCCTCAGCAAATGTGAGAATGGGGTGTACTACCATTTGTATTTTTACTAACAAGAATAGGGTGAGGTGAGGATCTCAATGCTCGGACCTGCATTCTCAAGATCCAACCCATGGGACCACTACTGATTACGGGTATAGGAGTTCAATCACTGGGACTCCCACCAACTTCATGATTGGGTATCCATCCACTAGGACCTTTAAGGGTGATCAAAGTGGTGGTCTATTGATTGGGATCCTCACCAATTATGAGAATGGAGGTGCTACCTTTAGGTACTCCATTAACATGAACTCATTGTTCGGACCTCCAACCTCATGATCCAACCCATGGGACCACTATTGACCACAAGTATCGGAGTTCAACCACTGGGACTACCACCAATGTCATGAGTGACTATCCACCCACTAGGACCTTCATGGGTTATCATAGTGAGTTAAATCATTGACATCCTCACTAATTATGAGAATAGGCGTACTAACTTTAGGATCTCTACTAACAAGAATGAGGTGAGGATCTCATTGTTGGACCTGCATTCTCATGATCCAACCAATGGGATCACTGCTGATCAAAGTATAGGGTTCAACCACTGGGACTGCCACCAACTTTATAAGTGGGTGTCCATCCACTGGAATCTTTGTTGGTCATCAAAATGGGGATTTAATCAATGGATCCTTACAAGTCATGACCAATTGGATCCAACTTGAGGGTACCTTTACACACGGCTACATTTGTAGCTTGTCACCAGGAAACTTACTGGTTGCAGTGAAATCATGGATACATGATTCCATTTGTACACAGCAACAAGATAGAACCATGTATCCATGATTTCACTGCAACCAGTAAGTTACCTGGTGACAAGCTACAATGTAGCCGTGTGTAAAGGTACCTTAGAGCCTTCTTTGATTATAAGGATGGAGCAGAATGTCTCAGATTTTGAACCAAGTAGAGGTGGAATTATTATTATTATTATTTATTTATATAGCGCCATTAAATTCCATGGCGCTTTACATGCTAAAAGGGCAGACAAGGACACGTACAATAAATGTAGACAATTTGGTCATACAGATATAAGAGGGGAGAGCAGGAGGTTGTAATAGTCAAGGCGGGAGATGATGAGAGCGTGAATAAGGGTTTTAGCAGTGTGATGGTCAAGAAAAGTGCAGATCCGGGAGACGTTTTTGAGCTGGAGATGGCAGAAGGTGGCGAGGGCCTGGATGTGGGGCTTGAAGGAGAGGGAAAAGTCGAGGATAACCCCGAGGCACTTGGCGTGGGGAGAGAGAGCAGTCATTGACGATGATGGATAGGTCAAGTAGTGAAGGGAAGCTGCTTGGGGGGAAGACGATGAACTCGGTTTTGTCCATGCTCACCTTAAGGAAGCGAGCAGAGAAGAAGGAAGAGATGGCGGACAGGCAGTGTGGAATTTTGGATAGAAGGGAGGCGATGTCAGGTCCAGACAAGTAGATTTGGGTGTCGTCAGCGTAGAGATGGTACTGGAGGCCGTGGGACACATTGAGTTGCCCTAGGCCAAGAGTGTAGATTGAGAAGAGTAGCGGTCCCAGAACCGAGCCCTGGGGGACCCCGACAGATAGGGGGCAGGGTGAAGAGGAGGTGTGGGAGTGGGTGACGCTGAAGGTCCGGTCCGTTAAGTATGAGGAGATCCAGGAGAGGGCAAGGTCCGTGATGCCAAGAGATTCCAGGATCTGAAGTAGAAGGGAGTGGTCAACAGTGTCGAAGGCGGTGGATAGGTCGAGGAGGAGGAGGACAGAGTAGTGATGTTTGCTTTTGGCAGTCAGTCGGTCATTGGTGACTTTGATCAGGGCAGTTTCAGTGGAGTGGAGGGGTCAGAAGCCAGATTGCAGGCGGTCAAAGAGGGAGCAGGAGGAGAGGTGAGAGGACAGCTCTGAGTGGACATGCTGTTCGAGTAGTTTAGAGGCGAAAGGGAGGAGAGATATGGGGCGATAGTTGGAGACAGATGTGGGGTCGAGGGAGGGTTTTTTGAGGATGGGTGTGATCAGGGCGTGTTTGAAGGCTGAGGGGAAGGTGCCAGTGGTAAGTGATAGGTTAAAAAGATGAGTTAGGGATGGGAAGATGACAGAGGTGAGGTTGGGAATGAGGTGGAATGGCCACATTGACCATGTATTTGGGGCACGCTCTATCTTCGGACCCTCAACCTTCCCTTGTTTGGCGAGGTTTATCTCTCCGTCATTTCAGCCATGTATATTTTATTCACTTCTTTATTACCAGCCGTGCACTCCAGATCCAGGTCACACATTAAAGATTCATCTATATGGTAACTGCCCCCTCCTCGCCGTCAGGATACATCACCAATACTCTGTGTTGTTATAGAAACTATATAAATGACTCACATGGGAATACGCCTGACCTGGTATTGTGGAGGGGGATGGGAAGGTATAGCAAATATACAAAACCCACTGAAAAAAATCCCGTCACTGCGGAAAAGAAATATGGTGGAAACGACTGGCGGAATGTTGAGATGATTCTATCCTTGGAGACCTTCCCTGCAAAATGTTCCTGATCTCCATTGAACGGATACATTCTTGGATTCTTTTCTTAGTTCTTTGTATTTTGACGTTCCCCCGTTCTTCATCCTGGAAGTGTATGAACACATTTGGTAACGCAGTATAGGGTGCACAACTTAATGGTTCATTTACTTATATAACGAAGAAGAACATCTGGTGACAAGAACAAAGAAAGTAGAATGACCGAGATGTTTCTGTAATGTTGGTTTCAATGTTTTTGAAAGTCGGTTGTACAGAAGTGATGAACGCGGAGGATGTGTGTAACCACTGTGCTGCGGTGACACATGGTGAAGAGCAGTAAACAGAGTCTGATGAGATAGAACCGAGCACTTATATTTAATATTGATGTCTTCTTATTTGGCAAAGGGCCCTTTGGGTCCCCTATGGGTGTAACATCTACTTCTGCACCCACGAAAACTACACCCCTTTCTTTGACCTAGAGGAGCACTTCTCATGTGCTCGCTGGCGCCCCTTACATCCCTGTTGAGCAATAGCTGTCAAGAGCAGGGGAGGATGGGAAGTTGACAACTACCTTGTGCCTAAAAAAGGTGTTACTTGCCAAGCTCATGGTATGGAAAAATGCAAATATCCATATCAGAATGTGCTTGGTTGAGTAGCCAACTGTAGACACTGTGACACTAATTCTCTGCAGTACCAGGCACAGCCACTATCATGTGGATGGCGCTGTTCCTGTGTAATTATAAAGGTCACTTAGGAGGACTATATTGTACAGAGATGGTTATATATCTATATTAATAGATGATATTTTGGTTGAGGGGCTCCATCTAGGGTAAGGATGACATTGATCTCCATATTTATGCAGGGCTGACTGTTGACCTCCACAATAGTCATGGCAAAACACTTACGGTAACTGCAGCTCTGGTGGCATTGGGAACTTTAAGCCGCCAGCACAATCCTACTGAGCAATCAATGGAAGCTGAATTAAATGGAAAGTGTCATCAGAAAATGTCCTATTCTTTCAATAAGGTTTTTTTTTTACATGTATATATTTTTTTCTATTTCTATTGGCAAGCTTCAATTCAAATCGCAATCTGCATGAAAGAATAAAACAAAACTAAACTAATTAGTGATCTTCAATTTTCACACTGGCAACTGTGGCTTTTTAAACTTATACTTTCTGTATTTTCAGGAAGAGTTTACAACAGTTCCCTTATCACCAGAGGCAAGTTTGCAAAGCCTGATAAAACCTCTATATACAGCAGATAACAAAGGATCCACCATTCACAATAGGTGATATCATAGCTCACCTCCTCCTCCTGTACAATGACTGATAACATCTCTATATACAGTAGATAACACAGGATCCACCATTCACAATAGGTGATATCACAGCTCACCTCCTCCTCCTGTACAATGACAGATAACACCTCTATATACAGTAGATAACACAGGATCCACCATTCACAATAGGTGATATCACAGCTCACCTCCTCCTGTACAGTGACTGATAACACCTCTATATACAGTAAAGGTTGTTTCAAGTCGCGACGCCACCTGTGAGAGTTCCGGTGATGTCCACGGTGCTGCTTGGGTCTCCGGGGGATAGGATGCAGCAAGATGGAACGCTCCCCACAGGATAAGTGGGAGTCCCCAGAGCCAGGAGCTGCACAAGATGTTGTGAGGCAGCTGCGGTTACCTTCTACTTGAGGAGTGAAACAGTTCTGAAAAAGGCACGGACACTGATAGTCTCTGTAATGGGTACTTTACTGTAACCAGCAGGTGGTACATGGCATACAGTTAACGGGTAACGGACCGGGTGGACTTTAGCAATGACCAGTGTGTCTCAGAGCTCGCGGTGTTCCTCCATTCTAACTTATTCTGAGTGAGTTGCCGATGTCGTCTTTGAGTGCCAAGGTCGGGTACTTATATTGCCCTGCCGGTATCTACGTTCCGATGTGAGGGGTAGTCTAGGTCCTTTTGGTGGGTACTCCGCTGGCAAGACGGCTCTGTTTGCGGCGGCGGTGGGGTACTCCTGTAGAGCGGTCCCTCCACTCCTGGTTTGCATGGCAGTGATAAACGACTCCCAGCTTTGGAACCAGTGATCCGGTTGTAGATGGGCACGGGTGGTTTTTGACCCGTATGCATTCGCCCAGGGTCCGGTTGTTGAGGGACCGGGGTAATGGCGCCTAACAGGGTGGTGGTGGTGGCCTAGGGGCTGCACAGAACTTTGCATAGCCCCCTCTCCTACGTTCCTCCTGGCCACGTTCTGCTTCCTCCTTCTCCTACATTGCAGATCTCGTTCTTACTAACTTTCTGCACAAACTTCTCCACTATACACTACCTCTACACTCCACCCACCAGGACCTTATTGGCCCTCTATGCTGATGTGCATGTAGGGTATGGAGCTCTGAGTTTTAACCATGTCATTGCTTAGTCAGAGAATATTGCTGCTGCTGTCTGGGCTGCAATACACTCCTGTGACGCACTCATTGTGGGGCGCCACAATGTCACAGCTCACCTCCTCCTGTATAATGACTGATAACACCTCTATATACAGTAGACAACACAGGATCCACCATTTACAATAGGTGATATCACAGCTCACCTCCTCCTCCTTTACAATGACCGATAAAACCTCTATATACAGTAGATAACACAGGATCTACCATTCACAATAGGTGATGTCACAGCTCACCTCCTCCTGTACAATGACCAATAATACCTCTATATACAGTAGATAACACAGGATCCACCATTCGGAATAGGTGATATCACAGCTCACCTCCTCCTGTACAATGACTGATAACATCTCTATATACAGTAGATAACGCAGGATCCACCATTCACAATAGGTGATGTCACAGCTCACCTCCTCCTGTAGAATGACTGATAACACCTCTATATACAGTAGATAACACAGGATCCACCATTCACAATAGGTGATGTCATAGCTCACCTCTCTCCTCCTCCTGTACAATGACTGATAACACCTCTATATACAGTAGATAACACAGGATCCACCATTCACAATAGGTTATGTCACAGCTCACCTCCTCCTGTATAATGACTGATAACACCTCTATATACAGTAGATAACACAGGATCCACCATTCACAATAGGTGATATCACAGCTCACTTCCCCTACTGTATAATAACTGATAACACCTCTATATACAGTAGATAACACAGGATCCACCATTCACAATAGGTGATTTCACAGCTCACCTCCTCCTGTATAATGACTGACAACACCTCTATATACAGTAGATAACACAGGATCCACCATTCACAATAGGTGATGTCACAGCTCACCTCCTCCTCCTGTACAATGACTGATAACACCTCTATATACAGTAGATAACACAAGATCCACCATTCACAATAGGTGATATCACAGCTCACCTCCTCCTCCTGTACAATGACTGATAACACCTCTATATACAGTAGATAACACAGGATCCACCATTCACAATAGGTGATATCACAGCTCACCTCCTCCTCCTGTACAATGACTGATAACACCTCTATATACAGTAGATAACACAGGATCCACCATTCACAATAGGTGATATCACAGCTCCCCTCCTCCTCCTGTACAATGACTGATAACACCTCTATATACAGTAGATAACACAGGATCCACCATTCACAATAGGTGATATCACAGCTCACCTCCTCCTCCTGTACAATGACTGATAACACCTCTATATACAGTAGATAACACAGGATCCACCATTCACAATAGGTGATGTCACAGCTCACCTCCTCCTGTACAATGACTGATAACACCTCATATATACAGTAGATAACACAGGATCCACCATTCACTATAGGTGATATCACAGCTCCTCTCCTCCTGTACATGACTGATAACACCTCTCATATATGATATCACAGCCCCACCTCCTCCTCCTGTACATGACTGATAACACCTCTATATACAGTAGATAACACAGGATCCACCATTCACAATAGGTGATATCACAGCTCACCCTCCTCCTGTACATGACTGATAACACCTCTATATACAGTAGATAACACAGGATCCACCATTCACTATAGGTGATATCACAGCTCACCTCCTCCTGTACAATGACTGATAACACCTCTATATACAGTAGATAACACAGGATCCACCATTCACAATAGGTGATATCACAGCTCACCTCCTCCTCCTGTACAATGACTGATAACACCTCTATATACAGTAGATAACACAGGATCCACCATTCACAATAGGTGATATCACAGGTCACCTCCTCCTCCTGTACAATGACTGATAACACCTCTATATACAGTAGATAATACAGGATCCACCATTCACTATAGGTCATCTATCTGGATAGCAGGGAGTTGGTTTATCCCTCTGAGTTTTTCGGCTTCTCTCTCACACTTACTTTCTGAGCTCTTTGCTCTTAACCAGCAATTACTCTGCCACATTTCTCTCCCACATGTAATTATGCCACCGTCCCCGGGATGGAGCCGGCTCTCCCACATTACAGCGCTGTCCTTATAGCTGTCACATTTCCACTGATATTATTGCTTTCTACATAATTATACATTTGCTGGAAACATCACATTCAGATATGAAATAAAACCGATCTGAGAGTCCAACAACATAAAACACCAAAAGAACAAGCAATGAGCAAAAAAGAATAAGGTGTCTCCGTCTTATTCCAACTGCTGAATTTTATCTCTCATCTAGTATAAATTTTGCATCAATCCTGTAAGTGAGGCTGCCATCACCTGGGTGGATTATCGATTTGGCAATTCCATAATGCTAGGTAACTCATTTTTCATTTTTTCTCTAGTCAAATTTATGTCACTGTTGAGTGCCGCTTACTGTATTTTAAATGTAATTTGTGTTTTGATGGCACCCTCACTGACAGGATTGAATGCCGTGTACTTACTTATATAGTAACTTAGTAACTAGCTGTAGTACCCGGCTACGCCCGGGTTAATAAATAACTGATGTTAGCTATAACAAAATAGAATTTGAATATGTCATATTAATGACCTGTAAGAAAATAGAAGCTGAGCTGTGATTGATTGCTATAGGCAGCCTAATAAATCTCCAGCCAACAGTAATCCTCCCCCTGGCCGGGCAGTATATGTTACCTCACACATACACATAATAGACAGCTCATGTCACTGACATCTGCCTTAATTCCCTATATGGCACATGTGTTGCACATTGGCTGTTTTTAATTAGATGTTTATGTTTGGAAATTAAACATACCAGACGTATGAGGCGAGTTGTGTGAGGTGATTTGTGCACATCTGTGTCTGTCTGTGTGGTGTGTGTGTCCCTGGGGTGTGTGTGTGTGTCCCTGTGGTGTGCGTGTGTCCCTGTGGGGGGGTCCCTGTGGTGTGTGTCCTTTTGGGGGGGAGGGGTGTCCCTGTTCTGTGTGTCCATCCCTATGGGGTCTGTGTGTTCCTGTGGGGTGTGTGTGTGTGTATGTCCCTGTGGGGCGTGTGTCCCTGTGGGGTGAGTGCATGTGTCCCTATAGGGTGTGTATGTATGTGTGTCCCTGTGGGAGGGTGTCTGTGTGGTGTGTGTCTCTTTGTGGTGTGTGTGTTTGTGTTCGGGTGCATGGTGAGTATCCAATGTTGGGGCTCCACCTTAGCTGTTACTCTTTGTGTGCATGTGGTGTGTATACATGTCCCCGTGCATGGTGAATATTCCATGTCAGGGCCCCACCTTAGTGACTTTATGCTGGTATATGCTGTTAGTCTTTGGTGCTGTCATTAAGCCCCTCTCATTCACAACTGTCAACTGGTAACTGTCACTTTCTCTCCATTATGTAGATAGGGCCAAAATTGTTTGGTGAATTGGTAGGCGCAGGGTTAAAATTTCACCTCACAACATAGCCTATGATGCTCCTGGGGTCCAGACGTGTGACTGCAAAATTTTGTGGCTGTAGCTGGCAGCTGTCGATTTTCCTCCCACCCTTTTCCTTTTCCTTTTTCCCCATTATGTAGATAGGGCCAAAATTGCTCGGTGAACTGGAACACGCAGGGTTAAAATTTCGCGTCACAACATAGCCTATGACGCTCCGGGGGTCCAGATGTGTGACTGTGCAAAATTTTGTGGCTGTAGTTGCGACGGTGCAGATGCCAATCCCGGATATACACACTCACACACACACACACATACATACATACATACACACATTCAGCTTTATATATTAGATAATAGAGCTGACCTGTAACATCACAGCAATAATAGAGCTGACCTGTAACATCACAGTAATTATAGAGCTAACCTGTAACAGCACAGCAATAATAGAGCTGACCTGTAACATCACAGCAATAATAGAGCCAGCCTGTAACATCACAGTAATAATAGAGCTGACCTGTATTATCACAGTAATAATAGAGCCAGCCTGTAACATCACAGTAATAATGGAGCTGGCCTGTAATATCACAGCAATAATAGAGCTGACCTGGAACATCACAGTAATATTAGAGCTGACCTGTAACAGCACAGCAATAATAGAGCTGACCTGTAACATCACAGTGATTATAGAGCCGACCTGTAACATCACAGTAATAATAGAGTCTGCCTGTAACATCACAGTAATAATAGAGCTGACCTGTATTATCACAGTAATAATAGAGCTGACCTGTAACATCACAGTAATATTAGAGCTGATCTGTAACATCACAGTAAAAATAGAGCTGACCTGTAACATCACAGTAATAATAGAGCTGACCTGTAACAGCACAGCAATAATAGAGCTGACCTGTAACATCACAGAAATAATAGAGCTGACCTGTAACATCACAGTAATATTAGAGCTGACCTGTATTATCACAGCAATAATAGAGCTGACCTGTAACAGCACAGCAATAATAGAGCTGACCTGTAACAGCACAGCAATAATAGAGTCAGCCTGTAACATCACAGTAATAATAGAGTCGACCTGTATTATCACAGCAATAATAGAGCTGTCCTGTATTATCACAACAATAATAGAGCTGACCTGTAACATCACAGTAATATTAGAGCTGACCTGTATTATCACAGCAATAATAGAGCTGACCTGTAACATCACAGTAATAATAGAGCTGACCTGTAACATCACAGTAATAATAGAGCTGACCTGTAACATCACAGTAATAATAGACCTGACCTGTAACATCACAGTAATAATAGAGCCGACCTGTAACAGCACAGCAATAATAGAGCTGACCTGTAACATCACAGCAATAATAGAGCTGACCTGTAACATCACAGCAATAATAGAGCTGACCTGTTACATCACAGTAATAATAGAGCTGACCTGTTACATCACAGTAATAATAGAGCTGACCTGTAACATCACAGTAATAATAGAGCTGGCCTGTAATATTATGTGGGATTATTTTACATTTTGGAAATAGAACAGGGGAATAGATACGGGATGATGAAAAGTATTTTCCTCTCTTGGATAACTGTATATTTGCTTCCTTACATGATTGTGGATGAGCGGGGGATATGCACCGCTCAAATACTGGTGACAGAACGAGTGATACTCCTTTAATACAGCACAAGTGAAGACTTTTATAAGATTCATTATGATGTCAATCTGATAATCTGTGACCTAACAGGTCCCAAAACGCCAGATTAAAGGGATTTTGATTGTATTCTTCTGTTCAGCCGCAGCTCCAGCCAGCAGAGATCTGTGTAATCTGTGATACTTATTATCCGTGATTCCAGACTCTGGATAGAATCAGTGTCAGTATTAATAGAAGGATTTCAGATGCTTTACTGCATTTGGCGCTCATAAACAGGCGAGACGCTTGATTTTATTAGTGTGAGCAATGCTCGGTCACATGGCGGCTGCCTACACTGTACAAACACAGCCGATCCCCGGCAGCCGAGCGAACAGACGAAGGCTCAAGTCATAGGAAACATGAAATTACGATTCTAGGGCAACTTTTAATTCAACTTTGTATTATGCCGCCCAGGGGCGTAACTACAATAGGTGCAGGGGTTGCAATCGCACCCGGGCCCTGCAGCCTAGGGGGCCCCAAAGGTCCCTTTGGCCTATAGAAAAAGACTAATACTATTAAAGATTTCCAATAATTGGGGGCCCCGATGGAGCTTTCGCATCGGGGCCCCTGGGCCTGAAGTTAGGTCACTGATGCCGCCCCTCTATTATTCCTCCTGGAAATGTATGAGTACCCCAACAACTGTTACTATTCCCCTGGTCAATAGGGTACATCCCTACAAAGCTTTACATTGTCAGCCCTGCATTAAGAAATTCACTGGCAAATCCCGAATGTATATATAAAATCTTCAATCTTTATTTTTCCATTAAAAATCAGATAAGTCGAGGATACATCTCATACACGTTTCTGGCATAAACGCCCTTACTCATCAAGATACAGGTCCCTACTGATACATGGTTTAAAAATATTTAGTAACCAACCACTGATTGTATAGCACACCTGTGGATAATCAATTACATCACAAGAATTTCACAACCTAAAATGATACACATTAATATAGATACAAAGTATCACTCCTATAGTTCTTGGTGTTGAGTTATGGAAGGTGCATGAAGGATTGCTTACCTATCACTATTGATGGTCAGGATGTGGAGATGGTGGAGAATTTCAAATATTTGGGGGTTCACCTGGACAGCAAGCTTGATTGGAGGTGCCATATGGAGAAGGTTTGCAAGAAAGGATGAGTAGACTTTACTTCCTAAGGAAGTTAAGGTCGTTTAATGTGTGTAGCAAAATGCTTGAAATGTTCTACCAATCTATTGTGGCGAGTGCAATCTTTGCTGCAATAATATGCTGGGGTAGTAGTGTGCGCACAGCTGACACTAATAAGCTGAATAAACTTATCAAGAAGGCTAGTGCGGCGGTGGGTCTACAACTTAGGACTTTCGAGGAGGTATTAGAGGATAGAATTAATAAGAAATGCAAGGTTATAATGAGTAACAATACACACCCGCTCTCTGAACTGTTTGCGAAGCAGAAGAGCACATTCAGCAAGCGTCTAATCCAACTAATGTGTAAAAAGGAAAGATACAGAAAATCGTTTGTTCCGACAGCTGTGGGGATGTTTAACAAATGTATAAGTGTAAAGCGTCCCAAGACTATGTGAAGTTCTATGTGTATGGGGGGAATAGGTGAGGTACATGTACCAGTCTACCCGCATCTGCTGTCCATATAGACTTATTTGGTAAAGTGTGAAATGTTCTTGATCTTTGTTCTGCTGCTGTAATACTGTAATTTCCTCCGGGATCAATAAAGTTTATCTTATCTTATCTTATCTTACCATTTGGATGTGTAGTGTCTAATCTTATTATCCATAACAGTTCACGTAGGAGGGGTTTTTCTGTAAATCGCCCCCTCTCACTGAACTGTCAATTTTTTCTATACCATAGAAGGAAAAATTATTTAAGCTCCCATCATGTTTACTTACAAAATGTTTACAAGCCCCTGAATATGCGGCATTTTTATTCTTTATATTGGAGACATGTTTAATAATCGCACGTATAGAATTGAATTGACAGTAACCATTTTATGAACTTGGAAAAACAAAAGTATAAAAAATAAATTAAAATAATACAAATAAAACAAAAACTAAATAATAAAACAATAAATACAAAATATAATTAAAAAAATATTATTAATATTATTATTAATAATAATAATAATAAAACAATAACTAAATAAAATAAAAAATATATAAAAAATCAATAAATAAATAAAAATAATAAAATAAAAGTATGAGAAAACAAAAATAAATGAAAAGAATGAGAATAAAATAAAGAATATGGGAGAAAAACAACACATAAATAAAATACGGTAATACACGTAAAATAAGAAATATATAAGAAAACAATAAATAAATAAAGTAATAAAATAAATATATATAGGTAAACAATATATGAATAAAAATAATCAAATAAAAAACATAAGAAAACTATAAGTATATAATAAGAATAAAAATCTAAGAATAAAAAAAATAAGAAAACAATAAATATGTAAAAAGAATAACAATATCATAAAGAATTTGTAAGAAAAAACAATAAATGAATAAAAGTAAAATAAAAAACATAAGAAAACAATAAATAAATAAAAATAATCAAATAAAAAAATAAGAAAACAATGAATGTATAAAAGAAATAAAAATATAATAAAGAATATGTAAGAAAAAAATTAAAAAGTATAAAAGTAAAGTAAGAAATATAAAAAATAACAATAAATACAAATAATTAAATAAAAAAATATAAGAAAACAATAAATATATAAAAGGAATAAAAATATAATAAAGAATATGTAAGAAAAAAAATAAATAAATAATAAAAATAAAATTAAAAATTAATAAGAAAACAATAAATAAATAAAAATAATGAAGTAAAAAAAATAAGAAAACAATGAATATATAAAAAGAATAAAAATATAATAAAGAATATGTAAGAAAAACAATAAATAAATAAAAAATAATAAAAGTAAAATAAAAAATATATAAGAAAACAATAAATAAATAAAAATAATAAAAGTAAAATAAAAAAATATATAAGAAAACAATAAATAAATACATAAATCAAAATAAAATAAAATATATCATTACAATTAGAGACCTAAAGTTTGGTCGCCACTGATCACACATTGGTATGATTCATAGGCATAGATGACTATTTTTATGAGCTTATCTCGTGGGTAGAGGCACCAAATATATAGGGAATTTGCTCCTTGTTACGTGGAATGGTTCCAGCATTTGTGCAAAAATCTGTGAATTTTGACGCCAGTTTTCCTGCGTGAAGTGAAAGACGCCTTTTATATAAGGGTATTTCAATCTTTGTATAATGACATTTTATTTCATTTGTTTTTCTGACTATTTTCAATACCAATGTTTGCTGTCACTGGATGAAAACCTTCTTCCCCTCCATAAACCTTCAGACCTTGTCTTTTTTCATAGCTGACAGTCTGTATGTAGCGTCCATATTCCTCTATAGTTCAGCAGTCCGGGCCCTTCTGATACTTTGCATTTACAATGAAACATATTTATAATTACAGATACATTGTAGCAAGCTATGAAGACAGGGACAGTGATTTCTGCTATTGGAGTCTGTGGTGTGGGTGGTGTTCTGGTCTCACCATGTCCACTTTAGTGGGTTCTGCTTTTTTAGGGGCTTTCTGCCGTCTGATGACCCCATCAGCCTGTCTACGTGTCTCTTTCCTATCAGCTTTCTATATAATATTGAAGCTGGGAGGTATCTAGGGAAGTCGATTCACATCAGATATGGACATATTTTCTCGGTATTTTTGTGTATTTGCTATTGCAACGAGATCTGACGTTGTGTAGTGGAGGAAGTCTTGTACGGGGGGGGGGGGGGGGGGGTCGCTCTCAACTTCCTCCCATTTGTGGTTTTCAAAAACTTCTGCGTCTTTTATTCTGAAATATTCGTCAACAGGGTAAAAATACCCCGATCGTCAGAGAGGTGAGAAACCTAGCGTTTGCAAGAAATGACACCGGTCACCTCTATACATGACACATGCACAGAAGGATCACTGCTGTCCCCAGGATTCTTAGGGCCAAAGGTAACGACGAGGGCCCATCCTGCACCCACACAGAACATGTGCACATTCCCTTTAACTCCATTATAACTTTGTCATTATCATGGTACACGTTATACATATCATCAATAAGGTCAAATAGATGGCAAGTAGAATTGAGCAAATGTATCCGCAGGACTTTGGTCAGTGCCACTTTGATAGTCTGTTAAGTTTCATGGGTCCTGGCAGCTATTGGCATGTAGGGGTCCTTAGAGTTGGTGCTTGAGGGATTCACAATGAGGTACGGATCCACCCAAACTCTTGGTCTGGCAATTTTTGGGCTCTATAGAGGGCTAGTATATCGCAGACTTGTTTGGGGAATTAGCCAGCAGCGGTGATTTATGGTGCCCTCCAGTTGATGGTGAAAACTGGGGGTAGAACAGAAGTGTTGGTCCAATTTGATGGTTGCCACAATCCATGGACTCCTATATTCTTATTATATCTGTTGGGTAATGCAAGTTGAGATTTCAATGGGAAAATAAGAAATTAAATTGTGGGATGTAGAAGGGAAAGATTGTGTGGGAGAACGGCCGGACGAAATTGTGGGGTTTGGTAGTCGACAGCTAGAGACCAGACTCAAGTCAAGTGCCGGATTATCAGATGATAGTTAGAACTCCACTCCAAAGTTTTCTTTGAATTTTCCCACTGGGTAGGCGCTTTAAATTTAAGACCCCAGAGCCCTGTCTGATACTCACCTTCCAGCGGCTTCATCTTCTATCGCCGGCACTCCTGTTTTTTATGTCTGCTGGCAGCTCCAGTGTTTCATGGAGATGATGGAAGTCACAACTCAAAACATATCTATGAGGGCCTAATTCTGACCTCATTCTGACGTTGTCCTGGCCTCGCTATGGCCTTGTTCTGGCCTTGTTCTGGCCTCATTCTGGTCTCATTCTGGCCTCATATTGGCCTCGTTCTGACCTCACTCTGGCCTTATTCTGGCAACATACTAGCCTCATTCAGACTTCGTGCTGGCCTTGTTCTGAGTTTGTTCTGACTTTGTCCTGGCCTCATTAAGGCCTTGTTCCAGGCTTGTCCTGGCCTTGTTCTGGCCTTATACTGGTCTCGTCTTGTTCTGTTCTTGTTCTGGTCTTGTTCTGGTCTCGTCCTGGCCTTGTTATGGCCTTATCCTGGTCTCGTCTTGTTCTGTTCTTGTTCTGGTCTTATTCTGGTCTCATCCTAGCCTTGTTCTGGCCTTATCCTGGTCTCGTCTTGTTCTGTTCTTGTTCTTGTCTTGTTCTAGCCTTGTTTAACTCTGGTTCTGGCCTCATCTTGCCCTCATTCTGGCTTCGTTCTGTTCATATTCTGGTCTCGTTCTGTTCTTGTTCTGGTCTCGTCCTGGCCTCGTTATGGCCGCATTCTCTACTCATCCTGCCCTCATTCTGGCTTTGTTGTGTCCTCATTCTGATCTCGTCTTGGACTTGTCCTGACCTTCATTCTGACCTTTTTCTGGTCTCATCCTGCCCTCATTCTGAACTGGTTCTGCTCTCATCCTGGCCCCATTCTAGTTCTCATAGAGATGCATTTGGAGCTGGTTCTGGTCTCGTTCTGGCCTCATTCTGGCCACATTATGGCCTCATCCTGCCCTCATTCTGATTCATTCTTTCCTTGCTCTGGCCTTGCCTGCCTTCTTTCTGCCTTCTTCTAGCCTGGTTTTGGTCTTGTCCTGGCCTTGTTCTGACCCCATTCTGACCTCATTCCGTCATCTTTTGGCATAATTCTGGCCACGTTCTACCCTCATTCTGCCCTTTTTCTGGTTTCGTTATGTCCTCATTCTGGCTTACCTGCCCTCATTCTGGCTTCATTCTGTCCTTGTTCTGGTCTCGTCACAGCCTTGTCCTGGCTTTATTCTGGCCTGGTTCTGGTCTCCTCCTGACCTCATTCTAACCTATTTTTACCTGGTTCTGGTCTCATTCTGCCTCATTTTGGCATTGTTCTGGCCTCATTCATTTGGTCTTGTTCTGGCCCGTTCTGGCTATTCTGCTTGTTCTGATCTCATTCTGCCATTCTGGTCTTGTCCTGGCCTTTTCCTGGCTTCATTCTGACGTTATTCTGACCTGGTTTTGGTCTCGCCCTGGCCTCATTCTGGCCCCATTCTGGCCTCATTTTGCCTTGTTCTAGTCTCGTTCTGGTTTTGTTCTGTCCTTGTTCTGTCTTGTCCTAGCTTTGTACTGGTCTCATTCTGACCTGGTTCTATTCTCGTCCTGGCCTTATTCTGGCCTCGTTCCAGCCTTGCTCCGGCCTCAATCTGGTTCTCAAAGAGATTCTTTTGGAACTTGTGACATGATGTCTTACTTCCAGCCAGTCAGAAGCTATGGGCGCAAAATGGCACTGCGGGAATGGAGCAGCATCTGTAAAAGTTAAAGATGCTGGAAGGTGAGTATATGACAGGGGGCTTAGATTTAAAGTAACAGAGTGCTGACCTCCCTCCCTGTCTCCTGCTGGAGTGGTGCTTTAATGGATTTTCAATGTAGAATAGGAACATAATGAGGACATCTCTATGGTCCCTGCTGTTGTTTGTCAGGAGTTGGTGGATGTTTGTTTTCTCCTCGCACCCTCATGTAACGCTCATTTGTGTTCTACATCAGTGAAAACATCTAATAGATCCCAGGCCCGGGCTTCGTGCCTCTGAAGCCAGTATAAAGGCTGCTCCTCTGGGGGTCTGGAACATTCGCGCTCTTTTCTTGCCAGATTCTTCTGCAGAAACGACAGACCTCAAAAAAAAAAAAAAAAGATATAATAATAGATCTTGAATATCTGCCAGGATTCTGGAGATGTCTGAAATCTGCCAACTTTTCCCTGGGAAAAAGGGCAAAATCATCAATCCATTGATCTGCCGGCTTTTATGAGAGAACACTCGAAACGCAGCAGCTGCAACTTCCCCTGGATCTCGCTCTGCAGAACCCTCCAAATAATGAAGTGTTTATTCAAGTCATCGTTTTACCATTTTTATCAGTATGGGTTTTGCTTTGTGGAAGAGAGTGATTTTACTATTAATGTTATTTATTTTTTTATCATTATTTTGCCCCAGTAATGTATGGCATGTCGTGTAAAAACAACTGCACAAGACAGTGACTAATTATGAGCGTCATACAGTGTATTGCCCAATAGCAAAGCCTTGGGTGCGGCTGCAGTGGGTGCAGGGGTAGCAAATAGTTGCCCCCCAAGCCCAGGAACCTCAATAGCTGTGATAGCTGGTGGCCCTATTGGATTTTGCATTGGGGCCTACAAGCTTCAAGATCCACCAGTGAGCAATGCCAATCAGTGCCTGATCATAAGCACCAAATGGACACTTGGCAAGCAACACTTCCAACAATGCTGCACAGTGTCGCCATCATAGAGTGCCATTTAGGGTAAATACCGCCTAACAGTGCTCCTTAGAAATGAGCTGATAGAATTGAGGTGAATCACGTTTACCTCAAACCCTACAAAAAGCATTTTTTGATTGACTTTTTGCAAATCCGTCCATTTTGCTGAATAGTAGACCCGAGTCGACGCCTCGGATAACGCATGTTGTGATGAATTGACATTGTAATGTTACGACTAGTGATGAGCGAGCACTAAAATGCTCGTGTGCTCGGTACTCAAAACTAGAAGGTTGGACGCTTAGATGGGCTTGAGTACAGAGTATAATGGAAATCAATGGGAAACTTGAGTCTTCTGGAGATATGTTTGAGTTTCCCATTGACTTCCATTATACTCGGTGATCGAGTTGCACCCATCCAAGCGTCTGCTCCATTCCAGCACTGAGCACTCGAGCATTGTAGTGCTCGCTAATCATGATGTGTTACTCCACGTTGGGAAATTCAGGACAGGGTGACAGAAGAGTGGGAAGAGGACGCCACCATCCATAAAGACAGTGGCGTAACTTCAGGCCCAGGGGCCCCGATGCGAGAGTTCCAACGGGGCCCCCAATTATTGCAAATCTTTAATAGTATTTGTCTTTTTCTATGGGCCAAAGGTACTTTTGGGGCCCCCTAGGCTGCAGGGCCCGGGTGCGATCGCAACCCCTGCACCTGTGGTAGTTACTCCCCCGCATAAAGACCAGAAGACGTCACATACAGAAGAGCCAGACATTTCCACGTCCCCCATGATGGCATGAAGTGTCCCATTGTGTACTGTTGTAACTGCACAGTAATGATGAGTGAACACTACAATGCTCAGGTGCTCAGTACTTTAATTGAGCAGTTGGACGTTAGAATGGTAGCAACTTGAGGACCTGAGTATAATGGACATCAATGGGAAACTGGGCATTTTTTTTGAAAGGTCTTCCATTATACTCAGTATTTGAGTTGTGCCCATCCAAGCGTCTGACCTGATTGTATCGAGCACGTGAGCATGGTAGAGCTCACTCTTCACTTGTGCCCAGGATGTCAACATTTGAGTGTCGGCCAAGGTCGTTTACATAACCCTGGTTCGGCTGCCATTGAATACTGATGAATCTTTTGCAAATCTTCCAACTCACTATCTAACCATAGCTGAACCTTGGATATAATCTAGAACCTTATTGACTTCTGTACTTCTGTAAATGATGATTTATCATGGTGAGGCCTCCAATCTCCAGTCATCAGGTGCAATCAGCAAATTCTCTCATTTGCCCTAGATTGCTCATCTGCGGGTCTGGGAAATAAACGAGCCATCTTCAGCCTCCATCCATAGGAGCGCGTCTCTCTATACTAATCCATCCAATTACCCAATGCTGCTAATTACTCCTATTTGTCAACAGCATGGCTCTGTCTTTGCGTTTCTGAATTTGACCGATAATTCCCATGTGACCCCCGACAGTAAGAGGCGGCAGCCCGTAATTAGTGATGTCGGAGCTGCTGCTTCTCTCTGAAGACTGCGGATAATTATGAGTTGGGAATTGTGTCCTCGCCTTGAACGAAATGTCATGATATTTACTAACGCCATGCCACACATTGAATTGACCAATCAGCAATTAATGCTGATCCACCAAGAGATCCTAATTGTCTGCATAGTCAGCAATCTAAAGGAGACCTGTCTGAAGTGTTTATGACTCCAAAAAAAAAAAAACAGATCCCAGATGTTGACATATCAATAGTGATCTCCTTATATGTTCTGGTCAATGCAGCATAAGGAATGGTGCTTAGAAAACAGCAGAAAACAAGTAGGTGTGGTGCCCCTGCGACCAGGGTGGCCACATAGGGAACTGCAACCAGGCAGAAAGGTAGACAGTTTGTGCAACAAACACCCTCGCAGCACACACACCCACAGGAGGACAGAACCCAACCCGGAGCCCAGGACTCTAGGCGGGCAAGGGGTGGTGGGTTTAGAAGAAAATGGGTGGAGATTGTAGGTCAGGTGGAAGGAGTTAGTAGGCCAGAGTGAGCTTAGAGGTACAGACACCAGAGAGAAAGTGACACCAGGGCCGGGACGACAGCTAGGCGAAATTAGGCGATCGCCTAGGGCGCCATCTTGTGCATGGCGCATTCCCGCCTGACCGGAGTCCGGTCACCGCCGCCCGGCCCTGGAGTTGCGGGGAGAAGCTGCGGCAGGGAGCGGTGGGCGCCACCATGTTCTTTGTGGCTGGCGCCCACTAACTATACAGCCGGTCAATAGAGGTTGAGACCTCTACACAATGGCCGCGGTCTCCAATTAGCCGCGGCCATTTTGTTGAAGTCTCAGCTTCCACCGACCGGCTGTACTGTTAGTGGGCGCCGGCCACAAAGAACATGGCAGCGCCCACCGCTAGCTGCCGCAGGCCCGCAGCTACTCCTCGCAGGCAGCGTCCTGCAGATGTGCCCTCCGGGCTCCGGCACCCCTGCTCCGCATCCACAGCTCCCCCCAATGGTAAGTTATGCTGGAGGCTGTGGGGGAGACAGGGAGGCTGTGGGGAGACAAGGAGGCTGTGGGAGAGACAGGGAGGCTGAGGGGGAGACAGGGAGTCTGTGGGGAGACAGGGAGATTGTGGGGAGACAGGGAGGCTGTGGGGAGACAGGGAGGCTGTCAGGATGGAGGGATGCAGTCAGGATGGAGGGAGGCTGTTGGTATGGAGTCAGGATGGAGGGATGCAGTCAGGATGGAGGGAGGCTGTTGGTATGGAGGAAGGATGGAGAAAGGCTGTCAGGATGGAATAGGCTATTGGGATAGAGGGAGGCTGTCAGGATGGAGGACCGCTGTTGGGATGGAGGAAGTATGGAGGGAGGCTGTCGGGATGGAGGAAAGAAGGAGGGAGGCTGTCAGGATGGAGGGAGGCTGCCGGGATGGAGGGAGGCTGTCGGGATGGAGGAGCGCTGTTGGGATGGAGGAAGTATGGAGGGAGGTGGTCAGGATGGAGGGACATTGTTGGGATGGAGGGAGGCTATCGCGATGAAGTGAGGCTGTCGGGATGGAGGAAGGAAGGAAACTATCAGGATGGAGGGAAGCTGTCGGAATGGAGGGAAGCTGTTGGGATGTTGTCTATATGGCTGGCAGCCATCTCTATTGCGTACGGCCAGCAGTAGCCTCTATTGTGTATTCTCTATTGCGTACGACCAGCAGTAGTCTCTATTGTGTATTCTCTATTGTGTATGGCCAGCAGCAGTTTCTATTGTGTATTCTCTATTGTATGTATAGCCAGCAGCAGTCTCCATTGTGTATACAGGTAGCAGCTGTCTCTATTCTGTATTCTCTATTGTATATACAACTATTGTGTTTAGCGTTATAGAAAAGAAGTTGCAACACACAATCAGCGGTGTTTATTCACTCTTTGTGGGGTGGCGCTTCAACAGGCATATAGTCAACAGGCATATGGTGGACTATATGCCTGTTGAAGCGCCACTTGCGGTGTGAAACGGCCATCGCCTTTGAGAACCCCCCCGTCCTCCCACCCGCACCATGTAAGACCACACGAAGAGGGAATAAACACCGTTGATCCTACGATGTTGCAACTTAATTTCTATAACGCTAACTGGATGTGATGAACCGCTAACTGTAAGTGTGGACTGGGTTGTTTGAGTGCTCAGCAGGCTGAATGCCGGAGCGCTGGTGATCAGGAAGGGGGCACCCTGAAGCAATCTGCAAGCTGCAGCTCTCCAGAAACACCGTGGACAGATTGGTGCTGGCACCAAGAATCGTCAGAACCGTGACTGATACAGCTATTGTGTATTCAGCCCACAGCAGTCTCAAGTGTGTGTGTAATATATAATAGAGAGAGTGTAAAAAAAGGAAAAACAGCACAAAAAATAGAAAAAAGTGGACTTTATTGCCCAATGCGTGGCCACGGAGGGCGCCGTTTGCCTTACCTGCCTAGGGCACCAAAATGCCTTGTCCCGGCACTGAGTGACACACATCCCGAACCTGTATCACCTGGTCTGAGGAATACGTCAGCACCGACCAACTACCGGCGGCGTAGTTTTCCCTGATTGTGCTGGAATCACACAGATGGAGTCTGGTAACACCTTGGAAGATAGGGCTACTGCAGACTAGGCACATACCAGAGTGTCGGCTCTGAGGGGAACTGAGATTCCATATAGGCTTCCCAGAAACCGACGTGGAGCTTTAACTTCAGGTTAGAGTTCCAAGCACAAGGGTTGGAAGCACAGCAGCAACCACGAGGAATCACAAGGGGCCGAGCTGCTGCTATACAATCCGGAGAGAGAGAACAGAGAGGGAGAGTACAGCCTGAAAGGACACTTAGAAGGAGCGAGGGGTCTCAGAGTGACAGCCTGGCTGCAGTGGGTTCAAGGTTTCCAGAGTTAACTGCACTGTGAACTTTTAAGAACTGAACTGTACTGAGAATTGCTGTGCACTGCTTGAAAGATTTACAAGTAAACCCGGTGAACCCTGCCTGAGTGTCCGTGTTTGATTCCAGGTATACAGAACTGTTTATCATACCTTTTACCCTGCCAGGAGCAGCCCGACCCGCGGCGGGCTCATCCATCTGGCTGCAGCTCCATCATCCATCCATCCTTCTGGCAGAGCAGCGCTGCAGCGGTGGTCCCATAATTGACCACAACCCATGGGTGGGGTCACGACAAACATTATCCACTGTATATGTGGCGCCCCGCAACGAGTGCGTAACAAGAGGGTATTGCAGCCGCAATATCCTCTGACTCAGCAATGAAATAGTTAACTCGGAGATCCAACTCAACATGCAACACCTAGAACAGGGAACCAATCATAGGCCCTGGGGGGTGGAGTGCAGTGAAGGAGAACAGAACAGCAGAGAGGGAGAGAAAGAGAGAACCCTCGAGATAGGAGAGGAGCGGGGGCTCCGCACCCCGTGCGGGCCCCAGGGCCGTCACCGGACGGGTGTCACCACCTGAGGCCTTATCATCCGGGAATGGGCATTATTACACGGGTTCCCAAAAGACTCCCGTGCCCACAATTTACAGCCGGTTCACTGGTACCGAAGCTGGCAGCAGTTCACCTCTGTCACGCGAACCAGCCCCGTGGAGGAGCAGCTTTATAGGAGCACCCCACCACCAACCAGTCGTCTAACCAGCGGTGTACTCACTGAGGGATCCAAGGCTCCCCAAAGCATCCACAGCGTACACAGATGGATAGGGCATTGAAGCAGCCTCCCCGTACCCGACCTGGTATTCCTGGGCGACACTGGTTAGAACAAGACAGGTAGAATGGAGGAACACTTGCGGATCTCTGAGGAACACTACCACTGCTGAGTCCACCCGGTCCGCTACCTGTAACCACTGCATACCGTGTATTGCCTTCATGGTTACAGTAAAGAACCGTTATAGAGACTTCCTGTGTCTGTGATTCCTTATGAACTGTCCGTCATTACCTAAAGGCAACTGCAGCTGCCGCACAACATCTTGAGCAGCTCCAGCCTCCGGGGATCACCGCTCAGCCTGTGGGGAGCGTAACATCTTGCTGCTGTCCATCACCCCGGAGGTTCCGCAGCGTCGGTAGCCCTTACCGAACTACTCATAGGTGGCGTCACGAAGAAAACAAATTAAAACCCCTTTAATCTGTTCCCGCAAGACGTCTTCACTTTTGATCTGCACTACACCGGGCCCCACTACCGGCAGGCGCGGTCCACCCGTGACAAGGAAGGGAGAAGAATCGCCTGTCTAAACCGGAGTCAGCCGGCCGCGGTGAGTCAGAAATATCCCCTTTTACTTGTGAGAACCCGGGACACGGTCCGGACCAGGACCTCCGTGACATCCCCAGCAGTACCCCGGTCCGGTACCGAGTATCCCATCCCAGTGGGCTCCACAGAGGCACAATATTCTATTGATTTGTAAGGAGTCATGGGGGAGGAGCTGCTCATCTTAAGAGTCCTGCTGGTTGCTCCACCTCCTGAATTGATTGACAGGCAGTACTAGCCACTCAATCATTTTCACAAACTCTTTACATCTCTGTGGATGCACTAACGATCCTCGATGACTTTTTGGTTGGCGTAAATGAGTAAACTATCAATGATAGTTTTATGTGCTCAGTTAGCAAACAATCTGGAGTCATCCTCATCGTGACTGCGCCCGGAGTCGTAGACACAAGTGTGAGAAGTGATCGTCAGCTCATGTGTCCCAGGTGGGCTGATACTATCTACAAAGGAACAGAGGTCCTGAAATAATGAAGCCAGTGTGAACAGGTACAAACTGCTAAGACTGCAGTATACACATATCAGCAGGCAGCAGACACTGTGCACCAAGATATGTGAAAACATTGAATATATGGAATGTAAATGGAATTACTGCAGTCAGTGGTTTATATATGATTTCTTGGTTGTCAAGTGGATATTCTTTAATCCTTAGTAGTATCCTGTATGTACAAAAAAGCCAGCACCACCAGAAGATAGCTTGCAATAAAAATTGTGCAAATGCACATATTACTTCCAAACTGTATAATATGATAAAATTTGAGATATTTGGCAAAACATTGATCAATCTTTTGAGCCACCCTGCCAGTGTCAAGGCAATCTCAATCAGGGTGGTCTTACACTATACTTCATTATTTCAGTTGTGCCATGCGACCTCCAACATAAAAATATAGTGGACCACAAAGAGCTAACATTTACCTGATGCATCTCAAACCTGCTCCCATAGTGCCAGACCAGAGCTAGTGAATAAATGGAAGCTCAGGCTCCCACACCTGCAGCTGATGCTACCATATGTCTGAGCTTTTCAGACTTAACCCTCACCACACCAGACCAGCACTCATTAATCACCCCATCCTATCCCACTTCCTCCCCAACATCACCCCCACACTTATCCCTGCCCTAACCCACCTCTTCAACCTATCACTAATTTCTGGTACCTTTCCTTTTGCTTTCAGACATGCAACAATTACACCTATCTTAAAGAAGCCATCCCTTGACCCCACTTCTATATCCAGCTACCGGCCCATATCTCTGCTCCCGTTCGCTTCCAAACTTCTCGAAAAGCCACACTGTACTCTCATCCCACCTCTCATCCAACTCTCTCTTTGACAACCTTCAATCCGGCTTCTGCCCCCACCCCCCGCCCACTCCACTGATACTGCCCTGACCAAAATTACTAACGACTTGCTCACGGCCAAAGCTAACAGACAGTTCTCCATCCTCCTCCTTCTAGACCTGTCCTCTGCATTTGACACAGTTGACCACTGCCTCCTATTACAGATCCTCTCTTCCATTGGCATCACTGACCTTGCCCTCTCCTGGATCTCTTTCTAACTTTCCAGCCGCACATTTAGTATTTCCCACTCCCACACTACCTACTCGCCCCACCCCCTCTCTGTTGGGGTCCCTCGAG
Organism: Allobates femoralis; assembly: GCA_033576535.1. Lineage (NCBI taxonomy): Eukaryota > Metazoa > Chordata > Amphibia > Anura > Aromobatidae > Allobates > Allobates femoralis. The sequence continues at coordinate 42,760,575 of JARQOC010000010.1, forward strand.
GGTCTGTCATGGGCACCCTCCTTTTTTCAATCTATACCCTTGGTCTGGGACAACTCATAAAGTCCCATGGATTCCAGTATCACTTGTACACTGATGACACTCAGATCTATCTCTCTGGCCCAGATGTCACCTCCCTGCTGTCCAGAATCTGAAGTGTCTATCGGCCATATCCTTCTTCTCCTCCCGCTTCCTAAAACTCAATGTATACAAAACCGAACTCATCATCTTTCCTCCATCTCACACACCTTCCTTGTGATCTATCACAATAAATGACATCACACTTTGCCCTGTACCTGAAGTCCGCTGCCTTAGAGTAACCCTTTACTCTGCCTTATCCTTCAAACCGCATATCCAAGCCCTTGCCACCTCCTGCCGCCTCCAACTCAAAAATATTTCCAGAATCCATCCCTTCCTCAACACTCAATCTACTAAACTATTAGTGCATGCTCTCATCATCTCCTGCCTCAACTACTGCAACCTGCTCCTCTGTGGTCTCTCTGCTAACCCTCTGGCACCCCTCCAATCTGTCCTTAACTCTGCTGCTCGACTAATCCACCTCTCTCCACTCTATTCCTCCACTTTTACCCACTGCATATACCTTCACTGGCTTCCAATTCACCAACGTATCCAATTCAAACTACTAACATTGACTTAGGATAAGGTCACACTTGCGTCATGACCATAGCCTGATGCAAGTGCTAAATACTTAGAAATTTCAGCCGCAGCGCATAGCGTTAATGCTATGCACTGCCAGGCACCAGAGCCCCATATAAACCCAATGTTTACCTTAGCAGCCAGCCACACACAAAGCTCCAGGAAGTGCGCATTAGCTGAGCGCACAAGAAAACACTGTCTGCAGCGTTTTCCTGTGTTCTCAGCTAATGCGCACTTCCTGGAGCTTAGTGTGTGGCCGGCTGCTAAGGTAAACATTGGGTTTCTATGGGGCTCCGTTGCCTGGCAGTGCATAGCATTAACGCTGCTCAAATTTCTAAGTATTTAGCGTTTGCGTCAGGCTAGGGTCATGACGTAAGTGTGACCGTAGCCTTACTAAGCCGTCCACAATCTGTCCCCCTCATATATCTCTGAACTAATCTCCCGATATCATCCAACTCATAATCTTCGATCCTCCCAAGACCTCCTTCTTTCCTCGACACTTGTACGTTCCTCATCTAACAGGCTGCAAGAATTTGCCTGAGCATCCCCCATTCTCTGGAATTCTGCACCCCAAAATGTCCGACTGTCCCCGACACTCGGAACCTTCACGTGGAACCTAAAAACCCATATGTTCAGAACAACTTACAACCTGCAATGACCATGGTGCCACCTCACCACCACTGGACCTGGTTCTCCACTACCATTGGACCTGGCGCTCCACCACCATTGGACCTGGCACTCCACCACCACCAGAGCAGACGCAACCTATTGTCTCTCTCCCCACTGCCCTGTAGAATGTAAGCCCGCAATGGCAGGGTCCTCTCTCCCCTCTGTACCAGTCTATCAATGTTAGTTTATTCATTGTATTTTTAACTTGTTAGTAACTGATCCACCCCAGGGCCGTGGTGTACCCGGTCCCGGTCTGTAGTTTCACGGGGAATGTCATGGGTGGTCTGTGCCCGGCCCTGTGGCCCTGGTGGTCGCGGAAAAAGGGGTTGAAATAAAATAAAAAGAGTTTGTGACGCCACCTAAGATATCCGGTAATGATACTGGCGCTGCTTGCAGACCTCCGGGGTGATGATAAGGCAGCTTTGTTGGTAACACTCCTGACCCACCCCAAGGCCGTGGGGCATTCGGAACCTGGGCATTTGCTTTGGGGATGTCACGGGTGGCATGCCTGTTCCTGTGGCCCTGGAAGTTGCTAAAAATGTGTAAAAATAAAAAAAGGGAAAAATAAAATAAAGTCTTGTGACGCCACCTACGGTGTCCGGTGATGGCAGCGGTGCTGCGGCAGACCTCCGGGGATGATGGATGGGTAGCCAGATGATAACGCTCCCTGTAGGTGGAGTGGGGTCCCCGAGGTAGTGTGGTAGGATTGAGATTTCACACAGGGAGGTGGCTCCGCAGGTATAGTCTATGGGTCAGGGGCTGTAAGAACTGACACACACACACGCTGGATCTGTTTCCATACCTTTTACTGGTGATAAAGCAGGCACTGTCCATGGTACACTCCGGGTAATCGGGAAGCACTTCAGGATCTCCACATCTGATGAGTTTTGAGGCCTCCTTGTCCCTGTTAGTGTGTCTAGGTCCTGACCTGTCTGGCAAGCATTGAAAACCTTTTGTTGGGCATCGCTTCTCTCCTACAATCCCTAGCTCTCTTCAGTACTGTACCACAAGTGTCCCTAGAAGGCTAGTCTCCTGGTTCTCCGGTGGCTTCTCTGCTGGGCTGTCTGACTCTTGCAGACTCTGACTCCGGTGTCCAGGTTGCTTCCTGGGGTGAGCCGGTATGGCTCCTCTGCCCCCAGTTTGCTCCTTGCCTTGCCTCCTGCCCTCACTCTCAGGCCATGCACTGGCTAGGCTTCCTCTGGTACGGGCCCAGCGCAGCTCCGTTCACCAGGTGTCTTCCTCAGTGCTGCTCCGCACTGAACTGCCTAACTCCTCCCCCGGGCCTGAATTTATAGGGGACCTTGCCTGAAGGCAGCAAGTAGAGCTCCCCCTTCAAGTCGGGGGTGGAAGGTGTTGCATGTGTAGGGTTACCTGATGTGGAAATCCCTCTGTGCACCAGTTGGTCCTGTGGCTACCTATACCACAGGGTGCCACATTCCCTGTAGGTGGAGCGGGATTTTACACAGGGAGGCAGCTCTCCACACAGCCTTGTTGCAGCAGTGGGAGAAGGCGGCTCATCAGGTGGAGATGCTGGCAGTCTATGTTAAGGGCAGGATCAGGGGCCGTAATAACAGACACACACATGCTGGAAGTTGTTTCTGTACCTTTTACTGATGGTGATGGTTCAAAGTAACATCCAGAGCACTGTCCAGGTGGTCGGGTGGCAGTGCAGGATTTCCACACCTGATGAGTTGTGAGTCCTCCTTGTTTCTGTGTGTATGTTTAAGTCCTGGCCTGTCTGAATCCTGGCCCTGACCTCTCCTGTGTCCCTCAATTGTATAGCAGGCGATGAGAACCTTCTGTGGGGCAGTGCTTACTCCTCTGCGGTCCCTGGCTCTGTTGTTGGCTGTGCTACAAGTGTCTGCTAGGAGACTGAAGTCTACCTGGTCCCCCGGTCTTCTCTGCTGGGCTGACTGGACCCGTGCAGACTCAGACTCTGGTGTCCGGGTTGCTTCTACTGCTTCTCTGGGGTGAACCAGTATGGTTCCTCTGCCCCCTCTCTGTCTCTGGTATGCCTTGCCTCCGACCCTCACTCCTGGGTCCCTTACACTGGCTTGGCTTCCCTCTGGTACAGGCCTAGCGCGGCTCCATTCACCAGGAGTCTTCCCAAGTACTTCTCCGTAATGAACTGCCTAACTCCTCCCCCGACCCTGAATTTATAGGGGACCTTGTCTGAAGTCAGCAAGTAGAGCTCCCCTACAGGTCTGGGGTGGAAGGTGTTGCATGTAAGTTTACCTGATGTGGAAATCCAGGTGTTCCTGTGGCAACTGAACTGTAAGGGTGACACATAACCCTTTCTCATTTACAGCACCATGGAATCAATGGTGCTGTATAAATAATAATAATAATAATAATAATAATAATTAATGAAACAGGGCAGGACCAAGCAAATGAAGCTTGAAATGAACTGAGCCCAAAAAGATTGATCAATTTTTTTGCCAAATGTCTCAAACTTTAAAATATTATACAGTTTGAAAGTAATATGTGCTTTTGCACAATTTTTATTGCACGGTATCTTCTGGTGGTTTCTGGCTTTTTTGCTGATTTTATGCTCTATATGCTGTACATGAATCCCAAGGAGTCCTGGAGGTGATAAACCAGTGACCACTTGTGAATTTACTGGACTCCCTGGTAGCAATTGTATATTTACATGACTCCCTGGTGGCCAGTGGTGTATTTAAATGACTCCATGGTGGCCAGAGGTGTATTCACATGACGCCCTAGTGGCAAGTGATGCATTTACATGACTCCCTGGTGGGCAGTGGTGTATTTAAATGATTCCCTGGTGGTCAGTCATGTATTTACATGATTCCCTGGTGGCCAGTGGTGTATTTACATGACTCCCTGGTGGCCAGTGGTGTATTTACATGACTCCCTGGTGGGCAGTGGTGTATTTACATAACTCCCTAGTGGCAAGTGATGCATTTACATGACTCCCTGGTGGTCAGTGGTGTATTTAAATGGTTCCCTGGTGGTCAGTGGTGTATTTAAATGATTCCCTGGTGGTCAGTCATGTATTTACATGACTCCCTGGTGGCCAGTGGTGTATTTAAATGGTTCCCTGGTGGCCAGAGGTGTATTTACATGACTCCCTTGTGGCCAGTAGTGTATGTACATGACTCCATGGTGGCTAGTGGTGTTATTACATGACTCCTCGGTGGCCAGTTGTATATTTACATGATCCTCTGGTGGCCAGGGTGTATTTACATGACTCCCTGGTGGCCAGTGGCATATTTATTTGACTCCCTGGTGGCCAGTGGTGTATTTACATGATTCCCTGGTGGCCAGTGGTATATTTACATGACTCCCTGCTGGCTGGTGGTGCATTTACATGGCTCCCTGGTGGCCAGTGGTGTATGTAAATTACTCCCTGGTGACAAGTGGTGTATTTACATGGCTCCCTGGTGGCTAGTGGTGTATTTACATGGCTCCCTGGTGGCCAGTGGTGTATTTACATGCTTCCCTGGTGGGCAGTGGTTTATTTACATGAGTCCCTGGTGGCCAGTGGTGTATTTACATGCTTCCCTGGTGGGCAGTGGTTTATTTACATGAGTCCCTGGTGGCCAGTGGTAAGTATACACATTAATCCCAGGTTGTCAGTGGTTTGTGGTGCACATTGTATACATGAAATACACGACTATGAAATAGCAATTTATTAACCTGAAGTGGGAGGCGGAGGCAGCATCACAAATGTGATTACTTCAGACGGAACGGGTTGTGGTTTCTTATGGGAAGTAAAGAGATGCAATCAGGGCAGGATGGAGAACAATCCTAAATTGCTTCATCAAATTTTGAGGTCGATCACCAAAAACAGTAAAAAATGAAACACAAAGAAAGTTAATGAAAATGCAGAAGAAGCAAAGTGTGACGGAAGAAGAAGCGACCAACGAGAAAGATGTATAATTAATGTGCAATCTGTAATAATAGAGTTATAAATAACACAGACGTGGTGCAGAAGAATGATATATCATACAGTTCATATTATTATATAATAGTATTATAAATAGTACATACAGTTGTGGCCAAAAGTATTGACACCCCTGCCATTCTGTCAGATAATACTCAGTTTCTTCCTGAAAATGATTGCAATCACAAATTCTTTGGTATTATTATCTTCATTTAATTTGTCTTCAATGAAAAAAACACAAAAAGAATTGTCCTAAAGCCAAATTGGATATAGTTCCACACCAAGCATAAAAAAGGGGGTGGACAAAAGTATTGGCACCCTTAGAAAAATCATGTGATGCTTCTCTAATTTGTGTAATTAACAGCACCTGTAACTTACCTGTGGCACCTAACAGGTGTTGGCAATAACTAAATCACACTTGCAGCCAGTTGACATGGATTAAAGTTGACTCAACCTCTGTCCTGTGTCCTTGTGTGTACCACATTGAGCATGGAGAAAAGAAAGAAGACCAAAGAACTGTCTGAGGACTTGAGGAACCAAATTGTGAGGAAGCATGAGCAATCTCAAGGCTACAAGTCCATCTCCAAAGACCTGAATGTTCCTGTGTCTACCGTGCGCAGTGTCATCAAGAAGTTTAAAGCCCATGGCATTGTGGCTAACCTCCCTAGCAGCAAAAGGTGGCGCTACAAAGTATTAACTCAAGGGGGCTGAATAATATTGCATGCCCCACTTTTCAGTTTTTTATTTGTTAAAAAAGATTAAAATATCCAATAAATTTCGTTCCACTTCACGATTGTGTCCCACTTGTTGTTGATTCCTCACAAAAAAATTAGAATTTATATCTTTATGTTTGAAGCCTGAAAAGTGGCAAAAGGTTGAAAGGTTCAAGAGGGCCAAATACTTTCACAAGGCGCTGTATAATAGACACACAAAGTACCATCAAAGAAAACTTCAGAAAAACCGACGTAAATATCCTGTATAAACATACATACATTCTCCCACCTACCACGTTGGACATATCTATCATAAAATATTAGGACCAGTGTTATTTTTTCTCCAAATTCTACAGAAAGGAACGTTGAAAATTAAAGAAAATGTATCATCCTGAGATCTATGGTTCATGAAAATAATGCCAGAACCCAAAAATTGTTGAAAACACCCAAGGTGTAAGGAGGTTAGTAGTTTGTGGCCAATTGACTTATGTTTCTAGACGGTAGCATTCTAAAAAGAGAGAGGGTTCGGTAGCAAAATCAAGCAGATCCCAACACTGCAGCTCCTCTGGGGAGGGGCCTTCTGTGCAGTTTCTGGCTATTAACTAGCAAATTTAATGCGATAAACCAGGACTAAGCCCCATTTATCCAAGGACCCAATGACCTACCTCCATAATTCTATATCTTATAGCCGATTCCATACCACCTTGAATGCTAACACTGCAACTCCTCTAGAGAGGGGCATCTTGTGCTATTTCTGGCTATTAACCAGCACATGCAATTGGACCAACCAGGACTGAACCCCATTTATTCAAGGGCCCAATGATCTGCTTCCATATTTCTATGTCAAAGGGCCAATTCTACGCATGCTAACAATGCTGTTTCTCTGGGGAGGGGCATCCTAAGCAATTTCTTGCTATTGACGAGCAAATATAATGAGACCAACCAGGATTAAGCCCCATTTACCCAAGGGCCCAATGATCTGCCTACAAATTTATACGCCCTAAGGCTGATTCCACACCACCTTGCTTGCTAACAATCCAGCTCCTCTAGGGAGGGACATGCTGTGCAGTTTTTTGCTATTAACCAGCAAATGCAATGAGACCAACCATGGCTAAACCCCATTTATTCAAGGACCCAATAATTTGCCTTCATATGTATATGTTCCAGGGCCGATTCCACACCTCTTTACTTGTTAATAATGCAGTTCCTATAGAGAGGGGCATCCTGAGCAGTTTCTGACTATTTACCAACAAATGCAATGGGAGCAACCAGGACTAAGTCCCATTTATCCAAGAGTCCAATGATCTGCTTCCATATTCTATGTCAAATGGTCAGTTCTATGCATACCAACAATGCTGTTCCTCTGGGGAGGTGCACCTTAAACAGTTTCTGGCAGTTAACCTAACAATGCAGCTCCTCTGGGGTTGGGTATCCTGAGCAGTTTCTGGCTATTAACTAGAAAATGCAATCGGAGCAAACAGGACTAAGCCCAATTTATCCAAGGGCGCAATGATCTTCCTCCATATTTTTATGCCATAGGGCCAATTTTACACTTGCTAACAATGCTGCTCCTCTGGGGAGGGGAGTCCTGTGCACCTTATGACTATAACTAGCAAATTGTGTAAGACCAACCAAGACAAACCCCATGTATCCAATGGCCCAATGATCTGTTTCCATATTTCTATGTCCTAGGGCAGATTCCACCACCTTGCTTGCGAACAATGCAGATCCTCTGTGGAGGGGCATCCTGTGCATTTTAGGACTATTAACTAGCAAATATTAGGGCACAAACCATGGCTAAACCCCATTTATCTAAGGGCCCATGATCTTCCTCCATATTTCTATGTCCTAGGGCCAATTGTACATTGCCCTGCTTATTAATAATGCAGTTCTTCTAGGGAGGGGCATCCTGAGCAGTTTCTGTCTATTAACTAGCAAATTCAATGGGACCAACCAGGACTAAACCCGATTTATCCATCGAAACAATGATCTCTCTCTTTTTTTCTATGTCCTATGGCCAATTCCACACCTCCTTGCTTGCTAACAATGAGGTCCTCTGGGGAGGGGCATTTTGATTAGTTTCTGGCTATAAACTAGTAAATGTAATGGGACCAACCAGGACTGAGCTAGATTCATCCAAGGGCCCAAAGATCAGCCTCCATATTTCTATATAGTAGGGAATATTCCACACCGCCTTTCTTGTTAATAATGCAGCTCCTCAGGGAAGTAGCATCCTGATTAGTTTCTGGGTATTAACTAGTAAATGCAATGGGACCAACCAGGACTAAGCCCAATTTATCCAAGGGCCCAATGATCTGCCTCCATATTGCTATGTCCTAGGGCCAATTCCACACTTGCTAACAATGCAGCTCCTCTGGGGAGGGGCATCCTGAGATGTTTCTTGCTGCTCAGTAGTGATGTGACTCTGCATTTCCATTCTCAAGGGGAAAATAACTTAAAAATGAACACTTTGGTTACTGTATATTTCATAAATCAATAGGACACATGCAAATAAGCAACTTTGTAATATATATCTTATCAGAGAAAGTGCTTCTTTCTCCTCTTGGACTGATTCTTCATCCACAAGTCACATGTAAAATCTGTCTTTTCTTGAGATCGACACAGACTTTCTGCTGCAAGTTCTCCTGAAACAACAGGTGCATTTATCCATAGAACTTTATGAGCACCAACTGTCATTTCCTATCTCAGTAATAAGAAAATCTATATACACTAAAGATGGATTTTCCCATAAATAGAGATTTTTGAGAATGAAAGATCAGTCAGGGAGGAGAATGAAGCAGATTTCACTGATAAGATTTATTACAAAGTTTATTATTTTAACGTGCACTATTGATTTATGGAGTGAGAATTAAAACAGGGATCACTGTTTAACTGAAACTACATTAAGTTTGTTAAAGAGGATGAAAGTCCTATACTTTCCCATGGAAGCACTACGTCATTGTGAATATTAGGTGATGGCACAGCTGACATGGGATTTGCGTTTTCCTCCGGTTCCGGGGCGTGTGTGCAGCTGACGCTTTTCTGGGACAGCTGTGTGATCTCACATATTACACATAGCAGCCTCGTCTTAACATCTCTGGGATTACGGGGCAATCACACCACAAACTAGAGCATTAATCAGCATCGTCATGACTCCATACTGTACTCTGGAGACCAATAAACTTCTATATAGACTTGTCCGACTTCTTATTCTTTATTACTCTGAATTTACAATGACAAAGAAACCTCAAAATAACTGAACAGAAGTGTCATAAGTCTAACCTGTATATCACCTATTAGTCAATGTTCTGCAGCACATCTCTTTCTTCTAGCCAGTAGCAAACTTGTAGCATCATCTATAACACTTGTAGCATCACCTACAACACAACACTAGTAGCATCTCCTAGAACACTAGTAGCATCTCCTAGTACATTTGTAGCATCTCCTAGAACACTTGTAGAATCATCTAGAACACTAGTATTCACACACCTATAACACTAGTAGCATTACATAAAATACTAGTGGCATCACCTAGAACACTAGTAGCATCACCTAGAACGCTATTAGCATCTCCTAGAACACTTCTAGCATCACCTAGGACACTAGTAGCATCTCCTAGAACACTATTAGCATAATCTAGACCAATAATAGCATCACCTAGAACACTAGTAGCATCACCTAGAACATTTGTAGCATCTTCTAGAACACTTGTAGCATCATCTAGAATAGTAGTATTCACACACTTATAACACTAGTAGCATCACCAGAAGACTATTGGCATCAAATAAAATGCTAGTAGCATCACCTAGAATACTAGTAGCATTTCATAGCACACTTCTAGCATCACCTAGAACACTAATAGCATCTCGTAGGACACTAGTAGCATCACCTAGAACAATAGTAGCATCTCCTAGAACACTAGTATTCACACACCTACAGCACTAGTAGCATCATCTAGAACAGAGGTCCCCAACTCCAGTCCTCAAGGCACACCAACAGTGCAGGTTTTCAGGATTTCCTTAGTATTGCACAGGTGATAATTGAATCACCTGCACTGGGAATGATTCCAATTTCTAAGGAAATCCTGAAAACCTGCACTGTTGGTGTGCCTTGAGGACTGGAGTTGGGAACCTCTGATCTAGAACACTAGTAGCATCTCCTATAACACTTGTAGCATCACCTAGAACACTAGTATTCACACACCTATAACACTTGTAGCATAACTTAGAACACCTGTAGCATCACGTGCAGCATCACCGAACACCCTAGTAACACATCACCTAGAACACTAGTAGGATCACCAAGAATACTAGTATCATCACCTAGAACACCAGTAGGATCAGTAGCATCATCACCTAGAACAGTAGTACTGTTGCTTAGAACACTATTAGCATCTCCTAGAATATTTGAGGGATCACCTAGAATTCTTATAGAATTACATAGAAGATTAGTAGTATTATCTAAAACAGTGGTATAATCACTTAGACTGCTTGCAGCATCACCTACAGCACTTGTTGCATTACTTTGAACACTAGTATTGTCATGGCCTGTGACACCAGTAGCTTTACCTATAACAATTGTGGCATCACCTGGAACACTTATAGCATCACCCAGAACACTAGTAGCACATAGACAAATATCCCATAGACCACTAGTAACATAGCTTAGGGCTCTAGTACATCACCTAGAACATTAGTCTCATCCACTAGGACATCAGTTGCATCAATCAGAACACTAGTATCATCACCTAGAACAGTATTAGCATCTCCTAAAACATTTTTGAGATTACCTAGAACACTTGTAGATTCTCATAAGACGCAAATAGCATTACCTAGAACACTAATATCATCACTTAGGACACTTGCAGTATCACCTAGAGCACTTCTTGCATTACTTTCAACACTAGTAGCATCACCTAGAACACTTATAGTAGTATCACTTAGAGCAGTAACAGTAGTATATCGTAGAAATCTTCTAGTATCACCTACAACAATAGCAATGATATAACCTACAAATCTTGTAGTATCACCTAGGAGACTTGCAGAGAACATTGTGTAAGGTTCTAGGTGATGCTGCAAGTGTCCTAGGTGGTACTACAATATTTCTAGGTTATACCACTGCTATTGTTCTTGGTGATACTAAAAGATTTGTACATTATACCACTGCTACTGTTCTAGGCGATACTACTATCAGTGTTCTAGGTGATACTAGTAGTGTTGAAAGTAATGCAACAACTGCCCTAGGTGATACTGCAAGTGTTCTAAGTGCTGATACTAGTGTTCTAGGTAATCCTGTTTGTGTCCTGAGATTCTACAAGTGTTCTAGGTAATCCCACAAATGTTTTAGTAGATGCTAATACTTTTCTAGGTGATGATATTTTAGAGGGTCAGAGGATGAAGACTAGGAAATATTTTAGCATCACCTAGTACCTTAGGGTACCTTTACACGCCGCTACTGGAGGATGGATACAACCCGCTACTTCACGTGCACGAGCACGCCCAAACGGTTATAAACGGGAAACGCACCACCTTTACACACCGCCACAAGGTGCGCTACGCTACGCTACATCTACAGCTAGATACATCGCCGGGTGTCTCAAGTAGCCATCTGTAGCTCATCTTACCTCATTTACACACCGCTACAACCAGCTAATATGGGCGGACCTGGTGCAGCAGGGACAGCACATAGGCGTGCCACAATTGTGGATTACAAGACGTCCGTACGCTGATAGGACAAAGCAAGAAACCCATGATTGGGCAGGCATCGCAGGAGGCTGTTTAATACGTGACGCTCGAGCAATTGTGTAGTGTGACTGGGCAGCTCCTTAAATATGCCGCCCTGTGCGGCGACAACCAATCGCAACACAGGAGCTTCCTCCAATGATCGCTGAAGGGGGCGCGGTAACCCGGAGCCTGTGTCACGCCCCAGCTACATACCAGGTACATAGCATGGTGTAGAAACAACCCTTCTGTTCCTTCTTTACACGCCGATACAGCTCGCTACAATCGGCTTTGTAACCATCTGTTTTCGAGCAGTGCTCTGAAACAGATGTATCTGATGCCGGCTGTCTCGTCCCGTCTTCACACGCCGCTACTACGGGCTATATTGATGCTACAAGCTACATTTGTAGCCTGTAGCGGGTTGTATCCATCCTCCAGTAGCGGCGTGTAAAGGTACCCTTACTCTCACACAATGTTCTCTATAGAACCAAAAGTGTTAACAATTCCCAACTTTTCAAACTTGTACATCAAAGAGCATGAGGTATTAATTACAGCATTGTTTAACCCTTTGTTCTTTAGTCGGGGAAAGCTGGGGTCTACCTGTGGACAAGATGGAGGCTCCTAGCTTCAACTCTAAGGACGCATTTTCACGTTGTTGCCTCTTTGATGGACATATTTTATAATATTGGGTCAGAACTCTCTTTCTTATGCTAAGACATAAATTCACGTTTCTTTTAGGAGATGCTCTCCAGCAACATCATGGACCTCATTATTCTCGAGGGTCTTACAGGGATGTCTATGATGGTGGATGCCTTCCTCAGATCTGGTTTCAGTTGACAGATCTTCACCAAAGCTTTAGATTTGCCATGATTTGTATAGTCAGGTTCTCTCCTTCAATGGCGTTGAACAAGGGCTTCCTGCAGCCATATTGGATCCTTGATATATTAGTCTTATTTATACCAGGGCAAGGAAACCAGAAACAACAAGAGGTTTCTGCAGCAGCCAAAAAGAAAATCCCTTTCCGCACACAGTAGACAGAACGTCTCTTACTATCCTACCCAATTATACCACTTTGCCAAGGACTGAAAACTAAAGAATTTTCCAACTTCTTGTTTTTCTCCTTTCCTACCTCTCCTCTGTCCAGGGGTTGTGCATGTTGGAACAATAAATTCCAGTAAATTTTGTGATCATTTTTGAAAAAAAAAAGTTTTCTCGTTATTTGCATTCAAACATCTCTTCGATTGGACGATTCATCTTCCCGATGTTGGAGATCTCGTGTCCTCCTCATTATCTTTGCTGAAATTAGTTTTCAAAAATACCAATCATCGAATGTAGAACCTTTACTAAACAAAATGAGTTATTATTTAACGGTTTCTGGTCTTCGATACAGTTTGGAGACTCAAGAAAAAAGAACTTGTTTCACTTCATGTAGTGATCCATCAGCTCAAAGTGGATTTCCACAATCAGACTTGGTTCTGGACTCTGTGTTGTAGGGTCTAAAATGTTTCCCAGTCTTCACCCTCTGTACCTATAAAATGTTTCCCAGTCTTCACCCTCTGTCCCTCTAAATGTTTCCCAGTCTTCACCCTCTGTCCCTCTAAAATGTTTCCCAGTCTTCACCCTCTGTCCCTCTAAAATGTTTCCCAGTCTTCACCCTCTGTCCCTCTAAAATATTTCCCAGTCTTCACCCTCTGTCCCTCTAAAATATTTCCCAGTCTTCACCCTCTGTCCCTCTAAATGTTTCCCAGTCTTCACCCTCTGTCCCTCTAAAATGTTTCCCAGTCTTCACCCTCTGTCCCTCTAAAATGTTTCCCAGTCTTCACCCTCTGTACCTATAAAATGTTTCCCAGTCTTCACCCTCTGTCCCTCTAAATGTTTCCCAGTCTTCACCCTCTGTCCCTCTAAAATGTTTCCCAGTCTTCACCCTCTGTCCCTCTAAAATATTTCCCAGTCTTCACCCTCTGTCCCTCTAAAATATTTCCCAGTCTTCACCCTCTGTCCCTCTAAATGTTTCCCAGTCTTCACCCTCTGTCCTCTAAAATGTTTCCCAGTCTTCACCCTCTGTCCCTCTAAAATGTTTCCCAGTCTTCACACTCTGTCCCTCTAAAATGTTTCCCAGACTTCACCCTCTGTCCCTCTAAAATGTTTCCCAGACTTCACCCTCTGTCCCTTTAAAGTATTTCCCAGTCTTCACCCTCTGTCCTCTAAATGTTTCCCAGTCTTCACCCTCTGTCCCTCTAAAATGTTTCCCAGTCTTCACCCTCTGTCCCTCTAAAATGTTTCCCAGTCTTCACCCTCTGTCCCTCTAAAGTGTTTCCCAGTCTTCACCCTCTGGCCTACTAAAATATGTCCTGGCCTTCACCCTCTGGCCCTCTAAAGTAATTTCTGTTTTTCATCCTCTGGCCCCCTAAGACATGTCCCAGTCTTCACCCTCTGGCCCTCATACTGGGTTCTGGTCTTTGCTAGCAGAGCCTAGTTGTGTCTTCAGAATACCTCTGTGCGGTGCAGCTTCCTGTAGTAGAACTGAAAAGTCAGAAATGAGGACACAATCTGACCCAAAAGTCCATTATAGGGTGTTGGGCACCAGATTTCGCTGCTGAATCTGCTCTTCTATTGGTCTGCTGACCAGATCTCAAGATTGACCACTAGCACTATCGGTGATCCAGACTGGTGCGTTGCGCATGCGCTGCCCATCGACAGAGACTGGACCTGGATTAGGTGACTCTATGACTCTTTCGGGACCAAATCTGATTTTTCCCCATCAACCAAAGAAAATTGGGACAAGATTTAAAGATTGGAATCCAAATAACTAAACCTGAAGAGCTAAATATCAATTTGTGAAAATGTAATTAATCTGCAGGTAGAAATTAAGGGGATCATTTAGTGGTGGTCTCAGGCTCGGACACCATAGTGGACTCCAAGGTTCCTCCATTAGAGCCAATCACTTCCCGTCAGGGCTGTTTCTTGTAAATAGGCCTGTGGTGTAATCTCCTTTGGTGGACCCAACCTAACAATTCAGGGGTGGAGAAACCTGCGGCGTCGGTACTTCCAAGTTACAAAGCCTCATCCGAAAGTTAAATTAATGAAGGTAAAGAACTATTATTAATTAAAAAACATGTGACAAAGTCTTTAGTGCCAGGCTGGAGCCACTGAAGCCTACGAGTCGACCATGATGATGGCTGGCAGTAATTAGCGCAATGTATGTATTCTTAGGAGGCCCTCGCCCTCGGGCCTCGTCTGCAGCCGTTCGTGTATGTTCTAGTAATCGTTATTTAATTCCAAGTAAAACAAATCTGGTGGAAACTTCACAGAGGATCATTAGTGGCCACGCGACTTACATCCCTGCAGAATATTGCCGACAAGGATCCGAACCGCGGCCATCAATCAGCCGGTAAGCTCGGATTGTGTAAGTGGCCGCCATGTAAGGGGAAAATGGACACAATCGTGTTACTAATTATGATAGATCTACACATAACTTTTCCCATCAGAGGAAGGGGAACGATTACATGCGGCTGAAAAAATAAAGAGGGCGACCTTCACAGGGGTCACAGCCAGTAGCTCAGCCACAGGGGAATAAGAGGTTGTAGTCTGCCCCCCCAGACTGTGAGTGCCGAGGGCTCTGAAAACCTCTATGTTATAAGGATGGAGGGGGCTAAAAACAATTTATTGTATTACAGTGTATATACCAATGGATGGTTGGATGGACGAAAGGATACATGGAAGGATGGGTGGATGAATAGATGGAAGGTTGGGTGGATACATGTAAGGATAGCCAGATGGAAGGATGGACGTAAGGATAGATAGATGGATGGGTGAATGGAATGATAGATGAAAGGATAAAGGATAAATGGAAGGATAGATGGCTAAATAGAAGGATATATGGAAGGATGGATGAATAGATGGAAGGATAGTTGGAAGGATGGACAGAAAAATGGACAGAAAATGGATGGATGAACAGATAAAGAATGGATGGATGAATTGAAGAGGAAAGTAAAATGGAAAGATTGATGGATAGATGGAAAGATGGATGGACAGAAGGATGAATGAATGGACAGAAGAGGAGATGAAGGATAGAAGGAAGGATGGACGGATGAGCGGATGGAAGAAGGATAGATGGAAGGATGGATGAATTGACAGATGGAAGGATTAATGGATGTGCAGATGGAAGAATAGATTGAAGAATGGATTGATGAAGAATTGATGAAGGAGAGATGGATGGATGGAAGAAGGATAGATGGATGAATGGAAGAGTGGATGGATAGATGGATGGACGGACGGACGGAAGGATACAATGGAAGGATGGATGAAATGGAAGGATAGATGGATGGACTGATGAATGGATGAAAAGATTCACAGATCGATGGAAGGATAGATGGATCGGCAGAGAGATGGATGGAAGGATTAATAGATGGATAGAAGTATGGATGGACGGATAGTTATTGTAGTTCCCCAGTGGGAATGCATGTTTTTGTGATATTAGTCTTCTCGGTCATGAAGCCGTCGGCCTCTTTGATGATAGGCTTCGTGTTCCCAATGTTTTATGATCAGTCTGCAGCCTGGTGCGGATTATATATAAATTGTCTCCAGGTGCGTTCTTCTACTGAACCCTCCAAAAAATATTAATCTCCTCTTCTGTCTCTGTACAGACCCAATTTCCAGGCAGAAATATGGGAAAGCATATGCCCTGGAATCACCTTCCCCAACAGCTGGGACTGATCCCCTTTTCCCGCTTTCTCGTCTCCGCACAGAGAGAATCTAAACACGGATTATAGTCATCGCTAAAGTTCTCATTAAATAAACCGTCCGCTGACATCGATGCCATAAGCAGATTTCATCTCCCGAGGAGGAGAGAGAAATGTAATCAACGGCTCAAACAAAAGGGCTTATGTTCCTGGTGTGAGACGTCCAAACTGCGACATCCGCCACGGTATATGGTGCGAGAACTTATAGGACGATCCGGCAGCTAGAAGACAAACAAGAAATAATCATCTATTGTGCTTCAATGTAATAAACAAGTTCATGTAATCAGGGACTGAAGGTCCAATATTATATTATTACTTCTCTCATAAATCTTCCGCCATCACCTGTGAGTGATATTATTGAGAAGTGGAAGGAACCTCAGCAACTCGAACCTCATAACATTACAGAGCGGGGGGGGGGGAGAGAGGACAGAAAAGTCCCCACCGCTCTGCTGACCCCATAACTGCAGAGTCCAGACCTCCTCTGTAACATCAGCACAAACACTGCGCCCCCCCCCCCGGGAGCTTCATGATCAAGAAACTGCAGCCGTACATCACCAAGCATAAAACTGAGCAGCTGCAGCCGTACATCACCAAGCATAAAGTCGAGCAGCTGCAGCCGTACATCACCAAGCATAAAGTCGAGCAGCTGCAGCCATACATCACCAAGCACAATATCAAGCAGGTGCAGCCTTACATCTCCAAACACAATGCAGAACAGCTGCATCTGTACATCACCAAGGATAATGCCGAGCAGCTGCAACCTTACATCTCCAAACTCAATGCAGAGCAGCTGCAACTGTACATCACCAAGCACAATGCGGAGCAGAGAATTGAGCGGTGTTAAGCAGCTAATACTGAATTCTGAAGGAGACGTATTCTGTGCAGCTGTACGTCACCAAGCACAATCCCGAGTGTCGGATGGAGTGGTGTAAACCGTCACCACTGGACTCTGGAGGAGACATGTTCTGTGCAGCCTTACATCTCCAAGCACAATGCTGAGCAGTTGCAGCCTTACATCTCCAAGTACAATGCCAAGCAGCTGTAGCCATACATCACCAAACACAATGCCAAGCAGATACAGACGTACATCACCAAGCACAATGCCAAACAACTGCAGTCGTACATCACCAAGCACAATGCTAAGCGTCGGATGGAGTCGTTTAAAGCCATACATCAACAAGCACAATGCCAAGCATTGGATGGAGCGGTGTGAAGCCATACATCACCAAGCACAATGTCGAGTGTTGGATGGACTGGTGTAAAGCTGTACATCACCAAGCACAATGCCGAGCGTTGGATGGAGCAGGGTGCCGAGTGTCAGATGATGCAGTGTAACACTGTACATTACCAAGCACAATGTCAAGCATCTACAGCGGTACATCACTAAGCAAAATACAGAGCAGCTGCAGCTGTACATCACTAAGCACAATACCAAGCGTCAGATGGAGCGGTGTAAAGCTGTACATCACCAAGCACAATGACGAGTGTCAAATCATGTGGTGTAAAGCCATCAGCACTGGACTCTGGAGGAGACCTGTGCAGCTGTACATCACCAAGCACAATGCCGAGCGTTGGATGGACTTTTGTAAAGTCGTCAGCACTGGACTCTGGAGGAGACGTGTTCTGTACAGTGATGGGTCACACTGCTCTATCTGCGTCTGATGGAGGAGTCAGAGTTTGGTGAATGGAGGATGTTATCCCTGACTGCAGTGTGCCTGCTGTACAGATGGTGAATGGAGGATGTTATCCCCTGACTGCATTGTGATGGTGGAGGAGGATAATGCCAATAAATCAGTGAAGGACCCCCAGCCCTCAATCAGTTGCAGAAGTCGCCCCCTCCCCCTTCATCGTAGCTTTGTAGCATATCTCAGGGAGGGTGGTGCCCCTTTAACAGTGGTGAGAATCCATTTTCACACACGTTGTACGTGGAATGTGTCCATCAGTCGTGAAGTGCTCAAATAATGAATCGATTTGTCTGTAAATTTATCACTTCACACTTGAAGATATTATTGGGTGCTGAGTACAAAGGACGGTCTATGCGTTGTGTCCTCTGCCAAACCCTCGCACAGTGCCACCATTGTCCGGGCGTCGGGCATCGCTCACACTGGAAGCTTTGAATTTCTTTAGAATGTTAGTTTCATCAAGTCACGCAACACAAACACCGAGTCACCCCAAGAGGAGCGGAAGATGTGGGGCGAAACGTCTCCAGGGGCATCAGGTGGCGCGTGACCGACACAAAGCCCGATATCAATTGTATATCAGTACTATCCAGACATTGTGCAGCTCTGTTATGCACTGTGCTCTTATTTGAGCACTATATGTCGGTAATATTTAGGTGGTATTATTTGAGTATTCTCTGGTAACATTATTTTTCATCTCCTGAACTCCAGGTCTCATGTGTAAGAAATCAGATTAAATAGGAATATTCTATATGCAAAAAGCCACCACTAGGGGGAGCTCACTGTAGACATTGATTGTATTCAGTAAACTGCTGAGCTCCCCCTAGTGGAGGTTACTGGTAATAATAATATTACAGTTTATCAAATATAGACAGATTTCCTTATCACAAAAAGAGAGCTCCGACTCAATATATAGTAAACTCCACACAATTATAGTCCTAGAATTCAAATGGTGATAAAAAAATGAACATTTGCTATAATTCTTTCATGCAAAAACGTTTTGCTTTCTTATATTCATTTTATTTTAATCTTAAGATTTCTATTTTGTGGGAGTGACTATATCTATTCTCTGATAACCTCACTCCTGATTAAAATCTATATGACACCAGTGCACATGAGCTCTGATACACTGTAACAATCCTGCAGCTGTAAACATCACGTGGTCAGGCCATGATTGCACTCATTGACAACAAGCAGGGATCTTTAAAATGGTGAGAAATGTCAAGTGTTGTATCCGTCTTGTAACGTTCACCTGGTGAGATCCTGTCCCTATAGATCTGCTTTGATCTATGTGATCACAGATACATTGTAGTTTGTTGCTTCTCATAATTTGCACCAGACGGAAGTCGGAAGATTTATTTCCAGCTGATAACAGATGACAAGTGCTGTACAGATGCCATGAAGCGCTGTGTGGTCTGATCACCCTCTGATCACAAAGATCACTGTGCACCGACCAACATAAAGATACATAATGTTCCTCTTATAGAAACCCAAACACCCTAAGATTACATTAGATCTGAATTAGTTATGCAAATTAGTCATCACTTATGCAAATTAAGCATTTAATTGTTCAATTCAACTATTCTGAGATGGTATATGTTAAATCCTGTTAAATCCCTATGTGCCTGTGCCGCCAATTGTTCGAAGTGTTATAGACTCTGAAGCACGTGGACGTGGACTTTCCCTTCTATTGTCCTGTTGGGCCTGAGACTAAACTCTGGCTGCTCTATTATCACACATACTACACTTTCTTGATGTAATATATGCTCTAGTCTACACTCATCTTATTACATCCCTAGGTGCCTATGCTGCAGGAGGTACAGGTCAGTAGATCCACCAATTGTTCTAAGTGTTATAGACTTTGACGCACGTGGAATTCAACTTTCCCTCCTATTGTACTGTTGGACCTGAGACTAATCCCTAGTTGCTTTGTTATCACACATACTACACGTTCTTCATGTAATATATACTCTAGTCTAGAGAGACTAATCTTATGACATCCCTAGGTGCCTATGATGCCGGGGCTACAGGTCAGTAGATCCACCAATTGTCCTGAGTCTTATAGACTCTGACACCGTGACTTCAACTTTCCCTGCTATTGTCCTGTTGGGCCTGAGACTAATCCCTAGTTGCTTTGTTATCACACATACATGTTCTTGATGCAATACGTATTCTAAGTCTCAGCTTATTAGGTGCCTATGCTGCTGGGGGTACAGGTCAGTAGATCCGCCAAGTGATTGGAGTGTCATAGACTCTAATGCACATGGACTTGGACTTTCCCTGCTATTGTACTAATAGGCCTAAGACTAAAGTCTGACTGCTCTCTTATCACACATACTTCATGTTCTTGATGTAACATGTATCGCAGTCTTAGCTTATTAGATCCATAGGTGCCTATGCTGCTGGGAGTACAGGTGATCCGCCAATTGATTGGAGTGTCATAGACCCTAACGCACGTGGACGTGGACTTCTGAATCTTGTAAACTCTAACCAAGGTGGACTTGGAGTTTCCCTGCTGTTGTACTGTTGGGCCTGAGACTAATCCTTAGTTGCTGTGTTATCACACATACATGTTCTTGATGTAATATATATTCTAGTCTCAATTTATTAAAACCCTAGGGTTCCTATGCAGCTGCAAGTACAGGTCAGTAGATCCGCCAATTGGCGTGTCATAGACTCTAATGCACGTGGACGTGGACTTTCCCTGCTATTGTCCTGTTGGGCCTGAGACTAATCCCTGGTTGCTTTGTTATCACACATACATGTTCTTGATGTAATAGAGTGGAAACCAGAAGTTTACATACACTATATAAAAAGACACATATGATGTTTTTCTCACTTTCTGACATGAAATCTGAATAAACCTTTCCTGTTTTACGTTAATTAGGGATACAATAATTATTAATATTCATCAAATGCCAGAATAATGAGAGAGAGAGATGTTTTAAGGCATTTTTTTTACTTTCTGCAAAGTCACAAGTTTACATACCCTAAGATTATTATGCCTTTAAACAGTTTGGGACAGCCCATATGATGATGTCATGTGTTTGGAAGCTTCTGATAGGTTTATTCCCAACATCTGCATTATTTATAGACACACCTGTGGATGCATTTTAATGCACACCTGAAACACGCTGCTTCTTTGTGTAGCATCATGGGAAAGTCTAAAGAAATCAGCCAAGATATCAGGAAGAGAATTGTGGACTTGCAAAAGTCTGGTTCATCCTTGGGTGCAATGTCCAAATACCTGAAGGTTCTTCGTTCATCTGTATAAACAATTATACGCAAGTACAAAGAAGATGGCAATGTCCAGCCATCATACCGCTCAGGAAGGTGACGGGCTCTGTGTCCTTGAGATGAACGTGCTTTGGTCTGACATGTGCATATCAACCACGAACAAAAGCAAATGACCTTGTGAAGATGATGGTGGAAGCTGGTAAGATTGTATCATTATTCACAGTGAAACAAATACTGAAAGGCCACTCTCCCAGGAAGAAGCCATTACTCCAAAATAAACATAAAAATATACAGATTAATTTTTGCAAATGCAAACAGGAACAAAGATCTACATTTTTGGAGATGTCCTGTGGTCTGACGAAAACAAAATTGAACTGTTTGCCCATAATGACCATCGTTACATTTGGAGGAAAAAGGGAGAAGCTTGGAAACCTAAAAACACCATCCCAACTGTGAAACACCGGGGTGGCAGCATCATATTGTGGGGTTGTTTTGCTGCAGGAGAAACTGGTGAACTTCACAAATAGATGAACCATGAGGAAAGAAGATTATGTGGCAATACTGAAGTAACATCTGAAGATATCAGCCAGGAAGGTAAAGCTTGGATGGAAATGGGTCTTCCAAATGGACAATGACCTGAAGCATACTGCCAAACTGGTTACAAAGTGGCTTAAGGATAAATCAATATTTTGGGGTGGCCATCACAAAGCCCTGATCTCAATCCTATTGAAAATTTATGGGTAAAGATGAAAAGGCAGCGAGCAAAATAACCTACAAACATGGTCAATTACACTAGTTCTGTCAGGAGGAATGGGCCCAAATTCCTACCAACTATTGTGAGAAGTTTGTTGATGGATTCAAAGTGTTTTCACCCAAGTCATTCAGTTTAAGGGCAATGATACCAAATACTAATGAAATGTATGGAAACTTGTGACTTTGCAGAAAGTAATAAAAATGCCTTAAAACATTCTCTCTCATTATCCTGGTGTTTAGAATATATGAATTATTATGATAATCCTTATTGACCAAAATAGAAAAGGTTTATTCTGATTTCATGTCAGATAGTGAGAAAAACATCATAAGTGTATTTTTATATAGTGTATGGAAACTTCTGGGTTTAACTGCATGTATTCTGGTCTCAGCTTTTTATCTCCATAGGTGCCTATGCTGCTGAGAGCACGGGTCAGTAGAATCATCAATTGAGTGTTATAGCTGGAGAATTAGCGCTTACCACATGGACATGAACTACAACTGCCCTGTTAGGTTTGGGACCGGTTGCTCTTTGCAGTGTGATCATCAGACAAGTGACCGGGGCCTTGCTAGGTCTGATGTCAGAAGGACACATGGAATCGGGTACACTTGACAAACTTAACACTTAAACAAAGTTGGAAGAGTGATTGGTTTTAGGTTTAAAGTAATCCAAACAAAACAAGCACCGACGTTTCGGTCTACACTGGACCTTCATCGGTGTGTGACTTACTATGTTTAGAATGGCCTCAATGACAAAGGAGTAGACACTTCTAAACTCAGCAACTCTTCCATGATTGTTTGAATGCCGTTTCACTACATGATTCGTGTAGGATTGGATCCTTTTGATCACCACCTTGTCAGCAGTGCCGTGATTATTACTCAATTGAGAAGGACAAGTGGAGACACAGATCGGAGAGTGGTGGACCCACCTAAAGACTGGTGCACCCCCCCAAAGACTAGAGCACACCTTAAAGACTGATGCACCCCCTAAAGACTAGAGCACCCCTAAAAACTGGTGCAACCCTAAAAAGACTGGAGCACACCTTAAAGACTGATGCGTCCACCTAAAGACTGGCACACCCCCCCTGTGCACCCTCCTAATGACTGGAGCACCCCCTAAAGACTGGTGCAACCCTCTAAAGACTGGTGCACCCCCCTAATGACCGGTTCACCCCCTAATGACTGGTGCAACCCCCAAAAGTCTGGAGCACCCTCCTAATGACTGGAGCACCCCCTAAAGACTGGTGCAACCCTCTAAAGACTGGTGCACCCCCCTAATGACCGGTTCACCCCCCTAATGACTGGTGCAACCCCCAAAAGTCTGGAGCACCCTCTAAAGACTGATGCAACCCTCTAAAGACTGGCACATCCACCTAAAGCCTGGGGCAACCCCCTAAAGACTGGAGCACTCACTTAAAGACTGGTGCAACCTATTAAAGACTGAAGCACCCCCCATAGACCGGTGCAACTCCTTAAAGACTGGAGCCCCCCCAAAGACTGGAGCAACCCCCCAAAGACTGGAGCACCCCCCTAAAGACTGGAGCACCCTCCTAAAGACTGAAGCACCCCCCCATAGACCGTGCAACTCCTTAAAGACTGGAGCCCCCCCCAAAGACTGGAGCAACCCCCCAAAGACTGGAGCAACCACCCCAAAGACTGGAGCACCCCCTAAAGACTGGAGCACCCTCCTAAAGACTTGTGCATCCCCCTAAGGACTGGTGCAACCCCCTAAAGACTGGGACAGCCCCTAAGGACTGGTGCAACCCCCTAAAGACTGGGACAACCCCCCAAAAACTTGAGCACCCCCCTAAAGACTGGTTCCCGCCCTATAGAATGTGGCACCCCCCAAAAGACTGAAGCCCCCCTTAAAAAACTGGTGCATCCCCTAAGACAAAAAAACAAGTGTATCAGGGTATGGCAGTGGACGTCTCTCAGAGACCCTCAGATGCAAGGTAGGACATTCTTTGCAGTCTACCCAACCTGGTGTGAACACCTCTAGAACCGAGATCCCCAATTCTGACACTAGTGGTGTAGCTTGAAAACCCAAACTAGCTCATATGCTCCAAGGGGAAATCTTCTCGATCCTCTTTTTTGACCGGTTTAACATTTCCAGTCAGGGTCTAGTAGAAATGCAGGACCCAGCATGCCGATCCTTGGAGGAAGAGTCTGTCTTGGCTTCAAGACCCTTGACTCGAAATGTGCAACCAGCAAGACTGAAGAGACATGAAAACGGGATGTAGGGGCAAGCAAATATGATTCCCTGAGACCAGGGATGTAACTACAATAGGTGCAGGGATTGCAGTCGCACATGGGCCCTGGAGTCTAGGGGGGCCCCAAAAGATCCTTTGACCTATAGAAAAAGACTAATGCTATTAAAGATTTGCAATAATTGGGTGCCCTGTTGGGGCCTTTGCATCAGGGCCCATGAGTTTTAAGTTACGCCACTGCTGTGACCCATTATACTAAGTCATGGGGCCTCTCGATTTATGGGGTTGTCCCCTTGCCAAGGTGGTGATACCTATAGTGGGTGCAGAGGTTACAGTAGCACCTTGGTGGGAGAACCAAACTATGAGAATTAGGACATCCGCTGGAGATTTTGCGCCAAGCTGCAGGACCCTATTTGCTATATGCTGCCCCCTGTAGGTAGGGCAGAGTAGAAATTTTATACATCCAGATACCAAAAGGGGATGAATTTTTTGGAATTGTGCAAGAAAAAGTGTGAGATCCCGACGCGGAGCCTGTGCTGGTCCGCTGCCATCTGGTTCTGCTTTCTCCTGGGCACTAAACAAGGAATGCCCGCCGTTAACCCTTTGTGGGGTGAAAGGTTTGTAGACGGCGGCTTCCTGTGTCAGATTATTGCAGATCCCGAGCCCCTTGCCCAGATCTGGAGCCGCTCAGTCCTGGACTCTTGGGTTCTTTTTTTTCCTCTGATGGGTGTGACGTTCCCTCCCAGTTATGACACAACTCAGCTCCTTTGAATCAGAATAATAAGTCCTTCAAAGTTACGAGCTCCTTTACTGCTCGGTGGCTCATTCTGCGGCTTCTTCTGAAAACTTGTTTTAAAGTTTTTTTCGGGGAATCAAAAAAAAAGACAAAAAAATGACCAAACCGCTGTGGATTTTTTTCTGTTTCGGATTATTTTCCTGGATCGGAATATCCCAGGCGCAGATAGGTAAGAGCCCATCATCACCGTACAAAAGCCAAATGTAGCAGAGCTGGACGTGCTTGATGGAGTTGAGCTGAGTTTGTCAAGGTTGATTTTTTTTAGTAGGTTCAGATTCTTGGATTTTGCTAGATTAGATGCATCATTGTTCTAGACATAGGGTGCTTCGTGAGATGTAGCAGAGTTGGTTTGGTAGAGATATTCAGATGTAGTGATGGCTGCTGAGGCTTTTTCCATCTGGTTTCATTGAGTTTGTTAGATCTGCAGAGTTGGGTTTGATTGATGTAGTAGAGAAGACTTCGATATATGAGAGTTGACTTTGATAGCAGAGCTGAGTGGAGTTAATGTTACATGTTGTTGAGATGGGTTTGACAGATGTCAGATCTTTTATTGTGGAATTAGCAGAGCTAAGTTGTTGCATCTGTTACACGTAGTTGAGTTAGGTTTGACCTTGTATTCTGGAAGTAGCAGAGTTGAGTGTGTTACATCATGTTATACAGTATTGCAGTCAACAATCTCAGCTCTGCTGCATCTAATAAATAAAGTTATACAGTGCTATGGCAAACCCAGCTCTGCTACATATAGTAATACAGTGAAGTAGAGTTTGTTTTATATATATAGATATATATATTAGAGCTGGGTTGCTCGATGTAGTGATGTGAAACTTGTAAAACAGATGTAGAGGAGTTGGCTTTGCGTCATATACAATAAAGCTGAGTTTGCAGCACGGATCTAGTTACATGTAGTTGCACTGAGTTTGTCATGTGGCTCAATTATTCCCAACTCCTTTCTTGTGGCTTTACATAGGACTGCAATAAAACAGAGCACTTTATTATGACATGAAGCATGAGCACGTTGTACAAGTGACAAGCTCAGCTCTGCTACATCTGCAGCAACATGGAGCCATTCATCAGCCCCTGGAGAAAGGCAGTGGGGTGGGGGGCTCCTCCTGGGTTTCTTTCTTTCTCTCTTTTCTTTCTTTTCTCTTCCTTCCTTTCCTTCCTTCCTTCCTTCCTTCCTTCCTTCTTCCTTCTTCCTTCCTTCCTTCTCTTCCTTCTTCCTTCCTTCCTTCCTTCTTCCTTTCCTTCCTTCCCTTTCTCTTCCTTCTTCCTTCCTTCTTCCTTCTTCTTCTCTTCCTTCCTTCCTTCTTCTTCCTTCCTTCCTTCCTTCCTTCTTCCTTCCTTCCTTCCTTCTTCCCTTTCTTCTTCCTTCTTCCTTTCCTTCTTCCTTCCTTCCTTCCTTCTTCTCTTCTTCTTCCTTCCTCTTCCTTCCTTCTTCTTCTTCTTTCTTTCTTTCTTCTTCTTTCTCTCTATCAGATGCTCACTCAGGTTCTTCCATGAATACCAGTAACATCATTGCCTTATTGGGATTTTTCAGGCTTCATCAGTAAAGTATGTTGTGGCCTCATGATTTACTGTTCCAGGGGAGGTCTGGGCAGAACTACAAGTCCCAGCAAACATCCCTCCAGCTATTGCAGACCTATACCTCCCACCATGCCATAGGACTACTGCTCTCCACCTTTTACCACTACAACTCCCAGCATACAGTGAGGGCTTGTTTCTCTCCAGCTGTTGCATCAGTACAACTCTCACAACTACAACTCCAGCAGACTGCGCCATTTGTGCCTTACAGTGGTTGCACAACTACAACCCCAGCAGGCTGCAACATATAATTGATTATGTCCAGTTGTTTGTCCTGGCAGCCATAGAATGGAGACCACCACTCGCTGGGACTTGTGGTTCAACTCTCATAGGATGCAGCCAAGTAAATGTACATAAAGCTGCAGCTGTCAGGGCATGCTGGGAGTTGTAGTAGTGCAACAAGTGGGGAGGCAGAGCTATGTCCTATAGGGTCTGGGCATGCTGGTGCTGGTAGTTCTACCACAACCTTCATCAGTTGCAAAATTGTCCCATGCTGTCACTTGTAGTTCATCCAAAACTCTACACTATAGGAATGTACAGAATAGATGATTGTGTCACACATTGCTGGGGGTTGTAGTTTGGTCCATGTTGATGAACATATTCTGCAGCACTTTTCCTCTCTGAGGATACAGGAGCCATAGGCTGCTATAAGAGGTGCTGAGACTTGTAGTTCCACAGCATCCAGTGTAATAGATTATATGGAAATATGTGGCTCCAGATTATTGCAGCATGTTGGGAGTTGTAGTCTGGCCACAAGTTGGGCAGCCTGGACTCCGGTGTATGCTCCATCCAGACTATAGGATTGTAGGGTGTATATGATGCTGGGGGTTGAGCTGCAGTGTATAGATCCTGCCTGTATCTTGTGGCCATTGTGTGGGTGTATCCGCAGCCTGCAGAGCATCGCAGCCACACACACGTGCTCCCACAGCCACCAAATACCAAGGATGGAGAAACAGGGGCCAAATACCAGCCCCATCAGGGCGGATAAGGGGCTGCAGCCCACCCCACAAGAGGGAAAGAGGGGCACAAAGCGCCACAGAACCCAAACCTCATCCAGTCCTTCATCTGCAGCCACACACAGATATCCTCCTAGTGAAACACACAGTTCACACACACTATAATACCTCCACAGTAAAATACCCCCACAGTATAATGCCCCCACAGTATAATACCCCCACACTATAATACCTCCACAGTAAAATACCCCCACAGTATAATACCCCCACACACACATTATTATGCCCCCACAGTTGCCATCCCACACACAGTATGATGCCCCCACAGTTGCCATCCCACACACAGTATAATGCCCCCACAATTGCCATCCCACACACAGTATGATGCCCCCACAGTTGCCATCCCACACAGTATGATGCCCCCACAGTTGCCATCCCACACACAGTATGATGCCCCCACAGTTGCCATCCCACACACAGTATTATGCCTCCACAGTTTCCATCCCACACATAGTATGATGCCCCCACAGTTGCCTACCCACACACAGTATGATGCCCCCACAGTTGCCATCCCACACACAGTATGATGCCCCCACAGTTGCCATCCCACACACACACAGTATGATGCCCCCACAGTTGCCATCCACACACAGTATAATGCCCCCACAGTTGCCATCCACACACACAGTATAATGCCCCCACAGTTGCCATCCACACACACAGTAAGATGCCCCCACAGTTGCCATCCCACACAGTATGATGCCCCCACAGTTGCCATCCCACACACAGTAAGATGCCCCCACAGTTGCCTACCCACACACAGTATGATGCCCCCACAGTTGCCATCCCACACACAGTATGATGCCCCCACAGTTGCCTACCCACACACAGTATGATGCCCCCACAGTTGCCATCCCACACACAGTATTATGCCTCCACAGTTGCCATCCCACACATAGTATGATGCCCCCACAGTTGCCATCCCACACACAGTATGATGCCCCCACAGTTGCCATCCACACACAGTATGATGCCCCCACAGTTGCCATCCCACACACACACAGTATGATGCCCCCACAGTTGCCATCCACACACAGTATGATGCCCCCACAGTTGCCATCCACACACACAGTATAATGCCCCCACAGTTGCCATCCACACACACAGTAAGATGCCCCCACAGTTGCCATCCCACACACAGTATGATGCCCCCACAGTTGCCATCCCACACACAGTATGATGCCCCCACAGTTGCCATCCCACACACAGTATAATGCCCCCACAGTTGCCATCCACACACACAGTAAGATGCCCCCACAGTTGCCATCCCACACAGTATGATGCCCCCACAGTTGCCATCCCACACACAGTAAGATGCCTCCACAGTTGCCTACCCACACACAGTATGATGCCCCCACAGTTGCCATCCCACACACAGTAAGATGCCTCCACAGTTGCCTACCCACACACAGTATGATGCCCCCACAGTTGCCATCCCACACACAGTAAGATGCCTCCACAGTTGCCTACCCACACACAGTATGATGCCCCCACAGTTGCCATCCCACACACAGTAAGATGCTCTCACAGTTGCCTACCCACACACAGTATGATGCCCCACAGTTGCCTACCCACACACAGTAAGATGCCGTCACAGTTGCCATCCAGCACAGTGAGATCCCCCACAGTTACCCATCACCCACAAACCTCTGACTTACCCACACTCTCGCTCCTCTGTCTCTCCTGCTCCCGTTTGTCTGGTGACTTGAAGGTCTCTACATAGACAGACTGGTGGAGCAGGGATCTGCTGGCTCCCTGCACCACCATTATATTAAACTGGTCTGGACATACCCCTGACCTCTCAGGACAGGGGTGATCGCTGCCCAAATTAGTTTTGTAGTTTCATAGTTTTTAAGGTTGAATGTAGACTTTATATGAGTCCATCTAGTTCAGCCCATAGCCTAACATGTTGATCCAGAGAAGGTGAAATCCCCATGTGGCAACACTAAGCTCCACATTGGGGAAAAATTCCTTCCTGACTCCCAAAATTCTAAGGATGCCGTCACACCATCCGACACCGCCGGAGATGTCGGCGGCGACGGGCGGCAGCGCGCACGCTTTTGGCGCTCCGTCAGTGATGTGAAACCAGGCGTGCTGTCATAGCCGCCGACATCACCCCTTTACATTAGGCGACGTGGGGGCGATATCGGCACCGATAGGCCACGCCCCTACATTGCCTATGTAATCAGTGGCGATGTCGCCAGGTGTAAAGGGGCCTTACATTTTCCTGCTGAATTGGGAATGGTCGGGAGCTTCGCCCGTAGCTGTCCAGCTTTTGTAAAACTACAACTCCCAGCATGCCCTACAATGCCAGGCATAGGACCGCCCACTTTATCATAATGGAGGTGATCCCAGCAATGTGCGCTTTACCTTATGGCATAAATATCTGAGAACTTCCTGAGGAGGCGCCATATACTGTAGGAACGTACAGGGGTGCAGCTATAGGGGAGAGGCAGTGGCGTAACTGGAAGCTCATGGGCCCCGATGCATAATCCCTCTGGGGCCCCAATTATTGCAAATCTTTAATAGCATTAGTCTTTTTCTATAGGCCAAAGTAACTTTTGGGGCCCCCAGGCTCCAGGGCCCGGGTGCGATTGCATCCCCTGCACCTATTGTAGTTACGGTCTGGGCAGAGGTGAAGTTGTTCCTCAGCTCTGGGGTCGGAGGGCCCCTCTCTGCCATGGTAATGTAAATGGCAATAACCCCATCATCATACCTACTCATGTCAGAAAGAGGGGGGCCCTCTGTATTGTGGGGGCAACAATGTAATCATTATCAGGGTATCACTTCCCAGGGTCCGGATCTTTACTGACTTCTTTTCCTCGGGCGCTGTACATACATTTACTGACAGATGATAAAACCTTTGTCTATGACCCAAAGTGGAAGAAAACTGAGCACGAACAGAGGAATACCAGATGGGCCCCGATACCCGGGAGAGCAAGACCCCAAAAATGCCCCATCCTGCCCCCTGGATCTGTGGGAGGAATGTGAGGAATGAACGTCTTATTCAGGGGCCAGGAATAAAACTGAGATCAAGTAACAAAGGACCTGGGGGGCCGCATGGGGGCCACCATTAGGGTCCAATCTGTCATCTCCTCTACATCTCGGCTTCCTGGTGCCATTCATGAAATATTGCAGAATGAGGAGGGGCGAGGAGGGGGTCACAGCTCCAGGAACTCTTACAACAGAAGTGCTTCCATTCATAAGGCTGTGTTTCACATGGTGCGGTTTATGATGCGTTTTTCAGTACAGATTTGTGACAAATCCTTAAGGTTTTCCTGATGCAGCAAAGTGAATGAGAATCCTGGAGTCTCCGCACACGATGAGGATTTTCTCTTGCAGATTTGGTGCAGAAATAAATGTGCAGATGTCAGATGTTGCAACGTTTTATACTAACGAATAGGAAAAATCTGCATGGACAATGTGGAAAAAGTGCAGTTTTCTTGTTGAGAGATGCAGAAATTTCTGCACTAAACCCTAAACATGTGCAGGAACCATAACATGTCCAATATCTCCGCTTACTGCAGGAGTAGGAACACTTCAGTGTATATCCAGAGAATGTCAAACTGAACACTTCACACAGCTGAGGGTTTGCTACAGTTGCATCCTGTTGAGAAAATCCTCTCTGAACTACAGTAAATCTCTCTACTGTCATGTTTGTTACAATGTATCAGTCTGAGGTGTGTTCTGTATTTAGATACATTGTAGCAAATTGTTAAACCGTGAGCTTTATGAGGTCAGGGGTGATGTTCACACGTTGCGTTTTTGTATGAGTGGCCCCTTCTCGTTAGCGTTTTTCGCTGATTGCGGCTGATCCAGCAGGTTTACCACATTTGCCGCCTTTGTGGCCGCATTGTTCCATTTTGTGGCTGTGTACAAATGTAACAATGTGTCCATGGTTTCACTGCAACCAGAGATCTGTTCAGAAGTTGGTCACAGATATCTGTGTGTGTAAAGCGGCCCTGAGATCTCAGAAATCTCCTGCACATGATTGGATGGTTTTCCCTGACTGATAGGCTGCACACTCACGATGAGTAGACGCAGTGTGTAGGATGCAGCGTCTTGCCGTATTCAAAACGCTGCGTCATACAGAATCAGCATAGTGGATTGGATTTTAAGAAATCCCATCCTCACTATGCTTAACCTGACCACAGCGTTCTTCAGCTGCGGTGCAGGTTGCCGGGAGTCCGCTCCTTCACAGCATGTTCATTTCATGCTGCGGAGTCAGAAGTGTACACCATCGGATGCACGGAGGGAGATGCCACCCCGCACCCGCCGCACACGGTGAGTACAGGGCGGCTGCGGGCTCCCTGAGGCCACCCGCGGGTTCTCTCAGCTCCTCTGCACCATGAGCACACAGCCATATGGAAACTGCTGCGTTTTTGGGGAAGATGCAGCGTCAATTCTGTCAGTGTTTTTGCAGCATTGAAAGCAATTAGAAAGGGCAAAAATGCAATGATGCGTATTTGCTGCTTTTGGCGTGAATAAAACTAACTTTATTAAACATATACTGTAGATAAGTGACACCAAAAACACAGCAAAAAAAGTAAGAAAAACAGCAAAGCAGGAACAAAAATGCAGCAAAAACAGCAACAAAAATGCAGCAAAAACAGCAACAAAAATGCAGAATAAAAGTAACAAAAATGCAGAAAAACAGGAAAAAAATGCAGAAAAACAGCAACAAAAATGCAGCAAAAACAGCAACAGTAATGTAGAAAAAACTGCAACAAAAATGCAGAATAAAAGTAACAAAAATGCAGAAAAACAGGAAAAAAATGCAGAAAAACAGCAACAAAAATGCAGCAAAAACAGCAACAAAAATGCTTAAAAACAGCAACAAAAATGCAGAATAAAAGTAACAAAAATGCAGAAAAACAGGAAAAAAATGCAGAAAAACAGCAACAAAAATGCAGCAAAAACAGCAACAAAAATGCAGAAAAACAGGAACAAAAATGCAGCAAATCTCAGTTTTTGACAGCAGCTTTTTTACTGCTAAGAGAGAAAGTTTTGGCTGCAAAAAAAAAGCTGCAAAATCGCATGGTGTGTCCATCGCCCTAGAGATTTTCTCTGGGATCTTGCACTTCTGCACTGGAGGGGAGCGGGGCCGAGGGCGCCCATACTCCGCGTATTTGCTGTAATGTGCGGCGGTAACAGCACCGGCACCGCTGTCCTCAGATGGAGCCCTGACCTAAAAATTACACAGCTGAGAATTTGCTGCAGTGTGTCCACTAATTGCACCCCAGAATCATTATTTGTTACAATGTAACAGTGCAGATAGAATGTATTAGTCATGGGTGCAGTTTATTTCCAGTGCACACTGTAGCAGTATCTCAGCTGTGAGATGTCAGAACATCCTCAGCCCCGCTCACCTGGATATCCCCCTTAATACAGACACTGGCGTAATACATATCACAGCTGAGAATTTGCTACAATGTATTGAACAAACATCCTACAACCCAGACTGATACACTGTAACAAACTATCAGGACAACAGCTGGGCGATATATTTAGGACACACAGGGGTGTGGGCAGTCGAAACGTCAAACATGAGCGGCTCTAGACGGCGCCTCTAGACCCCTTTAAGCCTCTGGAATAGTGTGTTTTCCTAGAAATAGCGCCCCCCTTTGTACATGGTGGTGTCTGGTACTGCAGTTGGATTACACAGAGTATGGCGTCTGACGGGTCCAGTGTTGGTGCCTTTGCTCACATCTAGTGGGGGCCCTGGTGTTGGGGGGGTCCTGGAAGGAACAGACTCCTATTGTAATGTGCAGAGGTGAATTTCAGGAATCAATTACTTGGCCCTCACCCCCCAGTCAGCTCCTCCATGATGAAGCACATGGCCCAGACTCCATGCAGACATGAAGGCGGGGATGGAGACTTGGATTAACAATGGAGCTGATGTAGCAGAGCTGAATGTGTTCAACTTTCATGCTGGGAGTTGTAGTTTACACTTGTCCATGTATTCGCCCTTACACACTGTGACCTGCCATCTTGTCTTTCCTACAAGCTCTACATCCTTCTGTCCTGTAGGGGGATTCATATTGCTCTTTAGTGACATTACTATATGTGCACCATATGGCGGTACTATTTATCCACAGTATGGAGGCTTTATAGAATATGACACATATCACTATATGGCACTGGAATTGTATCATAGAGTTACCATGGCGTAATTATGGCACATAGCACAATAATGTGGGCGTTGTATGATGGTCGTATTTAGGTAATATATTAATATCTGCTAATATAATATAATAATATAATGGTTATTGGGCTCTGAATAGCACTATGTAGCACTATTATTTGACCACTTTATAGTACAGCTATTTGGGCATTATTGTGTGGTGATATGATCTAAAGTACAGTATGGAACTATTTTGGACACTATATGGCACCATCATGTTTCTCCTTAAGTAAATCAAGCCGCCACACCGTCCTTCTGGAGAAATCTCCGTGTTTATTGTAACTTTATTCCATAAATGCTAAAACTGCCGAATGCAGATTCTCAAACATCTGAAGTGTTTTATTGGTGCACTGTATGGCTGTATTAACACTATATATAGTGGTAGTATTGGTGCAATATATGGCCATACACTGCATCGTTGTAATATTGATTCCCTCTGTGGCAGTATTATTTATACACTATCATGGTAATTTAGTTGCACTGTATAGCAGTATTTTACCATCTATTGTGGTAATATTTGGTGCACTATAAGACAGTATTATTTATGCACACTATCATGGTTGTATTTGTGCACTAGATTGCTGTATTATTTATGCACTGGTTGTATTTGGTTATATTTGTGCACTATATGGCAGTATTGTTAACACACGCTCTGGTTATATTTGTGCACAATATGGCAGTATTGTTAACACGCGCTCTGGTTGTATTTGTGCACTATATGGCAGTATTGTTAACACGCGCTCTGGTTGTATTTGTGCACTATATGGCAGTATTGTTAACACGCGCTCTGGTTGTATTTGTGCACTATATGGCAGTATTATTTGTATACTCTATACATCAAAGATAGAAGGAATGAAGCTGCACTCACCAGAGGTATTTCTTCATGTGCTTTATTTCAATAGGGATTCAGGCCGGCTACAGATGGGACTACAGCCGTTTCACAAATAGGTGTGCTTCAACTGGTCAACTCCTTTTCTGTACTCTATTGTGGTTGTGCCTTATTTGGCAGTATTATTTTGGCACTCTATGGTGGTTGTATTTATGCACTCTATGTCAGTATTATTTATATACTCTGGTGGTTGTATTTATGCACTCTATGGCAGTATTATTTATATACTCTGGTGGTTGTATTTATGCACTCTATGTCAGTATTATTTATATACTCTGGTGGTTGTATTTATGCACTCTATGTCAGTATTATTTATATACTCTGATGGTTGTATTTATGCACTCTATGGCAGTATTATTTATATACGCTATGGTAGTTGTGTTTGTGCACTATAGGGCAGTATTATTTATATACTCTATGGTGGTTGTATTTCTGCACTATATGGCAGTATTATTTATAAACTCTCTAGTGGTTTTATTTATGCACTCTATGGCAGTATTATTTATATACTCTGGTAGTTGTGTTTTAGTACACTATACGGCAGTATTATTTATATACTCTATGGTGGTTGTATTTGTATATGTCAGTATTATTTATAAACTCTCTAGTGGTTGTATTTATGCACTCTATGGCAGTATTATTTATATACTCTATGGTAGTTGTGTTTTAGTACACTATACGGCAGTATTATTTATATACTCTATGGTGGTTGTATTTGTGCACTATATGGCAGTATCTATTATATAATCACGAATGGGTTTTTTGCCCCTTTTGAGTCCGCTCACGCTGCGAGTCAGCGTGGTCATGTGGATACGCCCGAAGCATTGGCTTACGCGGCCATTGCGAGCAGTTCTAAGGCGACTCGCTATGCCCGCGCAGCGGGCATGGCGAGTCGCCTTAGCAGCGCGAAGCATTGGCCGCGAAGCGGCCATTGCGAGTCAGAGACTCGCTCTGCTAGAATCCCGATGCATGTGCATCGGGCACCCAGCTAGTTATTTATAAACTCTCTAGTGGTTGTATTTATGCACTCTATGTCAGTATTATTTATATACTCTGGTGGTTGTATTTATGCACTATAGGGCAGTATTATTTATATACTCTATGGTGGTTGTATTTCTGCACTATATGGCAGTATTATTTATAAACTCTCTAGTGGTTGTATTTATGCACTCTATGGCTGTATTATTTATATACTCTATGGTAGTTGTGTTTTAGTACACTATACGGCAGTATTATTTATATACTCTATGGTGGTTGTATTTGTGCACTATATGGCAGTATTATTTATAAACTCTCTAGTGGTTGTATATAAGCACTCTATGGCAGTATTATTTATATACTCTGGTAGTTGTATTTGCAAACTATATGGCTGTATTATTTATATGCTCTATGGTAGTTGTATGTGTGCACTATATGGCTGTATTAGTTATAACCTGCTGATTCTATTTGTAAGGGCAGAGACACACTATGCGAGCTGCATTTGAGAATCTTGCATGTGCATGCATCTCACATGAGTCACCCGGCTCAATCCCTGCCTCTCTGGACGGGAGAGTGGAGCTCCATAGAAACACAGTCAGCTCAACGCTCCCATTCAGAGAGGCAGGGACTGGGCCGGGTGACTCATGTGAGATGCATGCGAGATACTCGAATGCAGCTCCCATAGTGTATCTCTACCCTAACAGTGTATATGACTTGGACCCATCGTTGCCCCATTATTTATGTCTTCCAGCATAACATTTTGGTGAGCACGGCGCGTTTCTGGGGTTCACCACATGCAGAGATGACGGAGAATCAAGGCTCAATAACTAGAGATATTTATTGTGACTGATCAAGTAATATCCAATAATACCCAATGGTCTAAGCTTCGCTCCGACGTTCCGAGCTGCCGATTGTCATCTTAGTGCAGAATCCATAGACATGTATAACCCTGAGAATGAGAAAGAGAGGAGGCGACACACGACCCACGGAATAATCAACCTGCAAAGACGACCCGTGAGACACCGCCACATCCCAATAATAATCTGCAATAATGCGTTATATAAGACGAGCGCACATGACGATATGGATGTATACAGGCAGAATAGATTACGGGATTACACCTCACCCCTCACATAATATTAACAGTATTTTCTAGCTCCGGAGAGAACTGGGGCACCATCTGTGACATAAAAGGTCCAGGCTGAGGAAAAACCTCCATAGATGTAACCGTGATATTTAAAGAGATCGCCTCGCAGTTATAGACCCTTTTATCTGCCTCTTCCTCTGGTACGCTCCGCTCATTTTAATAGTCACAGTGCAATACCTCATCTTACCTGCGGGGGTGCTGCTGGATTTATGAGAACTTTACAGCTGCTTCCTCTGGAGTCTGAAGCTGACTTTTGGGGTATGGTAATACTTTAGGTCGGGTTTGGGACCCCCCAATAATGAATATGAAACCCCCATTGCCTTTGATTCCGTGAATAGGACTGGTGCTAGTTTCCCATACAGGGCTTTGATATGCAAGAAAAATAACTAAATGGGGTCCTGGAGGTCAAACCCCGCCAATTCTAAAGAGATGATAGGAAACCCTTTAAGTTGTTATTCCTAAAATCAGAAGTTATGCCCTATGATCCCAAGATTGGGGCTTTGGAGTCCAACTCTTGGCTTTCTCAGAAGATCCCTTAGTCAATGAATGGAGTGAATAGACCTCTGCTCTACTGAATATGGGGCAACAGATCCCATTCTTGGGGTTCTCAGGATTCCAGAGACTTTGGAGTTCCAGAGACCTTGGGGTTACAGAGAACTGATTTTGGGATTTTAAGGAGTCCCTGCAAAAGGGACCCCTGGTTGCAGGGACTTCCCCCATTCTTGAGGTTCTTGGGGTTCCAGAGACTTTGGGGTTGAAGAGACCTCGGGGTCCAGAGACTTTGGGGTTCCAGACACCTCTGGGTGTAGAGACTTTGGGGTTCCACAGACCTGATTTTGGGATTTTAAGGCATCCCTGTGACTCGCCCAGGGTATGGGAACTCAGGTATCTGGGCCCTCTGCTTTGGTAGGGATGTCACTGGTGGCCTGCCCAGACCCATGGCCCTGGGGTCTTACTTAAAAAAAGGGTAGTTGGTGTTGGATTGAAGATAAAAGTTTATAGAGATTATCGTGACGCCACCCGCAGATCCTAGTGAAAGAGCACCAGCGCTGCTTCAGTCCTCCGGAGGGTGATGGTACAGCAGCCGAGATGGTATAGCTCCCTGCAGGTGTAGCTGGCCCTCCAGGGCAGGGATGCACTTGTAGGGATAAAGGTGCAGATGATGGAGGCAGTAGTTGCAGTGCAGCAGTGAATAAGCACACGGAGACTCAGTCACTCTACCCGGGTACTTTACTGGAACGAAACTGGATAAAGTTCACAGTGGCAAAACAGTCTTTATCCGGCCGGGTAGTCACAGTGGGCTGCAGAGTCTCTGGAAGTTTACCGTAAATGGTATGCCTTCTTGGGTCTAACCTGTGTCCTGCTGCTGGTGTCTGTCCTGGGGTAGCCCGCTTAACACCAGGCCCGTTGAGGTGCTCTGATGATCCCGGCTTCCATTCTCTTGTGCTCTGGGATTCGACCCCGGTGGGTTAACCTGGTGAGACTAAGCCTGCCAGACAGGGTGTCGGGGCTGGTAAACAGACTCACGACCTCCGGTGTACTCGGCGCAGGGGATGGACTCCCTGACCGTCTTCGGAACCGGTACTCTGGTGTATGTGGACCGGGGTTCCCTCCCTGAGTATGGGCACTCGGTAAGGTCCCCTCCTTCAGTCTGGGCTGCCTGTTCTCTCTCTCCAGACCTCCTCCTTGGAAGTCTCCTTTTCTCGCTCGGAGGTGCCCCATTTTCCATCTTTCCTCAGTGCTGTCTAGAACTCAGTGTGTATCCTTCCTCCTCCCCTTATCTCCCCTCTAGGGTACGGGCCCAAAACCATCTATTCTAGGTGGGTGTGTGGGAGTGCTGGGTTGGGATCCTCCCACAGACATCTGCCTTCCACTGTGACAGGGGTTACCGCACACTCATGTATGGGTGCCAGGGGTGCACCAAGCCCCTCTGCCGCCTGAGCCGCGGCACCGATTACCGGGGGGGGGGGGGGGGATGGGGGGTGCGGGGTGCTGGTGGAGCCCAGCACTGCCGCCCCCTCTGCCGCCTGAGCCGCCTGCGCCGCGGCACCGGCAGTCATTGCCGCCGCGGCCGTGAGTACCTGGTGTGCTGATGAGCCGTGGGCAGCGCTGCCGCCCCTTCTGTGCCTCCCCCGGGTCGCGCCGCTTACCTGCGGTGCGCGCGGGGTGAGCGGCCGGCGCCATGACAGGGGGAGGCTGCGTGCATGAGGCGCCGCCCCCTTCTGCACTGCCGCTCCCCCTGCCGGCTGCCGCCTGAATGACAGGGCTCACCTTGTCCAATGGACGGTGCGGCCCTGATGGGTGCTGTACCCAAATTGTGGCACCTGACCAGGTGGGGCCCCACATTTGCAATAGGACCCCTGGTTGCAGGTATTCCCCCTTTCTTGGGGTTGCAGAGACTTTGGGGCTCCAGAGATCTCAGGGTCTCAGGGACTTTGGGGTTCTAGAGACCTAATTAGGAGATTTTAAGGAGTCCCAGCAATACCCCTGGTGGTCAGCAAGTTACCCCTCTCCTATGGGAGTGGCCCATTAAAGTTTCGCCCTCTGCCGCCTACAATGTGCCACTTTTGTTGTTTTCTACTTATTTTGGACAGGGGCCTTCAGGTCTCCTCAAGTTTCAGGGACTGGGGGGCAACTTCCGCCTCTGCACCCGTATAGCTAGGACCATATATTGTCCAACAATTTTAATTTCTATCTTTTTATAGGTTCATTTTCCAAAAAACATCCCAGGCACACAACGCTCGTGGCCAAATTGGACACCTCTACCCAAAAGCCGTGAATTCTCATGTATGGAATCGCCATTAATGATCAGTGGGCACTGCAATGTATGGGAGCTCAGTGCTCGATACGAGCAGGTCGGACGCCTGGATGGGTGCAAGTCTTGTGCCGAGCAGAATGCTGGAGCTCCCGTTGACTTCCATTGTACTTGATACACAAGTCGTGCCCATCTGAGCACCCCACCTTCTCGTTTTGAGGACGGTTCTGCCATACATTGTAGTGTCCGCTCATCACTAATCACCACCTCGGCCCCTGGCAGGTTTTGGCGTGTCTGGTCTCCGGCGGTCGGCGGCCCACGCCGGCACATGATAGTGACATTTCTGGGATAACACGATGTGACACATCCCTCGTCCTCACTAGGTGGATTGTTTTCCTTTGTGTTCTATTTTCTTAATTGGCTTTTCCAACGACACGATATAAAAACAGGATTATTCCCTCATCACAAGGGCAGTGGCAGCTCACAACCGGAGACCTCTGCCCCCCCGTCCTCCCGCGGGAGGTGAGGAATAAAGATCAGCGGGATGTAAAGAGACAGAGAAACAGACATTAATGACTTTGCTGAATGATCCGCCCGCGGAGCCAGTGGATTCTTCACCACTGACCTCCTCATTCACGGCACCAGGCGGATCCACAGCGGAGGCCAAATATCTGGAGCCTCAATCAGTGGTGTAAACTGAACCTCATGGGCCCCTATGCGAAAGATCCAATGGGGCCCCCAAATCTTGTAAATCTTTAATAGCATTAGTCTTTTTCTATGGGTCAAAGGGACTTTTGGGGCCCCCTAGGCTGCAGGGCCCGGGTGTGATTGCAACCCCTGCACTGTTGTAACACACATGTGGCATCAATTTATAAAGGATGCGCATTTCATCACTATACTGCTCCACTCCGACTGGGCAGTGTATGGGGGCACTATATGCACAGAAACTCTTTGGCTGGGGCACTGTATATGGGGTACATTTGGGGGATTGAGCATATGGCGGCACTTTTTGGTTGGGTCACCCATGTTATATGGGGTATGCTTTGCCAGATTTTGCATATGGGCATTTTTCGGTCGGGGCAGGATTTGTGTTTATGGTGGACACACTTGTTGTGGGCATTATATGGCAGACTGTTCTGAGGAACTGTCTGTTTGGGACACTGTATGGGAGGAATATATTGGCCAGTGCATGAATGAGTATATGAAGAATTGTTGCTGGTGTACTATGTATTGAGCACTATGATTTAGTCTCAGGTTAGGATATTGATATAGCGGCACTATTTTGTAGTCTCTTTAGTTAGTGAACAATTATTTAGCTCTGGATAGGATACTGATATGGCGGTATTTGTGCGGTGCTATTTATTTTGTCATCTGTGGTTAGTAGTCCTGGTAGCTGATATAGCGCACTATTATTTAGTCTCTGGATAGGACACTGATATGGCGGCACTATTTTGTAGTCTCTTTGGTTAGGGCACTGGATATAGCTGCACTATTATGTAGTCTCTGGATAGGACACTGATATGGCGGCACTATTTTGTTGTTCCCTTTGGTCAGGGCACTGGATATAGCAGCAACTATTATTTAGTCTCTGGATAGGACACTGATATTATGGGTAGGGGGGCGGCACTATTTTGTTAGGTTCCCTATTTACGTTTTGGTGTGCATGGATATAGCAGCACTATTATTAGTCTCTGGATAGGACACTGATATGGCGGCACTATTTTTTAGTCCCTCTAGTAGGGCACTGGATATAGCAGCACTATTATTTAGTCTTACTGGATTGGGATGTTACTGGTATAGCGGATTTGCTGGGGTTGGGTAGTTCCTTTTTGTGTCTTCAGGGCACTGGATATAGCTGCACTATTATTTAGTCTCTGGATAGGACACTGATATGGCGGCACTATTTTGTAGTCCCTCTGTTATTGCACTCTGAATAGGACAGTTGGGCATACATAGTCTATCTTTAGGGTGGTGTTTTAATCCGCAGAAGGTGGCCGGTTTAACTTTGTGGTAATATGGAGAGTGTGACTGCAGCCATAAATTAAAGCTGGCCTCTACCCCTCCCTACTTATTGAGCCTCATTGGTGACATGGACTTTACCTCCCCACCCTGGTGGGCTAGTGGGTCCAAGCAGTCAATCTGGACAGGAGCAGAGGCCATAGATAAGTATGTGGAGCCTGATAGGGTTAATTTCCAACCAGTATCGCGTGGTTAAAACTGATAATTTTGCCACAGGAAAGAAGCGTCCTGTGCAGGGAGCAGATTTGATGTCATTGTGGGTAAAGTCACAGTTAACGCTTCCTCTATCTGAGCTCTCACTGTGCGGCTCATTTTATGTTGGTTGTATGTGGGGTTTCCGGTGTTTTCTCTTTCTAAGCTGTTGCTTCACATTTCTTTGTCATCGACCATTTAAATATCATTTCTGCTTTCTTAAAAGTAAACATGAGGCTGAA
Source organism: Allobates femoralis (assembly GCA_033576535.1). NCBI lineage: Eukaryota > Metazoa > Chordata > Amphibia > Anura > Aromobatidae > Allobates > Allobates femoralis. The sequence continues at coordinate 42,802,652 of JARQOC010000010.1, forward strand.
TGAAATCACATTATCCAAGTAACAACTGTGAAAAAGTTTATATCTGAGCTACGATTATCCTGAAATGAACTTCGAGGGGATCAGTCACTTGTCAATAGATGTATTTTTCTCAGTTGGTGTAAAAGCCGCTGTTCTCCTGAATCCAGCGATGTTTTTCTTTTTCTCCTGTTCCGTTCCATTCCCGAGATATGGCCGCCTTTCCTCATATGTAAATGAGTCTTTTTAGCAAAGTGGGCGTGGTCCTTAACTTTCCTTGTGGGTGTGTATTTGCCAACCATGCCCCTTGGTTACAAGACTAGATTTTATATTCTGAGAAGAAGAGGCGGCCATATCTCAGGAACGGAGAGGCAGTAGAAACAAACGAAAAACATCGCCGGATTCAGGAGAACAGCGACATTTACATCAGGTTAAAAAAGCATCAGCTATTTATGGTGACAGGTGCTCTTAAAATAGCAAATCTTCAGCTCCCCTGCTGTCCTTCCCATTGTTGCCATTACATTTACAATACAGTGGTTCATATACAAACGGTCTAGGTAACAATAAAAAAATACAATAAAGTAAGTAAAGCGGAGAATCAATGTAAAATGTACATTAATTAAAGCAGAGAAACAATGTAAAAAATACAGTACATTAATTAGATACAATACAATAAGCAGAGAATCAATGTAAAAACTACAATACAATAATTAAACAAAAATAAAGGCAACCCTGCTCAAAAGAGCTTACAATCTACAACGAGATGGGGGTTACACAAAGTACAGGGGCTTATTACAGTGATGGGCCAGGCATCTTGAGGAAGTGGGGGATAGAAGTAAGGTTACATGATTGGTCACCAGACATTTGTGTAGAGCTTTTGGGTTTGGTGGAGTTTGAAGAAGAGTTATGTCCAGAGAGATAGTGAATGGGCTATGTACAGTACAAGGACTTCTATTAGGGAGCATGATAGGCCCCTTAAGAAGATGTGTTTTTAGTGAGTGTCTGAAGCCATGCAAGTTGTGGATAGTCCTGATTTCTTGGGGTAGAGCATTCCAGAGAACTGGGGCAGCTCGAGAGAAGTCTTCGAGCCGGGAGTGGGAGGATCGGATTAGTGAAGATGTTAGTCGAAGGTCATTTTAGAACATAGAGAACGGGTGGGGTGATAGACAGAGATGAGGGAGGAATATTGGGAGGTGCTGTACCGTGAAGAGCTTTGTGGGTGAGAACAAGCAATTTGAATTGGATCCTGCAGTGTATAGGCAGCCAGTGCAATGACTGGCACAGAGCGGAGGTATCAGAGTAACAATTGGCCAGGTAGGTGATCCTGGCTGCTGCATTAAGGTTGGACTGGAGAGGGGAAACTTTAGAGAGGGGAGGTCGATTAATAAAGAATTGCAGTAATCAAGGCGGGAATGGATTAGTTGGATTTGTTGTTTCCATGGTGAGAAAGGGGAGGACATGGAAATTGATGGAGATGGTGAACCGAGGTAATATGAAAAGAATCAGAATTATGGAGCCAAGGATGTTGTATGCTACAGAGTAATGGACTCACTAGATCACTGATGGTATACCCCATACTCAAGGCACAGGAGAATGAGCTTCATAAAACCAAAGACATTTCTTAGAGCAAGTAAACAATAGGGGAAAGGTATCTGAGAGGAGGACCCTCTGGATCACGACATTGTACCACTTAGCGGAGCACCAGCAAGGTTGACCCCTGTACAGGGATTCCTCCCATCATAATACCAAGGTGGCCTGAATGCTGTGAATCCCGGACAGGGGCGACCCATATGGATCAGATAGAAGAGATTGTGGAACACTGACTCTGTCGGTGGAGAGAATCCCGGAGGCTCTGTGTAATCCTGGGAAGGCTGATCCAGCCTGTACTGGTCTTAGAAAGGCTTAGCCAGCCTGGCGTGGGATCTGGAGTGTCCAGAGGGACCCAAGATAGAGAACAGCCAACAGAGGATTCTGTGGAGACAGCAGTGTTAGTATAATCCAAAGCAACAGACTTCCAATTGCACAGCACAGCAGAGTGTGGCCTGAGAAGGAGGCAAGATCATACAGAATGAAGATGTTGCCCAGGAACCTCCCTAAAGGGGAGGGTACATTTTATGCACAAAGCATCACAGCAGAAACAGTCCTAATAGAGAACAGGTGCTCTGCTGCTTTAGGTATGTGCAGATATGTGCGGGCCGTGGCTCCTAAGAGCATTTCCATAAGACCTGCCAAGGGGACGCATGTCCCTAGCAGAGAAAGTAGCCGCCGATTGTCTGGAGCCACGGACAGGGTGAGCAGTAATAGTGGCACTGTGTGATAGGTGCCGATCTCCCTGCACAGTGGAGACCAGACCCACAGCTGGGGGCATGACAGAAGTAACTACACAAAGAGTACAAATCAGACAAATATTGTACATCAACATATTGCGAGGACCTAGGAAACCTCTGCCAGCTACTTTCCCTGACTATAGGGGGCAGCAGTTTGGAAAAGATTCAGTCTCTTCAATTTGAGGAGGTGTGGGGCACCATTACATTTTTTTCTTTATGCAGTAGAAAAGGAGAGAAACATATACTTTAATAAACAGCTGCACTCTGAAACACTAAGGTAAGAAAACATTGAATATAGCTAAAAAGATATGCATTACTGCTAAGGAAATACATTGAAACATTGAGACACAGTGCATAAAAAGGCCAGTTTTATGTGAGCCCAGCTGCCAACAACAAGGCGTATCTCTTTGCTGGGTCCCTACTCGATGCCTTTATCCAGATTAAAGAAACTACAATTATCCTACCCACCCACTCAATTTTACATTGTATTTCCTTAGCAGTAATGCATGTCTAAATATCTTTAATCAATGTTTGCATACCTGAGTGTTTCATAGTGCAGCTATTTATGTATTAGATAATATTTCGTGTTCAGTTTTGCACCTGTTCACACTGCATGTTAGGAAGTGCCGGCGGGTTTTTTAATTTTAGAAAAGGACAGAAAGACCTAAAATGTGGAATCACCTCTCCTCATGCTCCCACTTCGACCGCCTACAGTCCGGCTTCCGACCCCTCCATTCCACCGAAACAGCCCTGACCAAAGTCACCAACGACCTACTGACCGCCAAGAACAAACACTACTACTCCATCCTGCTACTCCTTGACCTGTCTGCCGCCTTCGACACGGTTGACCACTCCCTTCTTCTCCGGATCCTGGAATCCCTCGGCATCACCCACCTTGCCCTCTCCTGGATCTCCTCATACCTAGCGGACCGGACCTTCAGCGTCTCCCACTCCCACACCTCCTCCTCACCCTACCCTCTTTCTGTCGGAGTCCCCCAAGGTTCGGTCCTGGGACCCCTACTTTTCTCCATTTACACTCTCGGCCTAGGGCAACTCATCGAGTCCCATGGCCTCCAGTACCACCTCTACGCCGACGACACCCAAATCTACCTGTCCGGCCCCGACATCACCTCCCTACTCTCGAAAATCCCTCAATGCCTTTCCGCCATCTCATCCTTCTTCTCTGCTCGCTTCCTTAAACTCAACATGGACAAAACTGAATTCATAGTCTTCCCCCCAAGAAATTCCACCCCACCTCCCAACCTATCCATCTGCGTCAACGACTGCCCCCTCTCCCCAGTCCCCCAAGCCAAATGCCTCGGGGTAATCCTTGACTCCTCCCTATCCTTCAAACCCCACATCGAGGCCCTCACCACATCCCTCCGGCTCCAGCTCAAGAACATCTCACGGATCCGCTCCTTCCTCACCCACGACACCGCTAAAACACTCATCCATGCTCTTATCATCTCCCGCCTTGACTACTGCAACCTCCTTCTCAATGGCCTCCCGGCTAACTCCCTCACACCTCTCCAGTCTATCCTCAACTCCGCTGCCCGACTCATCTATATGTCCTCCCGCTACTCCCCTGTCTCCCCCCTCTGCCAAGCCCTTCACTGGCTCCCCGTCTCCAAGAGATCCCAATTCAAAACACTAACCATGGCGTACAAAGCCATACACAACCTGGCTCCACCATACATCTCCGACCTGGTCTCCCGATACCTACCCTCACGCAACCTCCGCTCCTCCCAAGAACTCCTCCTCTGCTCCCCCCTCATCACCTCTTCGCACAACCGAGTCCAGGACTTCTCCCGGGCATCTGCCTTACTCTGGAACTCCCTACCCGAACACGTCAGACACTCTCCTACCCTGAGTAGCTTCAAGTGTCACCTGAAGACTCACTTGTTCCATCAAGCCTACAACCTGCCATGAGACCCAGGCGAACACCCCATACCTGACATTCCCCCATCCTACTGTATCCTAACCCACCCCTCATAGACTGTGAGCCCTCGTGGACAGGGTCCCTGCCCCTCCTGTACCTGTACGTCCTGATCGCCTAGATTTAGTGTACTTGTTCTTGTCTCCCTCATCCTCATGTAAAGCGCCATGGAACCTAATGGCGCTATATAAATAAATAATAATAATAATAATAATAATAATAGTTTTAAGGAGGTCCTTGGCCTTTAATTACAGTGATGGCCATAACCCCAGTGTTATCTTCTTGTCTTTTCTAATCGTTTGATACCCGTTGTTGTACACTGTGGCCGACTAAATTCCCAAATAATCTTGTAATTTGTGTAGTGTAGAATCTCCCACTACAAATATATATATATATATATATATAATATATAGTAAGATGATAAACAGTGGCGTAACTTGAAGCTCATGGCCTGGGCCCCGATGAGAAGCTCCAACGGGGCCCCTTGTTATTGCAAATCTTCAATAGCATTGGTCTTTTTCTATAGGCCAAAAGGACTGCAATTCCAAGTTACTCCAATACTCATGGCCACCACTACAGAATAAACTTCTGTCTTACCGCCAGTGGTGTAACGATGGCGGTCGCAGCAGTCGCGTCTGAGACCGGGCCTGCCCCTGTAGGGGGGCCCATGCCTCCCTGCAGGGGGGCCCGTGCTTCCAGCCGCCCGCCGCGATCGCGTGTGTCCGAGGAGAAGAGGGAGGACGGAAAGTGAGTGAAGCCTCACTTCCTGCAGCTGCACCCGCCCATCCTCTCAACAGCGGGGCAGCTGACCGCGGGAGGCACATTACGGCAAGTCGAACTCCAACTATCCACCACTAGCACCCCTCCTCCTCACCTATGGGGCCCCGGTGTAAATGCTGCACCGGGGCCCGCAAAGGTGACGTTACGCCACTGCTTACCGCTAAAGCTTTAGATAATGGACGGTTAGCAACTTGACGCGTTCATGGGTCGGGAAGAAGAAAGTCACTTTCCTTCTGGCCAAGAGTAACTTCATTCTCACACTTGCGTGTCACAGGTATGGTGAAAAATGAATCCTTGTGTCGCTGCCAGAGAAGCTCTACACACCTGTTTTTCCGCATGGACAGGATTGTCCTCTGGGGCGGCCATCACCCGGCAGTGGAATGTTACAGAACATTCCTAATGATGGGCAGCGTGACAGGTGGAAAGGGTTAACAGGAATCCATCAAGCGGTGAATAAATAATTAACCATTATCTTTACGTCTCGTGACTCCGGTGTATCATTATTTAGGGCGTCCCACAGCACAGTCCTCCGACTCTAATGATATTATTATTGGCGTCTTCTTAGGATGCAGTCATCACGGTGACAGATCTATTATTACAGTTGGCACCAAAAAATAGAGGCTTTTTATGACTATGGGATTTTTTTCCCCATATCATACAGGCCCAATGGACAGAGCGGCTTTGGATTATGGGTCTGTGCATTCCCATACTGGACCAATGCCAAAATAGCTCTAGGGGTGAAAGAAGTGACGACCACTTACATGACGCTCCTCTAACTTATATGGACATTTTCTTTGGCCCTAAACTGGAAACCCCTTTAATTCATAATTTTTGGGGCATAGAACATGGGATTCTCATGCCCATACCACCACATTAGTGAAACATCAGCTCACGTTTCATGTATTCTTTATTACTTGAAAATTCATACATGAGACATTACATTAATTTCTAAAAAACACTATAATGCTATCTGCATATACGCGTCTCAGGTGTGCTATAGCATTTACATCTATGCGTTTCAGGCATATTATATAATTTGCAAATCTATGCGTTTCAGGCATATTATATCATTTGCATCTACACGTTTCAGGTGTGTAATAGCTTTTGCATCCACGCATTTCAGGTGTGTAAAAGCATCTACATCTACGCATTTAGGGTGTTATAGCATCTGCATCAACGTGTTTCAGGTGTGTTATAGCATATGCATCAACGCGTTTCAGGTTTGTAATAGCATTTACATATCTATGCGTTTCGGGTGTGAGACCATGATTAAGGATGGTCATACACTTGAAACGCGTAGATTCAGACACCAACATTGTTGAATATTCATGAAATAAAGGACACCCTTATCATTGATCTGGACAATTCTTACTTTTCATGTTTAAATCAGGCCATGGCGGAGCCTCTGTCTGAGCTCTGCACAAAGGTTGGTCACCTGTAATGGTGAGCTGGATTCTATATAATATCTTCTGTGCCCTGACAAAACTTACCCAGAGCCAGCAATTCTAGAAAGTTTCTTTTCCTGGCTTCTATGTACACATATGGCGGCAATGTACGGAGAAGTAGTAAGTGGGGTGTGGAGTAGCGGAGAATAGAAGTGAAGTGGGATTAGTCTCTTAAAAAGTATGAGACACTACAGATTGAGTGTCTCAATTTATGCATCTGCAAGAGAATATAATTCAGTTGTGTCATAAGAATTTGGAGTCCTTAACAAAATTTGTGCTATCAGTGATGGTGCGTACATCGATGATGCAGAAACTTGATTTTCCACAAAAGTGTACCTTTCATTTCTAACCCATACTCATCTGAGCATTCACTATATATAAAGATACCAAAAAGAGTTAAGTCTTCTGGCCGGACTTCTCGAAAGATTCCGAGAGATTGTTGTGTCCTCTGGAGACTCGCTAGGATAAAAATAAGGCTTCATTTATAAAGGCTAAAGTAACCCACAATTAATGTCCTGACAGCGCGTTCTGTCTCGGGATACACAGCAGAGCAACCGTCTCCTAGCAGATGTGTTCACCAGGAAGATGAACATTTACTGGGAAGCAAAAGGCGAAGGATAATGTAGCCAAGAAGGAGTCAGGAACCAGCAGATTGTCTGAAATCGGCCAACAGGCCCCATATCCCAGAGGTCTATTCACGAAAGGGCAAAGTGAACCAGCTGATCTCTCCGCTTTATAGTCTATAATGACTGGATTTACCAATAGAGCACAAGCCCAGGTCACCAGGTTTTCAAGGGACCGCAAAACAAAAGGCAATTGTTTTGTCAATTTTTTGACAATTTCACTCAGGAAATTAATAGCAAAAAGTGAAATGGTCAATAGGCACCATCAAGGTTTTTTAGGAAAAGACTGTGCCATCTACATAATGGCCAGAGTTGGCATTGAATCCAGTAGAGGGCCAGTCAAGGGGCCAGTAGAATTGATGAATGCCCCTTGAGCCCTTCTCATCCTGAGGACCTTTGACATGTCACACCTTTTGGCCATATTTTGGCTCTACAGAAGGTCTATCGGGCTCACAACATTGCAGCGGCCCTTAGGTCACATTGGTGATGCCCCAACTTCTAGTGAAGAGTACGAGCGAGGGTACCCCTCATTGTACTTTGAGTAATAAATTATCAACTATTTTTGCATTTTCGTATTGCCCCTAAACCCTTACCCCAAACAAACAGTTTACCCAAAGAACGTGCCCACTTTATCATGAGCTGTCTTAGGGTGCCGTCACACCTGGCAACGGCACCGCCGATGTATTAGGCGATGTGGGGGGATGGCCTATCGGCGCCGATATCGCTCCTGCGTCGCCTAATGTAAAGGGGCGATGTCGGCGCCTCTGAGGGTACCGTCACACTTGGCGACGGCACCGGAGATGTCAGCGGCGACTGGCGGGAGCACGCACATTTTTGGCACCCTGCCAGTGTCGCGGCCCCCGTTTACACGGAGAGACACCTCTGGCGATGCCCCGGTGAGCTGACAGGCGGCATCGCCGCCGGGGTGCCTCAAAGCCCCAGCGGCGATGCAGTACAATGGGAGCCTATGGCTCCCATCGCCTGTCAGGTTGCCGGCGGCCGTTTACATGGGGCGATGTGTACACATCGCCCCAGATCGGCCGCCTGGTTTCACATCACTGATGTGAAACCAGGCGAGCACTCAGAGGCGCTGACATCACCCCTTTACAACGATAGGCCATGCCCCTACGTTGCCTAAGACATCGGCGGTGCCGTCGCCAGGTGTGACGGCACCCTGAGTGCTCGCCTGGTTTCACATCAGTGATGTGAAAGTAGGCGGCCGATCTGAGGCGATGGGTCCACATCGTCCCATGTAAACGGCCGCCGGCGACCTGACAGGCGGTGGGAGCCAGAGGCTCCCATTGTACTGCATCGCCGCTGGGGTTTTGAGACACCCCGGCAGCGAGGCCGCCTGTCAGCTCGCGGGACATTGCTGGAGATGTCTCCCGTGTAAACGGGGGGCGGCGACGCTGGCGGGGCGCCAAAAACGTGCACACTCCTGCCAGTCGCCGCCGACATCTCCGGTGCCATCGCCAGGTGTGACGGCACCCTAGGGTTGTCCCATACATGACCAGTCGGGGCGCTTGGCAGAAGAGGCTGCAGCTCAGGGTGAAGATGTAAATTCATCATTAATGTGATTTAGGAGACAATTAGATATCACTAATGGGAATTCGTTTACTTTCATAACTTACAAAAGGGATTTATTGTAATCAAAGCACAAGGAAGATCCAACGTGGGCGATTGTGTGATTAATGTATTAATGTTTGAGGCTGAGAGATAGGAGACATTTGACTATATCGTCAAAATACCTCGTCTAGTCACAGCAGTAATGTATATATGCACAAAAGGGGGATTCAGGCTGTAATACTTTCTTTAATTATATTAGAGTAGTTTTCCTTTTTCTGAAACACCTGTGCATGCACTCATTTAAGGCCAACAATAAAAGTGAGGAGGAATATGCTGCCTAAGCAATGTGACCACCTAAGATTACCTACATTCCAGGAAGCTATCCTCAAAGTGGAGGAAGAAGGAAGAACGTAGGGAACTGTTACCTCAGTTTCATAAATCAATTTGGTGACCTTCCTTTCTGTCCTATCATATCCCAGGTGGGGCTATTTAAACTCTGCTATCACCAGCCTTCTCTGCTGGCTATATTTCTAGGTGGATTTTATCTAAGGAGTTCCAGTCCTGCAGCCAAGGGATTTTGGCTGCTAGGCAAAGACCAGTTGTGTTACTTCTCTGTGTTTTCTTATTTACCTTCCCTACACCTTTTCTCGATCCTTAGTTAGGTTGGTGAGAAGTTTCTCTTGCTTTCAATTATTATAGTAGATAAAGCTAGAAGGACAATAAGCGCAGAGATAGGGTTTTACCCAATATACATATAGAAGGAAAAACCTTGGATAGGTTCACCTTAAATGGTTGTGTAAAACACAACTACTTTTATTGTATACAATGGCTGCTGCAAACTCACGTGGAAGTATAGTATCCAAGATAAAAGAAAAGATCTTTCTTGCAATCAATCTTCCCTATATATACTGTCTGTATGCTCTGTGAGTGTAATATTACGGTATTTGTCATGAAGAAGCAGATTGCTTTGAAACGTGTTGACAATAAATCATTTATTTCAACCTCTTTGGATTATTCTGATCACTTTGACAGCACAAGCAGTATCCTTTTTTTTTTATTATTTCTCCTTTTCCACTTGTGCACATGCTTTACGTTTCCTCACCTTGGGTCCCCGTCTACCTTTGCACACTTTCCCTATCTTAGTTAGTTGTGTGTAGCGACCTCCCCTTTGGTCCCTCAGGAGGGAGAAATGAGAAACAGCTCGATGGCCTTTCAGGGAGCCAGGTCCAAGCTGTGGTTTATAGTTGTGTTGCTAGATATATTCCCAGTGGTGGAACTTGAAGCTCTTGGGCCCCAATGTGAAATCACCAACTGAGTCATTAATTAATGCAAATCTTATTAATAGCATTAGTCTTTTTCCTGTGCAGGAACCACTAAGGTGTGGGTGCGATTGCAGTGCTGTAGGCTTTATTTCTCCTGTGTTAGTTAGATACATGCATAATGAGGGAGGGAAAAAGGAAGGAGTACAAGGTAAAAAGGAAGATAGTTATAAGTGAGGAAGAGAGAAATAATGAAAGATGGAGAAAGGAAGAATGAAATTTTGAAATAAAGGGGAAGAAAGGGTGAAATGAAAAGTAAAGGTGAAAAAAGGGGTGAGTGAAACCATGGAAGGACAAAAGTAAGAGGAGCAAAAGAAAGAGTGAAATAAAGAAAAAGCAAAAAAAATGAAAGAAGCAAAGAAAGAAAGAGTGAGTTGGGGAAGATAATAAGGTAAGAAAGACAAGTAAGAAGTAAGGAAAGGACAAAAGTAGTAAAGAAGGAAAGGAATTGAAAAGGGAGGATAAGAATAGAAGGACGGAAGAATGAATGTACAGATGTTGCACTTTAATTAAACCAAAATAGTTAAATCAAATCAAGGTGAAAGAGGCCACAGAATGAGCGGCCTCTGGCCACAAATACAAAAGTGAGGGTGTATGTAGAAAGTGTATGTAGACAGTGTATGTAGACAGTGTATGTAGATAGTGTATGTAGACAATGTATGTAGATAGTGTATGTAGATAGTGTATGTGGACAGTGTATGTAGACAGTGTATGTAGATAGTGTATGTAGATAGTGTATGTAGACAGTGTATGTAGACAGTGTATGTAGACAGTGTATGTAGACAGTGTATGTAGATAGTGTATGCAGACAGTGTATGTAGACAGTGTATGTAGACAGTGTATGTAGACAGTGTATGTAGACAGTGTATGTAGACAGTGTATGTAGACAGTGTATGTAGACAGTGTATGTAGATAGTGTATGTAGACAGTGTATGTAGACAGTGTATGTAGACAGTGTATGTAGACAGTGTATGTAGATAGTGTACGTAGACAGTGTATGTAGACAGTGTATGTAGACAGTGTATGTAGATAGTGTATGCAGACAGTGTATGTAGACAGTGTATGTAGATAGTGTATGTAGACAGTGTCTGTAGACAGTGTATGTAGACAGTGTATGTAGACAGTGTATGTAGATAGTGTACGTAGACAGTGTATGTAGACAGTGTATGTAGACAGTGTATGTGACTCACCGTGGCCGGCTGACTCCGGTTGATACAGGCGATTCTTCTCCTTCCTTGTCACGGGTGGACCGCGCCTGCCGGTAGTGGGGCCCGGTGTAGTGCAGATCAAAATTGAGGACGTCTTAGTGGGAACAGATTAAAGGGGATTTAATTTGTTTTCTTCGTGACGCCACCTATGAGTAGTTCGGTAAGGGCTACCGACGCTGCGGAACCTCCGGGGTGATGGACAGCAGCAAGATGTTACGCTCCCCACAGGCTGAGCGGTGAGCCCCGGAGGCTGGAGCTGCTCAAGATGTTGTGTGGCAGCTGCGGTTACCTTTAGTTAATGACGGACAGTTCATAAGGAGACACGGACACAGATAGTCTCTGCAACGGGTCTTTACTGTAACCAGCAGGCAGTACATGGCTTACAGTGGTTGAGTAGAAGACCGGGTGGACTCAGCAGTGATAGTGCTCCTCAGAGATCCGCAGTGTTCCTCCATTCTACCTACTTAGTTTCTCTTGCCAGCGTCGCCCAGGAATACCAGATCGGGTACGGGGAGGCTGCTTCAATGCCCTATCCATGATGTACGTTCTGGATGCTTTGGGGAGCCTTGGATCCCTCAGTGGGTACACCGCTGGTTAGACGACTGGAAACTGGCTGGTGGTGGGGTGCTCCTGTAAAGCTGATCCTCCACGGGGCTGGTTCGCGTGGCAGAGGTGAACTGCTGCCAGCTTCGGTACCAGTGAACCGGCTGTGAGTTGTGGGCACGGGAGTCTTTTGGGAACCCGTGTAGATATGCCCAATCCCGGTAGTTAAGGCCTCAGGTGCGGACACCCGACCGGTGACGGCCCAGGGGCCCGCACGAGGTGCGGAGCCCCCGCTCCTCTCCAAGTTCTAGTCTGCTCTCTTCAGGTTCTAGATTCTTGACTTGACTTCTCTAGACTACTGTGTGTTCTACTTCACTACCCTAACACTCCACCCACCAGGACCTAGGATTGGTCCTCTGTTCTAGGTGTTGTATGTTGGGTTGGATCTCAGAGTTAACTATTGCACTGCTTTGTCAGAGAATATTGCGGCTGCAATACTCCCTTGTGACGCACTCGTTGCGGGGCGCCACACTCCCCCTTGGTTAAATCAGCTTGTCCCCAAGCGTCAAACTACTCACATTACAGAGGTTTTTGCATTTTTATACATATATATGACACACTTTTATTAAAATAGAAAAACAGGGAAAGGTATGCTTTGGTGATATAAGCAAAGAAACAGGTAATCACTTTGTGCGGACCCGGCGGGCGGTCGGCTGTACTTTAACTAGAGTCCAGGCTGTAGCCGCGAGATCACACGGTTAGTGATTAACGGGAACAGAGTCATTGATGAAGTTCAAGTTTTAAAGTCACTGGCTCTGAGGGTGATGGCGCACCCGGATAGCGAACCACCCATCTGCACAAGCATAGCGCTCGTAGGTGATAATATCGCCCCGGTATAGGTCGCGATCGGGATGTCCTCTTGGCAAGTTTGACTCAACGTCCCGGCGCCCCACAAACACCTCCTCATTCAAACCCACCTCCCAAGCGAACCCCCACCCGGTATTTAAATTAAAGGTGGAAATTCTACCTTCACGGCGGAGTTCATCAGGCAGCGGCGGCTGGCGGCGAGCCTCGGCACGGGCCTGCATGTTGGCGCGTTCTCGGGCTTGCCACTCCTCTCGTCGTCTCTGGCGTACATCTCCGTCGTTACGGCTCGGGGTGTAAAGATGAGTAACGGAGCTGGTGGTTTGGCGGGAAGCTTGAACTTGGCGGGCAGTCTGTATCGGAACCCGGTGGAACGGCACAGGGGAAGGTGTCGGCAGTGCACCCGACCAGTGTACCGAGCTGTATGCCCGGTAGGAAGTTCCTTGTTGTCTCCCCAAGCGAACCCGGTGTCGAAATCCTCAGCGGTGCTGTGGGTCTCGTCGTCATCCTCTCCGACCTCTTCCTCGATGACCACATCAGGCTGCTCGATGATGAGAGATATTGAAGCTTGTTCCGTTGTACAACAGAGCGGTGGTGCTGCGGATCCTTCCGTAGGGACGTCCTGCAGGGCTTCCAGGCTGCCTGCCTCTTCATCTGTTTCCGCAGGTAAAGGTGTTTCAATCCCGGTTACCAGGTAGGCCTCGGCAATGGCAAGGGAAGCCTCCGGTACGGGGATAAAACAGGCGACTGTCTCTGTAGTGGTGAAACATGTCGCGGGTTCCTCAGTGGGAACCTGGTAAAGATCGAGTTCTTCAATGGAGCGTGTTATGAGCTCCGGCTCAAGAACGGGATCGGTTGCGATGTTGGTCGCTGGAACGGGTCGAGTTGCGGCCTCCACCGGAATGACACAGTCTATTGGCTCAGGTGACGGAGCAGGACAGGTGGTAGGCGACGGTGAGGCGGTCGAGAAGCTGGTGACGTCGTCTGGGCTTGGAGAAGCTGTACCCGGTCGGCTCTGCTGCATCGCATGGTGTAGTCGTCTGCCTAGGGTCGCGCTCCAGCTACGGATCGTCCATTCCACTGTCTCTAGTAACCGCACCCGGAGGTCTTGTAGAGCTTCTAGCCAGAAATCGGGGCTGCCGTCTATAGTAAGGGCAGGATCCGGACCCGGTTGGCTGATGGCTGCTCTGGCCTCTGCCTCGACCTCCCGCATCAGGTCTTGGAGTCTCGTGCTGGCCATTCTTCTTGGAGGGAAACCACACCCGTTCAACCGGTAAGACGTTCTGGTAGAGCTGGGGTGAAGAAGTCTTCTCTTTCTGTCGGTGTGTCTATGACACTCCCATTTCCTCTGGGCTTTTGTAGTCCAATCGTGGGAAAAGTCTTTGGGGTCCGCCCCCATGGTTGATTCGAGCAATCAGGGCGGACAAAGAGTTTGGCGCCTTTTGTCTTTAGCCCTCCCACGATGAGGGGGGGGTTGACTCACTCCTGGGCTTCACGTGGTGGCTTCTTGTGGCGGGAACGCCATCTTGGGCGCCATCTTGACCCAATGGTGTAAAGGCGGGAAAGTTCTTTTAGGACGAACAAAGTCCAATTGTAGACAATAAAGTCCAGTTTAAGCACAATATACCCGTTGGGTAACGGGCCTGCTCGTATCCTGTTCGTGACGCCAAATTCTGACTCACCGTGGCCGGCTGACTCCGGTTGATACAGGCGATTCTTCTCCTTCCTTGTCACGGGTGGACCGCGCCTGCCGGTAGTGGGGCCCGGTGTAGTGCAGATCAAAATTGAGGACGTCTTAGTGGGAACAGATTAAAGGGGATTTAATTTGTTTTCTTCGTGACGCCACCTATGAGTAGTTCGGTAAGGGCTACCGACGCTGCGGAACCTCCGGGGTGATGGACAGCAGCAAGATGTTACGCTCCCCACAGGCTGAGCGGTGAGCCCCGGAGGCTGGAGCTGCTCAAGATGTTGTGCGGCAGCTGCGGTTACCTTTAGTTAATGACGGACAGTTCATAAGGAGACACGGACACAGATAGTCTCTGCAACGGGTCTTTACTGTAACCAGCAGGCAGTACATGGCTTACAGTGGTTGAGTAGAAGACCGGGTGGACTCAGCAGTGATAGTGCTCCTCAGAGATCCGCAGTGTTCCTCCATTCTACCTACTTAGTTTCTCTTGCCAGCGTCGCCCAGGAATACCAGATCGGGTACGGGGAGGCTGCTTTAATGCCCTATCCATGATGTACGTTCTGGATGCTTTGGGGAGCCTTGGATCCCTCAGTGGGTACACCGCTGGTTAGACGACTGGAAACTGGCTGGTGGTGGGGTGCTCCTGTAAAGCTGATCCTCCACGGGGCTGGTTCGCGTGGCAGAGGTGAACTGCTGCCAGCTTCGGTACCAGTGAACCGGCTGTGAGTTGTGGGCACGGGAGTCTTTTGGGAACCCGTGTAGATATGCCCAATCCCGGTAGTTAAGGCCTCAGGTGCGGACACCCGACCGGTGACGGCCCAGGGGCCCGCACGAGGTGCGGAGCCCCCGCTCCTCTCCAAGTTCTAGTCTGCTCTCTTCAGGTTCTAGATTCTTGACTTGACTTCTCTAGACTACTGTGTGTTCTACTTCACTACCCTAACACTCCACCCACCAGGACCTAGGATTGGTCCCCTGTTCTAGGTGTTGTATGTTGGGTTGGATCTCAGAGTTAACTATTGCACTGCTTTGTCAGAGAATATTGCGGCTGCAATACTCCCTTGTGACGCACTCGTTGCGGGGCGCCACATATGTAGATAGTGTATGTAGACAGTGTACGTAGACAGTGTACGTAGACAGTGTACGTAGATAGTGTACGTAGACAGTGTATGTAGACAGTGTATGTAGATAGTGTATGTAGGCAGTGTATGTGGACAGTGTATGTAGATAGTGTATGTAGACAGTGTATGTAGATAGTGTATGTAGATAGTGTATGTAGACAGTGTACGTAGACAGTGTACGTAGATAGTGTATGTAGACAGTGTACATAGACAGTGTATGTAGACAGTGTATGTAGTCAGTGTGTGTAGACAGTGTATGTAGATAGTGTATGTAGACAGTGTGTGTAGACAGTGTATGTAGATAGTGTATGTAGACAGTGTATGTAGACAGTGCATGTAGATAGTGTATGTAGATAGTGTATGTAGACAGTGTATGTAGACAGCGTATGTAGACAGTGTATGTAGATAGTGTATGTGGATAGTGTATGTGGACAGTGTATGTAGATAGTGTATGTAGACAGTGTATGTAGACAGTGTATGTAGATAGTGTATGTAGACAGTGTATGTAGACAGTGTATGTAGACAGTGTATGTAGATAGTGTATGTAGACAGTGTATGTAGACAGTGTATGTAGACAGTGTATGTAGACAGCGTATGTAGACAGTGTATGTAGATAGTGTATGTAGATAGTGCATGTAGACAGTGTATGTAGACAGTGTATGTAGATAGTGTATGTAGATAGTGTATGTAGATAGTGTATGTAGACAGTGTATGTAGACAGCGTATGTAGATAGTGTAGGTAGGCAGTGTATGTAGATAATGTATGTAAATAGTGTATGTAGACAGTGTATGTAGATACTGTATGTAGACAGTGTATGTAGATAGTGTATGTAGATAGTGTATGTAGACAGTGTATGTAGACAGTGTATGTGGACAGTGTATGTAGATACTGTATGTAGACAGTGTATGTAGACAGTGTATGTAGATAGTGTATGTAGACAGTGTATGTAGACAGTGTATGTAGACAGTGTATGTAGACAGTGTACGTGGACAGTGTACGTGGACAGTGTATGTAGACAGTGTATGTGGACAGTGTATGTAGATAGTTTATGTGGATAGTGTATGTAGATACTGTATGTAGAGAGTGTATGTAGACAGTGTATGTAGATAGTGTATGTAGACAGTGTATGTAGACAGTGTATGTGGATAGTGTATGTAGACAGTGTATGTGGATAGTGTATGTAGATACTGTATGTAGACAGTGTATGTAGACAGTGTATGTGGACAGTGTATGTAGACAGTGTATGTAGACAGTGTATGTAGACAGTGTATGTAGACAGTGTATGTGGACAGTGTATGTAGACAGTGTATGTAGACAGTGTATGTAGACAGTGTATGTAGATAGTGTATGTAGATAGTGTATGTAGATAGTGTATGTAGACAGTGTATGTAGACAGTGTATGTAGACAGTGTATGTAGACAGTGTATGTGGACAGTGTATGTAGACAGTGTATGTAGACAGTGTATGTAGACAGTGTATGTAGATAGTGTATGTAGATAGTGTATGTAGATAGTGTATGTAGACAGTGTATGTAGACAGTGTATGTAGACAGTGTATGTAGATAGTGTATGTGGACAGTGTATGTAGACAGTGTATGTAGATAGTGTATGTAGATAGTGTATGTGGACAGTGTATGTAGTGTATGTGGATAGTGTATGTAGACAGTGTATGTAGATAGTGTATGTGGACAGTGTATGTAGTGTATGTGGACAGTGTATGTGGATAGTGTATGTGGACAGTGTATGTAGATAGTGTATGTAGACAGTGTATGTAGACAGTGTATGTGGACAGTGTATGTAGACAGTGTATGTAGACAGTGTATGTAGACAGTGTATGTAGATAGTGTATGTAGATAGTGTATGTAGATAGTGTATGTAGACAGTGTATGTAGACAGTGTATGTAGACAGTGTATGTAGACAGTGTATGTAGATAGTGTATGTGGACAGTGTATGTAGACAGTGTATGTAGATAGTGTATGTAGATAGTGTATGTGGACAGTGTATGTAGTGTATGTGGATAGTGTATGTAGACAGTGTATGTAGATAGTGTATGTGGACAGTGTATGTAGTGTATGTGGACAGTGTATGTGGATAGTGTATGTGGACAGTGTATGTAGATAGTGTATGTAGATAGTGTATGTGGATAGTGTATGTAGACAGTGTATGTAGACAGTGTATGTGGATAGTGTATGTGGACAGTGTATGTAGATAGTGTATGTGGACAGTGTATGTAGTGTATGTGGATAGTGTATGTAGACAGTGTATGTAGACAGTGTATGTAGATAGTGTATGTGGACAGTGTATGTAGTGTATGTGGACAGTGTATGTGGATAGTGTATGTGGACAGTGTATGTAGATAGTGTATGTGGACAGTGTATGTAGATAGTGTATGTGGACAGTGTATGTAGTGTATGTGGATAGTGTATGTAGACAGTGTATGTAGACAGTGTATGTAGATAGTGTATGTGGATAGTGTATGTAGACAGTGTATGTAGACAGTGTATGTGGATAGTGTATGTAGACAGTGTATGTAGACAGTGTATGTAGATGATAGGAAAGCAAAACTTCATCCCTGACCTGTCACACAGGGGAAGGAACTCAGGATTCTTTCTCCACCGTGTGACATCACATCCTGCTTTTCCTCCTGCACCCGCTTTATAGGCGCGGGAATTGAGACATTGTCTGAAACGGCGAAGTGTACTTCCAGCACTTAAATGGCCTATAAGGGAGAACAATGCATTTTCGCAAACAATTGACATGTTCAATCTCTTTTCCCCGTGTTTTCGCCCCAAAGCCAGGAAACACAGACTCAGATGCACTTTTGAGGAAAAAGCACGTGTAAAAAGACACAAAAAATATGCATAGTGTGAACATGTGGTGCCCCACTGGTCAGGAGCCCATGTAGGGGTACTGCACCCACAAAACAGCGTGTAGTATCCCTGTGACTAGGGAATTGGGATGCTGCATAAAGGACACTCATGACACAATCCACACACACCCTAGGTAGGGGATCATGGGTGGACCCGCTTCAGGGAGGACCCAGTCCCATGGGAGGAGAGACAGGATAGAAAAGTGTGTGGGTGGGAGGAGAGTCAGGTCAGTCAGCACAGGGCTCCACTGAGGAGCGAGAAGTGCAGGATGGTGGAGAGGCCGTCAGGAAGGAAGGGGACCCTAGGGGCACCAGGTGTTGTGGTGCACCCAAATCTGGACCGGTACGACTACCGACCAGAGGGGTTCAGTCCCGGAAGGTAGGACCGGCTCTTAGAGCGGTGAGGGTGTCCACCCCCGAAGCGCCAAACTGGAGGCCCGAGCTTCTTTAGGAAGTCGTGGCCGACGCCTGGCACACCCAGAAAAAAGCACCATAGGTCTAGACTCAGAGAGGAGTCACTTAGACAGAGAGTATCTGTGGGAGCTGGCTTCAGGCTCTGCAGGCAGTCCACATAGGGTCCTAAGTAAAGCATCCTGATCTCTAGTGACTACCCAGGCCAGGCAGACCCAGTAGAACTGTATTTTGAAGAACTGCCAGTAAATCCCGAACAGATTTACAAACTGTGTGTTTCCTTTATTCCCCTGCGCCTGAGGAGCCGCCGACTGCAGCATTAGAAGAACATGTAACAAGACTTGGTGTAAATCTAAGACTGTCTCACAACTCCCAACATCCACTACAGCCCCCGGGATCCTGCTCCACCTACAGGGAGTGTCATCATCTAGCTGCCCCACCATCACCCTGGAGGTCTGTCCCGGAGCGCCGGTAACATTACCGGAACTGTAGGTGGCATCACGAATCATACTTTATTTTACTCCCAATGACTTCAATCCCCCTTTTCAGAGACCACCAGGGCCACGGACCGGGCAACAGACCCCGTGACATCCCCCATGAACTGCAACGCCAGGGACCGGGTAGCCCACGGCCCTGGAGCTGGTCAAACACAGCCTACAGACCAGACCACAGCACCGTTATTACTCGTCATTACCAGTCATGGTCTATACACGGCGGGGCGCTATTTTTGAAAAAAAGAACCCAATTTTATTGTCTCATCCCCTCCCCTCAATCTTATTGCTGTTTTGGACTTTACAGATCTCAGTAATTATTCATGTGACAATTAATTTACTTTGCTGTAAGATCAGATTGTAGACGGCACCACAATGGGCGATTGTACGGGATCATCTGCTCTGGGACGACGTGGGATATGGAGTTTAGAAGTTCCTTGAGCCCATGATTATTGTAACGTAGATTAAAGAGGGCTGCCGCTCTCATCACGGAGGCTCAATAAACTGATACGGACGCTGTCATTAACACGAATAAATGATCAGCCCTTCGTCAGTGACTCCATGTTATATACAGAGGAATGAAGCATCAGAGGGAAGTGAGAGGCTCATCCTTCTTCACATGTCTCTGGGTGGCTGCTAGAGGAAATTAAAGCCCAATCCTGGAAAGTTTGTCTTTTTACATGGATTATGAAATAATAGCTTTTTTGAAGATCCCATAGATATATATGGGGAAAAAGCTGTGCATGCGCATTCTCCTCTCCCTCCAGGACTGTCGTATGAAGCTGGACTTTGTATTAAGCTGGTAGACCTCCATCATGGATGAGCAGAGATCTTCGAGTTGTTGTTAGGGGTCTCAGGACTCAGACCCCAACGGATCAACTTTGCATCAGAGGGGTTATTAGTGATGAGTGAGCACTACCATGCGCGGGTATTTGGCACTCAAAACAAGCAACTGGACACTCGATGGGAGCAAAGTTTTTCCAGAAAAATGCTAGAGTTCCCCTTTTACTTCCATTATACTCGGGCACTCACATTGTAACCATCTGAGCGTACAACTGCCCATTTCGAGTACCGAGCACCTGCGCATGGTAGTGCTCACTCATCATTAATAAACCCTTTGATACAAAGTTGATCCGTTGAGGTCTGAGTCCTGAGACCCCCAACAACCACTAAACCAACCAGACAGAAGAACTCTGCTCATGACTGTTTGAGGTCTACCAGCTTAATACAAAGTCCGGGTTTATACTACACTCCTGGAGCGAGAGGAGTCTGCGCATGCGCTGCTTTCTCCCCATACATATCTATGGGAGCTTTAAAAAAGCTATTATTTCATAATCCATGTAAAAAGACAAATTTAGGAATATACAGTATTTCATTAGAGAAATCTCCTTCTTTCTCCTCCCGGACTAATGTTTCATTTTCAAATTCTGAATTCATGAAAAAAATCCATCTCTCCCATTACTGAGATAGGAGGTGACAGCTGGAGCTTATAAAGTTCCATGGACAATTGTGACTGTCATTTAAGGAGAACTTGCAGCAGAATGTCTGTTTTTTCCTCTATCTCCTCACATCTCCATAGAATTTTCCAAGCACCAACTGTCATCTATTATCTCCAGGATTCATCTTCACTGAATAAAGAATTTACCAATAAGAAAAGAATAAATGATCAGTTCAGGAGGAGAAAGAAGGTGGATTTCGATGATAAAGATTTATCACAAAGTTTATTATTTTCACCTGTTCCATTGATTTATGAAATAAATAATTTTAAAATATTGCTGTTTATGAATTTGGAAATGTAATTCATTATTTGGCCAAGTCATAGAATTACAGATAGAGGTTTAAAAATGACGTGAAATGTTACTTAGATCATCCAGGGTATAAAACGCTACGACGTCCCGACTCGAAATCTCCTGCATTGTAATATCTATCTTAGAATTATTTTGGTATCTGAGTTGTATCTTCCCCCATGTGATACAATGTGACACTTGTTTTAGCTTCGGAGATTCTGCTGTTTCATGGGCTCCGGTTTTATTAATTGTCTGAAGACGCAGCGTCCATTTAAATAAACAGAACAGTGGGAGCTTTGTGAGAAGATGTTTTATGGGGACAGAGGAGACAATGATGTGTCCTTAGTGTAGGAGACTTGGTTAACAGCCAGTCATGTTGGAAGGGTTGAATGTTGACCTACAAGAAGTCACCTAGAGGTGACACTAGAGACAACCGTCCTTTTCCTGGGGGAGAGCTAATTTGCATACTTTATTCCCAGGGAACATTGTCAGCTGTATCTCCATAAGGAAAATAGGTGCCTTCAAAAAGTAAAGATCAGAGGGTGGGGAGCATCTTTAAGTTGAGCACTATGACTTAAAAAGGCAGTTAGGCTGCGTTCACACGTTGCGTATTTGTGCATTTACCCACTTCTTTTTAGCGCTTGCGTAAATGCAGTGAAACGCAACACTGGAAGCACATCAAAACAAATGCAATGGCTTTTGCTGAAATGCGTTCAGACGCTGCGTATTTTGGCGTCTTTTTGCGGATGCGCTTTCACTGCAAAGTGCGTCCACAAAAACAAAGACTATGGCTAGGGTCACATTTGCGGTAGCAAATGCAGATCCTGATCTGTTTTTGAGGTGTAAAAATGCTCAAAACCGGATCAGGATCCGCAGCCCATAGGAGCCCATTATAAAACCGGATTGTACTACATGCAATCTGGTTACAGCTTCCGGATTTGCAGCCTGCGGTAAGAATCATGCAGGCTGCAGTTTTCGGAGCGGTTTTCAAACCGCAGCAGGCTTGCTATAATGGGCTCCTATGGGAGCCCATCCGGCTACCGCAAGGCACTTGTGACTGCCTGCGGTAGCCCAATTCTTTGTTCATCCCTGCTGCCGCAGGGATGAACAAAGGGTTAATGTTGATAATAGATGTGGGCACCCTCTCTAGAGACATGATGACCATATAGGGGCAGCATATGAAGGGTTAATTAGGTGTATTACTGTATTGCCGGCTATTGTCGGCATTTACTATTTTATGAATTAAAGCCGGTGGCTCCTCGCTGTGGAGGAGATGCAGTACGTAATGTACGTACTGTATCTGCCGCTATCCAGGGTCCTGAAAGCTTCAACACTAGTTGTATGGCGGTGCGCTGCCCATAGAACTAATGTTAAAGCTTTCAGGACCCTGGATAGCGGCGGATACAGTACGTACATTACGTACTGCATCTCCTCCACAGCAAGGAGCCGCCGGCTCTGAGAGAGGGTCGCGAGCTACATTCAGCTCTGAGAGAGGGCTGCAATCCATACTCTGCTCTGAGGGTCGTGAGCCACATCCAAGTCTGAGAGAGGGTCACGAGCCATATTCAGCTCTGAGATAGGGTTATGAGCCACATCCAGCTGGCCAATCTCTTTGGAGTGTGTCAAAGCTTACTGAATCTTCCTGGACACTAGCACTTCCGGACGTTTTGTTGTGTGGGATGCCGGAGTGCTCCATCTTATGATGGAGTTTCGGAGTCTACATGCAGATCCAGAGTTCTTGTAAGGGGTATGAAGGAGGTGGTGACTAAAAAAGCATGCATGGCTTGAGGAATAATTTATAAGTCGTTTCTGCAAATATTGCCAAGTAAGCATTAGTTTGATTGTAGCAGTACTGATATAGTCCCAGGTAAGAGGAGGCGCCGAGTTCATGGGTCTTGGACAACAAAACTCTCCTCTAAAGTGAGGATATCCCATTGGCATTGTGCCACTGAGCCCTTCTTGCAGCCACTAGAAACCAGTTAATATGGTAAAACTGTGTGAGTGTGTGCAGTAGTTACATTACAGGAGGGTAGTTAACTCCTGACATCCCAGTCAACTCATGATCAATAACTCTTGTCTCCCACAATCAAATTAGTTCACACTTTGTTAAATTTTACAAAATGTTCTGGAGGCTCGAAAAAGCTGACCAATCTCCGAGGAGTGCGTCAAAGCCAACAGAAACCTTCTGGAGAGTAGGTTTGTTGTGTGTGAAGCCGGAAGGCTCCATCTGACAATGGAGTTTTTGAGTCTAAATATGGATTAAGGGGGTTTGGAAGGGGTGTAAGAGGATCCGGCCCAAAACGGGGCATGGCTTTGTGGTATAATTTACAAACCCTTCCCAAAAGAACATCTCTGAATGTTGACAAGTCAGCATTAGTTTGATAGTAGCAGTATGGATACAGTCCCGGGAAGAGGAGGCGCCGAGTTCATGGACCTTGGACAAGAAAAGTCTCCTCTGAAGTGAGGATATCCCATTGGCATTTTGCCACCGAGCCCTCCAGACTCAGATTTCACTCCAGTCCTTGCAACCACTAGGAACCAGTGAATATGGTAAAACTGTGGCTGTGAATGACTTGGAGCAGAATGCATTGTTTGCAGAATTGTGACGCCTCCGTCCTGTGACTCATCTGGAACACGATCCTCGCAGCTGCTGCAACCGTACGGTAGAGGTTTATGGCGGTGGAGCCTGCGGTTTACATACTAAAGGGAAACGTCCCAAAAACGAAAGCCAAAATACATGTTCATCTCGAGGCTCCGCTTACACAATGCTCCTTCCATTCACTTTTTTCCAAACCATTACACAATGACTTTTATTTTTCATTTCTTAAGTATTAGGGGTTTTCCAACTTGAGGAACAATTGTATTTTTAGCTAGAAATCATTTTGGCAATTGGGTCTCATTACAAATCTTGCACCATTTGCCTTCTATATATTCCCAAGTGCTGGCTCCAAAATGACTAAACTGAGAATCTGTCAGTGAGCTCATTCTGATAGTCCAATAAGAGAGTGTGTAACTCTCAATAGTCTTTGTCTGATCTCCCATCAGCTGATTTAGGATCACAGATCACATCAAAGTATAATGGGAGTGAAACAAAGAAACTGTAAGAGGCAAATATTGTAAATATTTCAGTGAAACTGAATTGCAAAAATGATTTTTAGTTCCAAATACATGTACGTAAGAGTAAAAAATGTCCCCAGAGGTGGACCCTTTAAGATTACGTTTAATTCCTATGCACTTTTTGTAATTGTAGAGGTAGAGGGAAGAGTAAAGCAAAAAAAGTTCTATACAGATCAGACCAGTCATGAAATGACCTTGTGACTTGCTGTGCACAGAGAGGGAGGAGGGAGGAGAAGCTGCTCCATCATCCATCATCAGCTCTTTGATAGAGGTGGTCAGTTTATTTGTAATATTGCCTCCCTCCAACACACACTCCCCTGCACCTAGAATATTCAACTTGTAAGTTTCCGCCTGTTGCAAAGCTCCAATCCCCAGTATTGCTTGGCAGCAGGGACATGGTATGCTTCTTTTGTGGATTCTCAGCAAGAATATATATAATATATAAATAAAATATATGGGAAATGTGGAGCAAAACATTAATAAACATTTGCAAAAAGTAGCAACGGTCTGTCGGGGTCTGCTGGGGTCCTTTGGGTCTGTTGGGGTATTTCAAGGTCTGTTTGGGTATGTTGGGGTCTGTTGAAGTCTGCCAGTATCTGTTGCCATCTGTTGGGTTCTGCCATGGTCTTTTTGAGTCTTCTGGTGTCTGTTGGGGTGTTTTGGGTGTGTTTGGGTCTACCTGAGACCGTCGGGGTTTGTTGGGTGTGTCGGGGTCTGTCAGGTTCTGCCAGGATCTGTCGCCGTCTGTTGTGTTCTGCTGAGGTCTGTTGGGTGTGTTGGGGTCTGCCGGAGTCTGTTGGATGTGTTGGGGTCTGATGGGGTCTATCGAGTGTGTTGGGGTCTGCCCTAGACTGTCGGGGTCTGCCAGGATCTGTCGCCATCTGTTGTGTTCTGCCGGAGTCTGTCAGGTGTGTTGGGGTCTGATGGGGTCTGTCGGGTGTGTTGGGGTCTGCCCTAGACTGTCGGGGTCTGCCAGGATCTGTCGCCATCTGTTGTGTTCTGCCGGAGTCTGTCAGGTGTGTTGGGGTCTGATGGGGTCTGTCGGGTGTGTTGGGGTCTGCCCTAGACTGTCGGGGTCTGCCAGGATCTGTCGCCATCTGTTGTGTTCTGCCGGAGTCTGTCAGGTGTGTTGGGGTCTGATGGGGTCTGTCGGGTGTGTTGGGGTCTGCCCTAGACTGTCGGGGTCTGCCAGGATCTGTCGCCATCTGTTGTGTTCTGCCGGAGTCTGTCAGGTGTGTTGGGGTCTGTCGGGTGTGTTGGGGTCTGCCCTAGACTGTCGGGGTCTGCCAGGATCTGTCGCCATCTGTTGTGTTCTGCCGGAGTCTGTCAGGTGTGTTGGGGTCTGATGGGGTCTGTCGGGTGTGTTGGGGTCTGCCCTAGACTGTCGGGGTCTGCCAGGATCTGTCGCCATCTGTTGTGTTCTGCCGGAGTCTGTCAGGTGTGTTGGGGTCTGATGGGGTCTGTCGGGTGTGTTGGGGTCTGCCCTAGACTGTCGGGGTCTGCCAGGATCTGTCGCCATCTGTTGTGTTCTGCCGGAGTCTGTCAGGTGTGTTGGGGTCTGATGGGGTCTGTCGGGTGTGTTGGGGTCTGCCCTAGACTGTCGGGGTCTGCCAGGATCTGTCGCCATCTGTTGTGTTCTGCCGGAGTCTGTCAGGTGTGTTGGGGTCTGTCGGGTGTGTTGGGGTCTGCCCTAGACTGTCGGGGTCTGCCAGGATCTGTCGCCATCTGTTGTGTTCTGCCGGAGTCTGTCAGGTGTGTTGGGGTCTGATGGGGTCTGTCGGGTGTGTTGGGGTCTGCCCTAGACTGTCGGGGTCTGCCAGGATCTGTCGCCATCTGTTGTGTTCTGCCGGAGTCTGTCAGGTGTGTTGGGGCCTGTTGGGGTCTGCTGGGGTCTGTCGGATGTGTTAGGGTCTGCTGAGGTATGTTGAGGTCTGCTGGGCTGCACTTTCCATGTCTTTAGTAGACTCGGCCTGTAGAATAATTTGATAACTGGTAGAAAGGAATCTGATTGCATTGTACAGTTTTAGGTGACTCACGTTACTAACTGACTTTTCCCTTGTCTGATTCCAGTTATCAGCTGCCGATTCCGGGGTGTTTTCCATGTGGAAAAGATTGCCAGGTACAGTCTTGTCTATGAAGATGCCAAAAAGACCTGCTCTGAACTCGACGCCCTCACTGCAACCAAGGAGCAAGTGGACATAGCGCACCAGATTGGTTTTGAGACCTGCAGGTATGGTCAGACTCACCCACCTAACCGTATAGATCCTGTGAGGTCGAGAGACCGAGGAACTCTAAAATGTATAGTTTCAAATATTGTCAAGTGTAATTGTGATGCGGTCGGGTCGCCACTAGGGGGGTGCTGCACCCACACTAGGAGTGTAGTACTCCTGTCTGCTGCAACTGGGGTTGGTAAGTCCAGTCATCCGCAAACACACCAAACACACCCGGTCCCAGGGCTAGCAGGTGAACCCAGGTAGTGGGACGGCTCAGGCAGCCTGTGGGACGGCGGGCGAAGCAAGGTGGTGAGTGGGAAGTGAGCAAGAAGCGGTCAGGAAAAGGAAAGGGAGAAAGGAAAAACACACGGGAAGTGGGAGGTCAGTTGGAGGAGGTCAGTATCGAGAGAGGACAGGGAGAACGGCCCCGGAGAACTCAAGCAGACATGTGGCTCGTCCCGGGATCCAAGGCTAGAGACCGTGAGAAGACAGAAGAGGTCCTAGGGGCATGTAAGCGATCCATGCGTGCGCCCGAGTCGGCATTGAAGCGGAGGGACAGGGCAAGAACCAGGGAAAGGTGGCAAGGATATTCCAAGCTCCAACCACGGAACTGGTGGCCACGAGATCTCCAGGAGCTGTGGCCAACGCCGGGCACATCCGCCGAGAAGGCAGCCGTACTAGTGCCAGGGGAGTCAGACAGTCGCCCAAGAAGGCCCGTGGCTGCTGGATTGGGGCTCTGTGCGCGGAGGCACATGCAGGAAGGAGGAGAACAGGCAGCGCTAAGAGAGAGGAAAATCCAAGCGAAAGGAGCACAAAGGGGGCGTACTGGACAAGACATCCTGGTTGCCAATGACTACCCAGATCGCCGATGTACTTTTACTGTGACCTGTGGTACATGCTGAGAGAAGCCAAGTAAACCGGGTTTGGAGCTGCCCCGCTGGCCCTCCAAAGCCCAACAACCCCACTCCAGATGCCCTGGAAGCTCGCTCCTTCCGTGGGAAGCAAAACCATCACAGCTGCAACTTCATCATCCCCAGAGGTCCCTACTGGCTGCCTACCACGGGTGGCGTCACAACAAACTCTTTTACTTTTTCTTTAGTTTTTAACTCATTAACCCCCTTTTTAACTGACTGCCCACCGGGGACCACTGACCGGGCCACGCCACCATAACATTGCATAGCCCCGAGGATGACATCGAGAGGGCCCGGCTCCGAGTGCCCCACGGCCCCCACTTGGGCGAGGCACAATCATTTGTCTAAGGCTCTCTGACGTGAGTGTGCCACCTATGGAGTGTTCATATATAAAGAACGTGCACCACTGCAAACACTGAGATCATCATGATGGAGCCTAATATCACATATAGTTACAAATTAAATATTTATCCTATACAGGACCAGAGTTACCTCCTGTATTATGCTCCAGAGCTGTACTCACTATTCTGCTGGTGCAGTCACTGTGTACATCCATTACATTACTGATCCTGAGTTACCTTCTGTATTATACTCCAGGGCTGCGCTCACTATTCTGCTGGTGCAGTCACTGTGTACATACATTACATTACTGATCCTGAGTGACCTCCTGTATTATACTCCAGAGCTGCACTCACTATTCTGCTGGTGCAGTCACTGTGTACATACATTACATTACTGATCCTGAGTGACCTCCTGTATTATGCTCCAGAGCTGTACTCACTATTCTGCTGGTGCAGTCACTGTGTACATACATTACATTACTGATCCTGAGTTACCGCCTGTATTATACTCCAGGGCTGCACTCACTATTCTGCTGGTGCAGTCACTGTGTACATACGTTACATTACTGATCCTGTACTGATCCTGAGTTACCTCCTGTATTATACTCCAGAGCTGCACTCACTATTCTGCTGGTGCAGTCACTGTGTACATACGTTACATTACTAATCCTGTACTGATCCTGAGTTACCTCCTGTATTATACTCCAGAGCTGCACTCACTATTCTGCTGGTGCAGTCACTGTGTACATATATTACATTACTGATCCTGAGTTACCTCCTGTATTATACTCCAGAGCTGCACTCACTATTCTGCTGGTGCAGTCACTGTGTGCATACATTACATTACTGATCCTGTACTGATCCTGAGTTACCTCCTGTATTATACTCCAGAGCTGCACTCACTATTCTGCTGGTGCAGTCACTGTGTACATACATTACATTACTGATCTGTATTATACTCCAGAGCTGCACTCACTATTCTGCTGGTGCAGTCACTGTGTACATACGTTACATTACTGATCCTGTACTGATCCTGAGTTACCTCCTGTATTATACTCCAGAGCTGCACTCACTATTCTGCTGGTGCAGTCACTGTGTACATACGTTACATTACTAATCCTGTACTGATCCTGAGTTACCTCCTGTATTATACTCCAGAGCTGCACTCACTATTCTGCTGGTGGAGTCACTGTGTACATATATTACATTACTGATCCTGAGTTACCTCCTGTATTATACTCCAGAGCTGCACTCACTATTCTGCTGGTGCAGTCACTGTGTACATACATTACATTACTGATCTGTATTATACTCCAGAGCTGCACTCACTATTCTGCTGGTGCAGTCACTGTGCACATCCATTACATTACTGATCCTGAGTTACCTCCTGTATTATACTCCAGAGCTGCACTCACTATTCTGCTGGTGCAGTCACTGTGTACATACATTACATTACTGATCTGTATTATACTTCAGAGCTGCACTCACTATTCTGCTAGTGCTGTCACTCCAAAGCCCAACAACCCCACTCCAGATGCCCTGGAAGCTCGCTCCTTCCGTGGGAAGCAAAACCATCACAGCTGCAACTTCATCATCCCCAGAGGTCCCTACTGGCTGCCTACCACGGGTGGCGTCACAACAAACTCTTTTACTTTTTCTTTAGTTTTTAACTCATTAACCCCCTTTTTAACTGACTGCCCACCGGGGACCACTGACCGGGCCACGCCACCATAACATTGCATAGCCCCGAGGATGACATCGAGAGGGCCCGGCTCCGAGTGCCCCACGGCCCCCACTTGGGCGAGGCACAATCATTTGTCTAAGGCTCTCTGACGTGAGTGTGCCACCTATGGAGTGTTCATATATAAAGAACGTGCACCACTGCAAACACTGAGATCATCATGATGGAGCCTAATATCACATATAGTTACAAATTAAATATTTATCCTATACAGGACCAGAGTTACCTCCTGTATTATGCTCCAGAGCTGTACTCACTATTCTGCTGGTGCAGTCACTGTGTACATCCATTACATTACTGATCCTGAGTTACCTTCTGTATTATACTCCAGGGCTGCGCTCACTATTCTGCTGGTGCAGTCACTGTGTACATACATTACATTACTGATCCTGAGTGACCTCCTGTATTATACTCCAGAGCTGCACTCACTATTCTGCTGGTGCAGTCACTGTGTACATACATTACATTACTGATCCTGAGTGACCTCCTGTATTATGCTCCAGAGCTGTACTCACTATTCTGCTGGTGCAGTCACTGTGTACATACATTACATTACTGATCCTGAGTTACCGCCTGTATTATACTCCAGGGCTGCACTCACTATTCTGCTGGTGCAGTCACTGTGTACATACGTTACATTACTGATCCTGTACTGATCCTGAGTTACCTCCTGTATTATACTCCAGAGCTGCACTCACTATTCTGCTGGTGCAGTCACTGTGTACATACGTTACATTACTAATCCTGTACTGATCCTGAGTTACCTCCTGTATTATACTCCAGAGCTGCACTCACTATTCTGCTGGTGCAGTCACTGTGTACATATATTACATTACTGATCCTGAGTTACCTCCTGTATTATACTCCAGAGCTGCACTCACTATTCTGCTGGTGCAGTCACTGTGTGCATACATTACATTACTGATCCTGTACTGATCCTGAGTTACCTCCTGTATTATACTCCAGAGCTGCACTCACTATTCTGCTGGTGCAGTCACTGTGTACATACATTACATTACTGATCTGTATTATACTCCAGAGCTGCACTCACTATTCTGCTGGTGCAGTCACTGTGTACATACGTTACATTACTGATCCTGTACTGATCCTGAGTTACCTCCTGTATTATACTCCAGAGCTGCACTCACTATTCTGCTGGTGCAGTCACTGTGTACATACGTTACATTACTAATCCTGTACTGATCCTGAGTTACCTCCTGTATTATACTCCAGAGCTGCACTCACTATTCTGCTGGTGGAGTCACTGTGTACATATATTACATTACTGATCCTGAGTTACCTCCTGTATTATACTCCAGAGCTGCACTCACTATTCTGCTGGTGCAGTCACTGTGTACATACATTACATTACTGATCTGTATTATACTCCAGAGCTGCACTCACTATTCTGCTGGTGCAGTCACTGTGCACATCCATTACATTACTGATCCTGAGTTACCTCCTGTATTATACTCCAGAGCTGCACTCACTATTCTGCTGGTGCAGTCACTGTGTACATACATTACATTACTGATCTGTATTATACTTCAGAGCTGCACTCACTATTCTGCTAGTGCTGTCACTATGTAAATACATGACATTACTTGATCCATTACCTCCTGTGTTACTTATAGAATAATTACTATTAGGTAATTACATAATGAGCGACTCCACCAGAAGAATAGTGAGTGCAGCTCACACATTTTGCTTTTCTCGCAGGTATGGATGGGTAGAAAACGCCACGGTCCTCATCCCTCGCATCACCAAAAATGACAAATGTGCAGCCGGTTACATCGGTGTCTATGTGCTTCATGCTAATGTAACGTCCCCATATGACGTCTACTGCTTCAACGCTTCAGGTCAGTGACCAGGTCTACTCTGTCGCATTTCTGGATTGGATCAGTCTATACTGCCCTAATCAATGACAAAGCATTTAAGCTGAATAATGAAGACCCTGCCTTATTCTATATAGTTTGTAAGCCTTATACTAGGCAGTGGGTAAAACCATTCGTTATTGTTTTGCTTACTCTCTAATCCTATATTCTAGCTGTCGGAGCCCCGTTTTCTGATTCCGAGCTCCAGATTCCTTTTGCAGATTTTGACAATTTTGCAATATGATTATTTATTCTGCCGCCTCTAGGGGGAGCTCAGGAGCTCACTGCATACAGATTAATTGTGTAAGGAACATTCAGTAAGAGCTCCCCTAGTGGCAGAAAGGCAGAAAGACAGAATTGCAACATTTCAACTCCAACAAAAGATTTAGTGCTCTATGTCAGAAAATGTTGCTCCGACACCTATGAGAGCATTTAATTAAATCCAAATACACATCATTTTTTACCTATTCTAACTAAAAATACATAAGACTGTGTTTCAAGGTGGACTTCCCTTTGGGATTGTCTCATATTCCAAATTTATGCATGATCAATGGAGAAAAGAGGGTCCTAATGTCGTGTGTGTGGATGGAGCGATACTGAACATGTGCGACCATCACTACTATACACAGTGAATGAAGCAGTGGTCGCACATGCTCAGTACTGCTCCAGTTAGACAGGGGACTTTGGGATCCCCTTTCTCATGATTGGTGGGGGTCCAAACAGTCAGACCTCGGTGACTATACTTTTATATCCAATACTATCAATAGGTAATATACAGTGAGTACGGAACGTATTCAAACCCCTTTACATTTTTTACTCGTTTCATTGCAGCCATTTGGTAAATTCAAAAAAGTTCATGTTTTCCTCATTAATGTACACTCTGCACCCCATCTAGACTGAAAAAAACCTGAAATGTAGAAATTTGTGCAAATTTATTATAAAAGAAAAACGGAAATCTCACATGGTCATAAGTATTCAGCCCCTTGCTCAGTATGATGATAAGTATTCAGCCCCTTTGCTCAGTATTGATGATAAGTATTCAGCCCCTTTGCTCAGTATTGAGTATTTGCACCTTTTGAGCTCATACAGCCATGAGTCTTCTTGGGAATGATGCAGTTTTCCCCCTGGATTTGGGGATCCTCTCATTCTTCCTTGCAGATCCCCTCCAGTTCTGTCAGGTTGGATGGTGAACGTTGGTGGAGCCATTTTCAGGTCTCTCCAGAGATGCTCAGTTGGGTTTAGGTCAGGGCTCTGCTGGGCCGGTCAGGAATGGTCACAGAGTTGTTGTGAAGCCGCTCCTTAGCTATTTTAGCTTTGTGCTTAGGGTCATTGTCTTGTTGGAAGATGAACCTTCATCCAAGTCTGAGGTCCAGAGCTCTGGGAAAGGTTTTCATCCAGGATATCTCTGTACTTAGCCGCATTCATGTTTCCTTCAATTGAAACCAGTCTTCCTGTCCCTGCAGCTGATAACCCCCCCCATAGTATGATGCTGCCACCACCATGTTTCACTGTTGGGATTGTATTGGGCAGGTGATGAGCAGTGCCTGGTTTTCTCCACTCAATTATCACCAAAAGGTTTTATCTTCATCTCATCAGAGCAGAGAATCTTATTTCTCATAGTCTGGGAGTCCTTCATGTGTTTATTTGCAATCTCTATGTGGGCTTTCATATGTCTTGCACTGAGGAGAGGCTTCTGTCGGGCCACTCTCTCATAAAGGCCCGACTGGTGGAGGCTGCAGTGATAGTTGATTTGTGGGACTTTCTCTCATCTCTCTACTGCATCTCTGGAGATCAGCCACAGTGATCTTGGGGTTCTCCTTTACTTCTCTCACTGAGGCTCTTCTCCCACGATTGCTCAGTTTGGCTGGACGGCCAGGTCTAGGAAGACTTCTGGTGGTCTCAAACTTCTTCCATTTAAGGATTATGTGGGCCACTGTGTTCTTAGGAACCTTGAGTACTGCAGAAATTGTCACCTTGCCACAATTCTGTCTCTGAGCTCCTTGGGCAGTTCCTTTGACCTCATGATTCTCATTTGGTCTGACATGCACTGTGAGCTGTGAGGTCTTATATAGACAGGTGTGTGCCTTTCCAAATCAAGTCCCATCTGTTTAATTAAACACAGCTGGACTCCAGTGAAGGAGTAGAACCATCTCAAGGATGATCATAAGAAAATGGACAGCGTGTGACTTAAATATGAGTGTCTGAGCAAAGGGGCTGAATACTTATGACCATGTGATATTTCAGTTATTATTTTTTAATAAATTTGCACAAATATCTACATTCCTGTTTTTTCAGTCAAGATGTGTACATTAAATAAGAAAAAAAGGAAATTTTTTGAATTTACCTAATGGCTGCAATGACACAGAGAGTGAAAAATGTGAAGGGGTCTGAATACTTTCCATAACCACTGTACATGTCATTTATGGGACATCCTCTGTAAGACATTAACTGCATTCTGATCACGTTGCGAGTGGACGCTGTGACTAAATTCGGCGTCCTCGGGCCTTTTCTTCTAATATTTTATTATTTGGCAACCTGTGACCAATTATGTCTATCAGAATAAGATGTTTCCGCTGTCACAGATGGAGCAGACATTGTCTTTATGGAGGGTGGGGGTCATTATATAGCTATCTGAGCATGGGTTTTAGATACTTTATGGGCATTTCTTCGAGGATAGCTGCACTTCATAAAGTCCAGATGAAACTATAATCCAATTTCCCACTGTACACTCACAGGGCAGGGTGTACTCACTTAAAATCGGATATTTGCGCATAACATGCCTCCTTATTGAAATACTCTGATGATACTTATCTACTTTTTTCCACTTTTCTGTAGAAACAAGTGAGAAGAACTGTGAGCAGTATGATTATCACAATAAGAGCTTGCCCTCCTATGACCCGACTGAGGAAGGTAAGTCTTCATTTTATCCAAAACGTTAATACCTCTGATGAGAGAGATGAGAAAATAATAGTGAGAGCTTCGAATTCCCTGCCTGGAGATAGAGTTCAATAGATAAACGAAGGCTGCCGGCATTCACCAGTAGGGGGAGCTTAGGAGCCAACTGTATACATATTACTCATAGACCTCAATAGTAATACTGTATGCAGTAAGCTCCCCCTATGGGTTGGTTCTGGTATCCAAAATTTTTTCTCTTTCTCAAGGGTTTTTCTGGAAGCTTTAACAATCATGAAACATTTTAAAATGTTGCTTCTTGTGTCAAAGATGGGTATTCCCATTAGATTAATTTTGTAGTTTTTTCCCAGACACCTTTTTCCTCATTGTGCATTTGTACTTTTTGCTTTGAGGGGTGTCAGTCATTTGCAGCCATTCCTAATCTACAGTTTGCAGATTGCAATGCAAATGCAGTCTTACCCTTTCCTGTGCTCTCCCGCTACATTTCCTGGCACTCTCCTTCCCTGCCCAGTTCACCTCTTTACATCACGTACATGGGCCACATGCACTTTCCATAATTTTGGATATTAGGGCACATATGGCAAGTGATCATCAAGGCAAGATAAAGAGGATTGAAAGACACCATCTAGTCTCCACAACCCCATAGAGTGGTGCTTCATTCCGTTGTTCTCAGGGTCAGTGGTGGTCCCAACAGTTCAATCTCTACTGATCCAGAGAACAGGGAGTTTGAAATGTCTCATCAGAATGGAGTTTGGTTCATAGTCTGTGGTGCTGTAAAAAAAAAAGCAGAGCTTTTCTGCAGTCCCATAGGGAATGAATGTAGCAATGAACATGTGCAGTCACTGGTCAATTCTCATTGTGCATTGTAAAGCCCCACTCTATGGTGGGGTTGACCAACTAGGACCACCACTAATCTAGAGAACAGGCCTCTGAAATATTTTGACAGTTCCACTGCTGTATTTGCTCTTTATGAATGGAGCGATGTTACGCATGCGCACTGATCACTCATTCCAATGGAGTATTTCAGAGCTCCGTTTTTGGGATCAGTGGAGGTTGAACCACTGAGACCAACAGTGATCAAGAGAACAAGGCTTAAAAATTCTTCATCTAAATGAAACAATGACTGCGCATGCACGCCAGTTAACTATTCATTCTTGCAGTGGATAGGTGATAAACGATTACAGTAATACAATGTTGAAAGCTGCAAGAGTGGATAAAACTGTGTCACGCATGTGCGAAATCACTTCAGACAGAGAATTTCAGAGCCTTGTTCTCAGGATCAGTGAGGGTGAACCACTGGGATCACCACTGATCCTAGTGAAAAGGGCTCTGAAATGACCATGCATGCATGCCACCACTCTCTTCATTCATCTCTTATTGCTAAAGGAGCATTTCAGAGCCCTAATCTCAGGATCAGTGTTGTTCTCAATGGTTCAACCTCCACTTACCCCAAGAACGAGACTCTGAAGTTCTCAATGGATGAAGTGATGAACGCGCATGGGTGCCACCACTTCATTCAATCATCTCTTATTTTCGATGGAGTGTTTCAGAGCCCTGTTCTCAGGATCAGTGGTGGTCCCAAAGGTTCAACCTCCTCTGATCCTGAGAACGAGACTCTGAAGTTCTCCATCTGGATAAGGCAATGACACATGCGCCACCACTCCATTCCTTCATGCAGTGGAGATGGGATGATTTCAATATTGGGAATAATCATTTGACTCTGTATCAAGGCAGGTAACTTGAAGCTCATCAGCAGAAATAAAAAAAATCTGAGCTCCAAACCCAATTCTTTTTTTAGGAATTTGAAGTATCCATAAGGCAAATCTAGAATAATGGGCATCCTATAAGTCTCATCATTGGAGTAGTCGAATTATTGCATGCACATTGGTAACTTTCTGGCCGTCAGGGGAAGTCAAAGTGCTGAAGAGAAGGATATAGATCATATATAGTGCCAAGTATTATTTATGGGTGACTCACAAAATATGTATACGGCTTGTAGCCCGAGCCATTTTGTGTACAGTCACCTTCTACATTATATGGTAGTTTATCTCTACTATATGTGAAGTTTTTGTACTGGTTAGTCACCATTGAGGCCTCTACAATGGCTTTGTCCAATATGTGTAGATGACCATTGCCCATTAAAGAAAAGAAGACCGTAAATGTCCATAGGGAACACTACTCCTTAGTAAGTATCTCCTTGCTCTCTTCCTGCACGTTAGGACAAGTCATTGATTCTTCGTCCAGTAAAGTGAGTCCTACTCACCCTGGTAATGACATAAGTCCATCGTTATCTGAGCAAGGAGGTCCTGTTGAGGACAGTACACTCGACCCGATGATGTCTACTGAGCAACCCGAACATTCAGGCGATCACATCAATCTACAAGAAGAAGAAGAAGAAGGAAACACTATAAATCCTAACTTAGAACCTGGAGACAACAATAGTGATAACACTAACGAGCAAGAAGGCTTCATCGACGTCCAGACCATTCATGAAGTTCTCGACCATTCTGAAGACCATGGAGAAGCTACAGATTCAACTATTCAGCAAGAGACGGAATCTTTCAATGGTAGGAAGATGCCCTTCCACGGGCCATAGTTTAATATAGTGTGTGAATCAAAACCAATGCAAAGATCTAACACTTTGCATGATTAACATGATTGGTGGTGGCAGTAGTTTGTAGATCTGTTGATGGTGGTGGTGGCCCTCTGTCATCATGGTGGTGGGAAAATCTCGGTATCCCCTTTATTCTTTAGGAAGGCTGGGTAAACATTAGAGGTGAGTATTCAAGCATTAATTTTTGGTCATTTTTGGAAAATAAAAGATATAAAATGCCTCTTCTACATTATGGAGCCTGATTATGGATTTCAGTTGAAATGAGCCGTCAACGGGAAGAAGGGTTCCTCAATGCCACTGATCTTTGTCTTAGTTGGTCGTCATCTGGTGCAGAGCACATCCATGGAGTCAGGGTTTAGTAAGTCTCGTGGCTTGAAAATGCTTTGCACACTTGCCACCATAGTGACTTGCTTGTCCATCACTTGTGGCCAGCACATGAGGTGCAGCTTTGTCATGTAGCCTTGGCTTTGTGCACTAGACATCAGATTGGGCTCCGCTTTGTTTTCCAGCCACTGGATCGAGCTTGATTTCTTGCACTTTCCATTAATACTTACTGTTATAATTTGCTCCGATTTCTAATGACTTGATGAACTGAGCATTAAAGGAGTTGTACCAAGTCGCAACGTTTTCCCTTATCTAGTCATTTTGGGATTCCCTTTAAATGGAGTGGAGTGCGAGAATGTCTATCTGCACACTATTCAATTTCTACTGGACTGCCCCATATAGATGGGATGACTTTCCAACTTGGTGTACACTCTTTAAAGGGACTCTGTCAGCAGGTTTTTACTATGTAAACTGAGAACAGCATGCTGTAAGAGTTAAAAAAAAAAGCAACTTCTCATATCAGGGTCTGTGCAATTGTTTACTTAAACTAATGACTTTATTATCCTGTGATTAACATTGCAGGACTAGAAAGTGCAGGGTAGTTCAACATGCCCCCTGCTGTGATTGACACCTTACTGTCAAGGTATAATGTCTATTGAGAGCCTGGTGTGGGCGGGGGTTTAACCCCTCAATTTCAATGTACATTCTCTATGGAGTCTGATGAGCGCTGGGGCAGCTCTCCCAGCTCTGCTGTGTTGCTAAAAATAAATGCT
This sequence comes from Allobates femoralis, assembly GCA_033576535.1. Taxonomy (NCBI): domain Eukaryota; kingdom Metazoa; phylum Chordata; class Amphibia; order Anura; family Aromobatidae; genus Allobates; species Allobates femoralis. The sequence goes on from JARQOC010000010.1 coordinate 42,840,424, forward strand.
TTGATTGTGTGAGATTGGCTGCAGCCTGTAATCTACATGATACATCATTGGATTCAGGGTTTCTTTGCCTACATTCTGTTGCTATCAGGTGAGGTAGCAAAACCCTGCTGACAGATTCCCTTTAATACCAAAAATACTCATTTAAATATATATTGTTCAGTTATGTGGCACATGCCCCAGCTGTCCCCAGGTCTTTCAAATAGGGTTGCTTTTTGCTGGCCCAATTGTTAGAACCTGGACTAACTCTGAGCCATAGGTTTATCGGATGCAGACGTAGCTGTTATACATGGTACCTGGTACCTGAGGTGCCCAAGGGTCCTTGAACAACTTGTGAAGACACCACAGTAACTCGGGTCCTTTTACAACTTGTGAAGGTGTCTTCAGTATTAGAAATGGCTCATGGTAGGTTGTGGAGTTTCATACAAAATTTGCATTGAGGCCAAGAACCTCAGGTGGTGAAGGAACTAGTCCATCCCTGATGACATCTGTGATAGGAGGTCAACGGTCCGGATTGTATTAATGTTAAAGTTATCACTGTGCCAGATAGTGGGACGCCTATTTAGGGTTACATTATTGGATGTCATTCAGATCTACTAAATCTCTCCAACAAGATCCCACCTGAAGACCATAATGACTTGTGCTACATATTCTACAGAGTATTTGGGATCCTTCCCATCTGGCATCCATATTGTTCTCATGTGTCACAAGTTTCCACCTCATCCTCATATACTTGGGTTCTGACTGTTATACAATCACATTCTTCTCCTTAGAGCCAAACCCGTGATGGTCCATTATAACCAACCTATTACCCTTGGTGCCCCATCTTACAGTAGCGGGCACGTGTATGGGTACTGATCGCGCGCTCTGTTACCCATCATCATGCTCTGTGTGTTTCTTCCATAGATGGGATACGTTTGCTGGATAGTGACCGGGATGAGAGCGACACAAATCCTAACACTGTGGAGCCTCCATCAGGATCAGCAGAAGGAAACTCAGGCTCCGCTAAGAACAAGCATCGGAGACGGGCAGCGGTGCCAGGTGAGATATCGTATATGTGTTTCTATGTAATCTGAATGCCAACAAGTACGAGCTCCGAGACCCTCACTGATCATGAGACTGGTGCGGCCACAGCGCCTGTTCCTTGGACGACTGTGTCCCGGTTGTGCAGAAAACTGACTGTGCATATAATAATAATAATTACATTTTTGTAGTGCTAGATGATACAAGGGACCAGATTTGGAAGAATATTTTGTAAGGGTAAAACATTAATAGTTACAAAAGTGAGGTGAGGCCTTAAGCCAGTCTAAAGAAATGCGTTTTTAGGGCTCACTAAATACTGTGGGTACCGTATTTGAAATTTATTGAATTATCCTGGGTAGCTCATTCCAGAGAACTGGCAAAGCTTGTGAGAAGTCTTGGAGATGGGAATGAGAGGTTCAGATTATAGATATCAGTCTTAGATGTCAGTCAGTCAGTCTGTCAGTCAGTGTAGATGTCAGTCTTAGGTCATTAGCCGAACATAGGGTATGGGTAGGGTGATAGACAGAGATGAGAAGGAGATGTAGGGTGGTGCAGAACTGTGGAGAGGACAGGTAGAGTGATAGACAGAGATGAGGAAGAGATGTAGAGCAGTACAGCACTAAGGAGAGGATGAATAGATGATAGACAGAGATAGGGAGGGCATGTAGGGTGGTGCAAAACTGTGAAGGATGATAGAACCGTGGAAAAAACTAGAGGAAAGAAACAGCGCACATAGGGTCTTAACCGATTAAACAAAGATGTACATGAATTAGCAAATGAGCTCACCTTGTGTGGTTGTGTGTGACACAACCACTACACATGCCTCGGCTGCAGCGAACCACCCGAAAATCAAGTAAAAATAGGTTATAGAAATGGATGGAGATATCGCGCCGCCAATCAAGACCAGATGTCAGTCCGGGTAGAAGAAAGAGCCTTTATTCCTACGCGTTTCGTGTGGCACCCCACACTTCCTCAGGGAGAAGCTTCTCCCTGAGGAAGTGTGGGGTGCCACACGAAACGCGTAGGAATAAAGGCTCTTTCTTCTACCCGGACTGACATGTGAAGGATGATAGACAGAGATACGGGAGGAGATATGGGAGGTGCAGAACTGTGGAGAGGACAGGTATGGTGATAAACAGAGATGTAGAGGGTGCAGAACTGTGGAGAGGATGGGTAGGGTGATACACAAGATGAGGAGATGTGGGGGGATGCAGAACTGTGGAGAGGACGGGTAGGGTGATAGAGATGAGGAGGAGATGTAGGGTGGTGCAGAACTGTGTAGAGGATGGATATGGTGCTAGAAATTGATGAGGAGGGGATCTAGAGCAGTGCAGCACTGTGGAGAGGACAGGTAGGTGATAGACAGATGTGGAGGAGATGTAGGGTGGTGCAGAACTGTGTAGAGGATGGATATGGTGCTAGAAATTGATGAGGAAGGGATCTAGAGCAGTGCAGCACTGTGGAGAGGACAGGTAGGTGATAGACAGATGAGGAGGAGATGTAGGGTGGTGCAGAACTGTATAGAGGATGGGTAGGGTGTTAGACAGAGATGAGGGAGGAGATGTAGAACAGTACAAAGGGCTTTCTGGCTGAGAGTGATAATTTTATATTGTACTCTGTAGCGGATGGGCAATTAGTGGAATGACTGGCACAGGGTGGAGGCATCGGTGAAGGGGTTGGAGAAGAATTTGATTTGTTGGAGAGAAGAGACTTTAGTAAGAGGTAGACCGATTAGTGGATAGATTAGAGTTGCAATAATCCAGATGAGAATGATAAGAGCGACAGTTAGAGTTTTTGTAGAAAGAGTCAACGATAAGAAAAGGCCGAATTCTAGAGATGTTTTTGAGATGTGGGTGACACGAAGGAGCAAGTGACCGGATGTGGGGAATGAAAGAGAGATCTGAGTCCAATATAACCCCATGACAGGGGGCGAACTGCTGAGGAATAATGGTAGAACCACATACAGAAAGGGCAATATTAGGTTTATGAAGGTTAGTAAAGGGAGGAAACATGAGAAGTTCAGTTTTAGCCCTGTGCCGGGCGCTCAGAGAAGAGCTGCCACCTCCTCATTTTCAGAATCAGTAGGAGTCCCAGAGGTCGGACCCCCAAACGATCATTATGTGATCGGCAACTGAAATTGGAAGACTTCTTCAAGTCAATGGGGCAATATTACAATGTTAGACAAGTTTGGGGGAAAAACAAACAGCCGTCCTGTTGTGATGTCATGTGTGGCTCTCAGGACAACAAAACTGCAACATTAGGAATGTCCATTGATTTCAATGGGGCCTAGTAATGGTTTGGTTTCCAGCAACTGGATCGCCATGTCAAGTGGTGTAGCTATAGTGGAAACCGAACCTGCGGCCATTACTAGGACCTGGTGCCAGTAGTCGGACTGTAATGAACAGTCCTAGGCCGGGCCTCTGAGCTCAGTGATTGGCTCCTGAATGTGCGTTTGTAACCGGGGCCCCATCTGATGTTCAACATCCCAGAGCCAATCAACTTCTGGGAGAATCATTTTTTGGAGGATCTGATGACGCCCAGGAGATTTAACAACTTTGGGCGGCAGTTTTACAAATATTCATAGATTTTACATTCTTATTCTTCTATCACAGAAAAATCAGATCAAAAAGTATAAACGTAATATTTTTGCAATTTCCAGAATGGTTGATCGTCTGTGTCTCGCTGGTGTGTCTGGGTCTGATCTTCTCCGTCTGCATCGCCCTCAACGCCCGCAGATTGTAAGTACCATCCTAAACATTACCAAATGCTAAAATGCTTTCCTTCATCAACAGCGCCGCCCTTGCCCCTTAGGCGGTGCCTGGTATTACAGCAATAAAGCTGAGCTGCAATACCAAACACAGCCATTGGACAAGAGCGGCGCTGTCTCAGGTGGAAAAGAGTCATGTTTTTCCTACGTCACACAACCCTTTATGCCTCGCTAACATGGAGATAGCAAAATATATATAGTCATACATTTGTTCCATGGAGGTTAGGAAAGCAGATTGTGTTTGAAGTGTCGATCAGATTTTACTGCAGATCCTGAAATGACTGCTTCTGTGGACACAAGTCACTGCACAACGTCTCCGGCCCCCGGATCTGGCACCAGTTTCATGCTCCTGATTAGAAACAGCAGAACTACAAAAAGTTTAAGAGTCTGGAGAGAACGAGAAAGTTTTATGTGAAGTCCACATTGTGTGAGATCAGCAATCATCGTAAAGTGACGGCACACGGAGGGTTTTTCGGGAGTTTTTTGAGTGGATCCTCTCCAACATTCCTCTGAAAAATTCTTGGAAAACTCTTCCAACTCATTCCACCTTGCTGCTCCGATGAGGATTTATTTTAACTTTTTTCCCGCACTTAACACACTCTTTTGAAGCAGATCCTAAAGGAAACTTCTCCAAACCTGGATGAAAGTGTCAAAGAATAAAAAACTCTTCCAAAAATGATTCAATTTGTGCAAAAATAATCCCAAAACACCCCCCCACCCCTCTTCCCACATACTCAAGTAGTGTTTTCTGAAGAGATTTCTACTTCCAAAAAATTCTGGTTTTTGATCAACTCAAAAAAGCTCAGTGTGAACAAAGCCTAAAGGTACCGTCACACGAGGCGACGGCACCGCTGATTTATTAGGAGATGCAGGGGTGTGGCCTATTGGCACCGATCTCGCCCCTGCATCGCCTGATGTGAATAGGCGAGGGCGACGCCATCTACTTGTCGCCTGGTTTCAGAGCAGTGCTCTGAAAACAGGCGTCCGATCTGGGGCGATGTGCACACATCGCCCCATGTAAACGGCCGACGGCGATCTGCCAGGCGATGGGCTCCTATTGTACTGCATCACTGCTGGGGTTTTGCGACACCCCAGCGGCGATGCCACCTATCAGATTGCCGGCACGGCGCTGGAGGTGTCGCCCCACGTAAATGGGAGACGGCGACGCTGGCGGGGCACCAAAAATGTGCGCGCTCCCGCCAGTCGCTGCCGACATCTCCAGCACCATCGACAGGTGTGACGGTACCCTTAGGGTGCATGCACACAATCAGCAATAGCAGCGCTGTAGACCCAGCGTATTACCACTGCGTTGTACAATACAAGCATAGTGGATGATTTCCAGAAATCTCACTATGCTTCTCCCCTCCGCAGCGTGTTTTCAGCTGCGGTGCAGGTTGCCGCGCTCCCCCATCTCCGCGGGATGTTCATTTATTGTTGCAGAGTCGGGAGCGATCTCCAGTGGGTGAATGGAGGGAGAAGCCGCTCTGCACCCATTGCAGATCGTGGGCACAGGGCGGCTGCGGTCTCACTGCATTCACCCGCGGCTTCCCGCAGGTCCGGAGACACTGCATCCAACATGCAGCGCCTCCAGATCATGTGCACATAACCCAAAAGCAAACAAAGGTAGATCCTACACCCAGTGATTGCCTGCAGAAGTCACATGTCCGTCCAGAGCAGGGTGTCCAGAGGCCGGACTTCCATCTCGGTCCATGTGACTTCTCAATGGCCTTTGACAACGCTGCAGACAGTGATTGGCTGCAATTTTTGATGATGCCTTTGGATTCAAAATAGATGGGAAATACAAACAATTGACGAATGTGTTTCCTTCTATTAGAATCTTTTCTGGATTTGGCTTCTCTTCTTTGACTCAAAAAATGGAAGCAAAAGCTGCATCAAATGAAGGCCTCGATTGATGGAGACCGGCCATGTTGTAGAGTTATGTTGTACCATTAGATGAATCTGCCCCTATATTCAGGATCTTCTCTTAGGCAGTGACTGCAGAACTCTCCTCCATCCCGTCCTGAGGTCGGCATGCGAGTCTACATTGTAAAAAGCGGGAACTGCTGGTATCTCCGGTATGTTGGTGCCGGTGTTTTCTATTAGGCAGGACACATGTCTCTCATTTCACTTTACATGAGTCGAGTCCCTGAGAAAAGAATCGCACATATTAAATCGGAGACCGCACTGATTCTCCGGCGGCCACATTACAATCCCAGGAATGTTATAATTGGTATTTTCCAAAATGTTTCAACTGCAAGAGAAATGACACTTCATATTACAAGTCTTCATGATCCCACTTCTTACACTCAGAATTATTACTACTCCTCTCATGTGGTGAGAACATTGCTCTGCAGGGAAGCAGGAATCCACCCCGACCTCCAGCGTCACAGAGACGTAACGTCATATTGCTGCAATATGGCAGGATGGAACAAATATACAGGATATGGTTAGCCCCTGATACAGCCCATGGTCAGCTCCAATTCAGTCCAACATCAGCTCCAATACAGGACATGATTAGCTCCTCATACCGTCCATTGTCAACTCCAATACAGGCAATGGATAGCCCCCACTACAGCCCATGTTCAACTCCAATACAGGCCATGATTAGCCCCCGACACATCCCATGTTCACGCCAATACAGGACATGGATACCCCACGATACAGGCCATGTTTTTTCCCAACACAAGCCATTATAAGAACACCTATACAAGCCATGGTAAGTCCCCAATACAGGCCCTTGTTAGCCCCCAATAAAGCCCTGAATTAGCTCACAATACATGCCATGGTTAAACCCTGATACAACCCATGGTTTGCACCAATACGTCCATGGTTAGCCCCAATTCAGCCCATGGGTGGCCCTAAATACACGGCATGGTTATCTCCAATACCGCCCATGGTTAGCCCCAAAGCCCCAATACACGCCATGGTTAACCTTAATACAGGCCATGGTTATCCACAATACAGGTTATGGGAAGACACAATGTTCCCATGGTTAGCTCCAAAACAGACCATGGTTATTTTCCAATACAATCTATGGTTAAAACAACTATAAAAGTTTACCCCAGTACAGGGCATGGTACACCCCATATACAGATCATGGTAAAACTCACATACAGGGCATTTATATAGCCAAAGGTTTGTCATTCATAGCAAGCATGGTTATCCCCGATATAGACTATGGTTAGCTTCCAAAACCGGCCAGTGGTATCCCCCAAATACAGGCCATGGTTATCCCCATATACAGTACATTGTTGTCCCATGATAAAGCCCATGGTTATCCCTGATACAGGCCATGGTTGTCTCATTATAGAGCCCATGGTTATCCCCTAATACAGGCCATGGTTGTCTCATGATAGAGTCAATGGTTATCCTCTGATACGGTTAGCATGGTACTGTGTCCACCACACCAGGATATGGTGATTAGGAGCCATCACACATTAGACTAAACATTACCAAACTCACCAATTTTGGTGGTATCATCCTCCTGACTCTTCCCTGATATTTGCTACTGAGCAAAAGAGTGATCGGCCATGTTGCCTTTCCATGCATGAATAAACCACTGCCTTTCCTCTTTGGCAGCAGCCCATTCCCTTTCTTCCACTAAAATATAGCTGCACAAATTTTACATATATATGGTGGATGTAGGAGAAACGTTCAACAGGTATGCCATGTGTTTGGCCACTGTATCACATACTACATATGTGATTTACAAAGGGTGCCATGATTTTGTGAAATACTCCTCTGAACCAAGACTGAATGACCAAATGCAAACTTTGAAGGTATCACCACTTGAAATCAATTTCCAGCAAGGGTTAACCCTAGTATGAACATAGAGACACATATTCACATCTTGCCTCTGGCAAAAGCCTAAAGGGCCTAAACACCGGGAGCATAACTGTGGGGCCTGGGGAATTTCATTCCTCATGACCTAGTAATGTCCATAGTTCATAAATGATGAAGGTATATGGGCCCTTTCACATCAGAGTTTTTCGTAATTCGCGGCAGATGCGGTGAAAAAACCGCATCTGCCGCGTTTGCCGCATAACCGTTCCACTTGCGGCGCGGTTGCGGTTTTTCCCATACAAAGTATAGGGGGACTTGCGGCAGGTGCGGCAGCGAAAAAAACCGCGGCTGAAGACCGCAAGTGCAAAACCGCACTTGCCGCATCTGCCGCAAGTCCCCCTATACTTTGTATGGGAAAAACCGCAACAGCGCCGCAAGTGGAACGGTTATGCGGCAAACGCGGCAGATGCGTTTTTTTCACCGCATCTGCCGCGAATTACGAAAAACGCTGATGTGAAAGGGCCCTAAGCCTGGTAACTCATGAATATCGCCTTGTCCCATCACATTCATAACGACCACATCCATCTTCTTTGCAGGTGTGGCCAAAAGAAGAAATTGGTGATTAACGGTAACGGTAACAAAAGTTCTCTTGAAGACGGCGTTATCATGGAACAGAATGGGGATACGGTGAAGTCCCAGGAGATGGTGCAGCTGGTGTCTCGAGACCAAACCAATGACCTCGGAGAAAGTGATGGTTTGACGCAAGACGCCATAAGAAACACAAAGGACGTGGACATGAAAATTGGTGTCTAGTCAACTCTTAATCCCTCAAAATGAATCCTGTGGGGGATTTCTATCGCAAATGAAAAGAAGTGGGACTGAACTTATAAAATATTAAGAGCCACTGATAGGACCCTATGTTGCTATTTTGCCAATTTGCAAATCATGCCAAAAAATAGTTGGCTCCCCAGTGTTTATATGAAGACAGACCCTTTTCACTGCTCATGGCTCATATTGATGGGATTCTTAAATTGCAGTGATGATATTGAAGTCAGGGCGGGTAAATGAAGGCCTGAGATGTGCAAAAAATTGAGATTAAACAATATGCAACTAAACGCTTGGTTCAGAGATCGCAGCAAACGCAGTGAAACTGATTCGAATTACTCACTGGATTTAGGTTAGATAGTCTATAAGCTTTAAAGAATCATGATTAGTTCCACAACATATTTAGATCTAAGGTACAATGTAAATAGGACAGAGAATCCCATATTTATAGAAGAAAGATTTGTATATGCAGCGGATCTTCCCCAAGCAAAATGCTGATATGAATGTAACGGATGATGGAGCATCACACCAAATGTTCATCCTCTAGAATCATCTGAAGGTCACGACAATGGTTCATTCACTGTGGTCTGAGGTTCACGCCAATGGTTTATCCAGGAAAGTGGTCTGAGAGTCATTGGCTCAATCACTGGAGTTGACTGAGGATCACTCCAATGATTCATACAGTGGAGTAATCTGAGGATCATTGGTTCAATCAATGGAATGGTCTGAGGGTCCTCCATTACTACAGTGGTATAAGGGTCACATCAATGGTTCATCCACTGGAGTGATCTGAAGTTCATTGGCTCAATCACTGGGGTGGTGTAACAGTCACACCAATGATTCATACAGTGGAGAAGTCTGAGCGTCACACCAATGGTTCATCCAGTGACGTGGTCTGAGAGTCCTCAATCACTAGAGTGGTCAAAGGGACACATCAATGGTTCAACCAATTGAGTGGTCTGAAGCTCATTGGCTAAGTCACTGGAGTGGTTTGAAGGTCACACAAATGGTTCATACAGTGGAGTAGACTGATAATGTGATGATTATGTAGATGGTTCATCCACTGGAGTGGTCTGAGGATCATGCCAAAGGCCCATTCCCTGGAAGATCCCGAGGATCTTACCAATGGTCCAGTTAATGAACTGATCAGAAGATCACACTATTGGTCCATCCTTTAGAGTATTCTGAAGGCCACATCAATAGTCCATACACTGGAGTGGACTGAAGATCATGGCAATGATCCACCTTTAGGAGTGGTCTAATGGTCCATCCTCTGAAGTGATCTGAGGATCAGTCCAATGGTCTGAGATTCACTTCAATGGTCCATCTTCTGAATTGGTCACAGTGTCATGCTATTGGTTTATCCTCTGGAATGTTCTTTGGGTCATTCCAATAGTCTATCCGATGGAGTAGCCTGTCCTACTTCAAAGACAGTGTTGTCTTGGGTTTCCAATTATGTGTTTTATTATGTATATATATAAATGTTCTAAATCTTACAGAATAAACTTTCCAAAATTGGGCGATGAAGAGCTTCAGAATATACAAGTCTGTCAAACTTTGTCAATGTCATTGATCAAACTTTACATTTTTAGTTTTTTTTACTGTATTATGAAAATTGTGGCTTCAAAGATAGAGGTGATGGATTGCATGTGTAGCCCTGAGGATTGTGATATGGGGATGTTCTTCACTGAGACAGTAGATTGTCACGAGGGTTTGTCACTTTCACAAGTAAACTTGAATATTGGGGCTTGAGAATGTATTGAGGTTATTAGACTATGGTGAAAAGTCGCAATAAGGTTGGGCAAAGTTTCCCTCATCTAGGTCGTTTTCAGAGTATAGTCAATACCAAACTACAGCTGACTCTACAAAAGTGTCACAATGTAAAAACGACTTGACCATCCCTTGTACACAGCACAGGGCTGTTTCTATCGTAAATCCAAAAATCAAGATAGCTGATATTTTTCATTTTAAACTCTACTATCCTTCATGTACTAAGTACCAGTTTGTGTTTTCGCTCAGTGGTTTAACTATTTGACCATAAAGAGGTAGTGCACTTTGACCAGAATGTTATTTACTTTTCCGAAAAGTGGACACCCTTTATTTTATTTATTACCCTGTTGTACATAATACACTAAACACTAAAACATACAATATATTTCTGTATATTCTGTCTACAACGTAACAATGAAAGTCAATGGAACATTGACTCTGGAGCCTTGTCCAACCTGTGTTGTCTATGGTTGAGGATAAGAATTGTTGCACGTAATTAATGTCAGTGCTGCATGGCAATTTATTTTTTATGCTATTTAACCCTTTGAACAAATTCTGTTAGTGCCAAAAGGTATTATTATTCCTCAGATTTGCACATCTCCTTACGCCAGGAAGATCGACGGGTATACGCGATACATAAATCAGTTGCGGCTGGTTTTCTATCATGTCACTGGGTAGCTTAGTTTCTGCAATTTCAGGTGAAAGCATTGATAATAAAGCAATATTTTTACACATAACTTAGTTTAGACTGAACTATATTTAATGCTCTAAGTTTTCTTATACACCGTGTAGATGATGAGAGTTGGAATGCATTCCCCTTAAATGGACCACTTGTTGCTTCTAATACTCCTGAGACTTCCAACCCTTTGGGACACATTGAGGTCACAGGTCATTACACTGGTCTTCAGGGGACACCTTATCCTGCCCCTCCAATAAAATGATAGTAGGTATGAAAGATACATTGAGTGAGCGCTCTACACTTGCAATGCATAGGTTTCCATTGCTTACGTTGATTTAAAGGGGATTTGTCATATGTTTTAAATATGTAATTTTTTTGCAAAATATAAATGCTGCTGTTCTCCTCAATCTGACGATGTTTTTCTTTTGTTCATGTGCCTCTCTATTCTTGAGATATGGCCCTCTGTTCCTTGTATATAATTTAGTTATTTTAGCTAAGTGGGTGTGGTCAACAAAAAGACTACAACCGGAGGAGTTCAAGACCACACCCAGGCTAAACTTCCTTAAAAGGAAAAAAGGGCCGTATCTCAGGAGGGGAAAGGCTCAGGAAAAAAAGAAAAACATCGCTGGATTCAAGAGAACAAGATCATTGACATCATGTCATTCAATGATACATTTATGGCAAGCGATCAGTTTTCTTTACGCAGAGTGGTGGCCTCTCTTGGATTTGCTCCCTCACACTGGTGGTCCTCATTACTGAACTTCCAGCAAAATAACTGTTATGATGTCTGGTTGATATGTCACTAGGGTCAGTCATTATAAAGGTTTTATACACTTTACCCTGCTTATTATACATGGATAAGGGCTACAGAGATTGTGGTCACACTCAGGTCCTGGTGAGCGCAAAGGATCCCATGTCACCTAAGGAGACCATAGCAGCCAATCGTTCTGATTTGCCAGGACTTTTTCCATTTTTGGGATACAATTCCTGCATGTTATGAGCTATCATTGGGTGGAAGAGAGAAGATTTCTGTAAATCCTGCCCCAAAATTGTCTGTCTTTGGTGTTTCCAGTCAGAACTTTAACTTCTTCATGTTACCAACACTACAAGACACCAATATTATAAATGACCCATGTTAAATGTGGTGTCCCCTGTTACAGATTTTGCACTGGGGCCCACATGATTCACATTGAGCCTCTTTCTTCAATAAGGTCCATTTTTGAGACAGAAGGTCCATTGTGTCAAATGTTTTAATGGCCATCCTCAAAGTTTCTGGTCGAAAACATGACAATTCCTGCCGCTATGGGGGAAACCTCAATCACCGGTAATTGCCTAATTGTTGCTACACCTACTACTTACCGTATTTGGTATTTCGGGAACTGTCCATTCATGGGTCATGAAGCTTTCATTAGATATTTGCTATGGACCAAATTCCAAAACTAAACCTTAATCCTAATAAAAAAGATCTTCTGCAAAGTCAACTTGTACTGAGTATCTTTTCTTGGTGGGGAAACTGTTTATCTGTATTTCCTTGACATTCCAGTTCTTTCCGGCACGTTACGGCCTGTTGTGCCATGTTGTAATAATTCCTGGCTTTTCTAGAATTTCGGGAGACACCCAGGTAAATCTTCTCAAGGTGTTAGATCATCCATGATGATATATGAAAGACGACTAGGACTGCTGAGGACAGCCAAGTATTTTATGGTAATAGAGATGACTGAAACTTTGGAGATCGGGGTTCGCCAGCTTTGTAGATTTTTTCCCCCCAAATTTAATTTGAGGCGAAACACTATTCAATCTTCTTAGAACAAACACAGCCTTGGTAATGTTAAAGGGATGTCATCATATATAAAGGCTATGCATAAATGGGTGGTAGCTTTTTATCACTGCTCTGCTGTCACACACTATCTGTAACGTTTATTCAGTTTTTTACGGCTTTTTCTCCTATACATGAAGAGAGCCTTCACTACCTGAGGATGGCTGCAGTATAAAGTGTGCATCTGCACTTATTCAATCCTACCTGTATGATTGCTATAAATTTGATATTTTTTGGAAAAAAATTGTACAATTCTATGAGTCACCCTGCCATGTCACGGCAATCTCATCAGGGCGGTCCTACTTTAATCATTGTAAGTTGTGCCATATGGCATCCACATAAAAAATATTTAACTGCCATAAGCAGCACTCACATGCGCCTATCCTGGCAATTGGAAGCGGTTCTGAAATGCTCCAGGTGAGTGTGTGCTGCTTATGCAGGTTCTAAGTTTTTATATTTCATGTGGAGGCCATAAGGCACTATTTAAAGTGATATGGCAGAATATTTCGAGTAGGACCTCCCTGATGAGATTGCCATGACGTGGCAAGTGGCTCATAAAATTGTACAATTTTTTGCCAAAAATCTCAATTTTATAACGACAGTACAGTTAGGATTGAATTAGTGCAAATGCACATTTTATACTGCAAACTATCTTCAGGTAGTGCTGGCTCTCTTCATGGTTTTTTCTCTCCCTATCTATTGCTAAGTCGTCAGCTGTAACGTTCTCTCACTATCCAAATTCATCTAAAATAACTGCTTCATTCCCTGACTCAGCTTTTATAAAGGTTGTGATAGTTCTTCCTGATTGGCTGCCTATACCATGTCATGCGATAACTGCAGGGAATTATGGGGAAAGTCTTCTGTCATGCCTCTGGATTGGAACCGGTGAGCCGTACTGTGTGATTTGCTTGTTTCTTCTCTTTGCACTGTAGGTTCTGTTTCTTCCCAGATTCTTATTATCTGTTGTCCTTGTGTCATTCCATTTCAGACAGCAGAAGTTTTCATTTGTTAATTTAGTCTGCCCTATCACCTTTTGGGCGCGGCTATTTAAACTTTCCCCTGCTTGATCATTCCTGCTGGTGATATTCTTTGTGGAATCTTATTGGAATTAAAGCCTTTGGATTTCTGCCAGGCAGATAGAGATCACCTAGGTTATTTATCTCTGCTGTTTCTTCTGTTTCTTGTACTCCTTTCTGCTTTCTTTAGCTAGTAGATGGAGACATTTCTTTCTAACAGTTGTAGTTCACTTTTCATCTTGTTTTCTCAAATTTCTGCACGCCTTCCTGATGCAGAGTTATAGTGCCTCTTCCCCTTTGCTTCGGTTACTTAGGAGGTAAAAGGAACACTTGATGGTTGATTAGGAAGCCAATCGAAGGCAACAGTGACCCTCATAACATACTTAATTCTGCTATGTTGCTGGGCTCTACTACAACAACAGGACTTTCCTGACATAGTAAACACTGCTGGGCTCTGTTACATTTGTACTGAGACTCTTTTCCAACTCAAATCGTGCTACATGGCTGGGCTCTGCTACATTAGTATAGTGAGTCTCCTGAGCTGCTCAACCTTGCAAATCATTGAGCTCTGCTATATCTACAGTCTCTTTAAATAGTGTTATCTTGGTTCTTTCTCAATCACCCTTCTTTGAGTCTCTTAAGTTCTCTGTGATTTACTACTCTACACCTCCACTAGCTTTTCAGCTGTTAAGGTTACTAGGCGGTCACATACTCATGCAATTCACTGACAATTTGACTGGCTTCAGCACAGAGTGAAATAAGGACACATTGATTCTATCTGTACACCAACCCAAAATAGAACAATGTGTCATGATTTCACTGCAAAGCCAAAGAATTGCATGCAATTTACGTGTAACTATAACCTTTAAACCAGTGTAATGCATAGAGCAGGATCCACTTAACACTGAACCCAAATGTCAATTGGTCCAGCTCACCTAACTCTGAGTCATACAGTACAGTGAAAATTGGTCAAGACATGACATGGAGCAGAGATTAAAAATAGGTCAGATGGCGACATGCTCACCTAGCTGTATCCAGCCTCGGAAAATATCGTCACAGTGTTCGTTGGTAGCAAAGCTTCAAAGAAATTGAAGGGAATTTATATTTGTCTTACCACTATAAGGCATTCATTTGACCCTCGTAGAACAAAGAGCAGAAGATCAAAGGGTTAAACGAGCCGGAAACCCGGAGGGATAGATGGATACCAGCTCATCCTAACAATATATGTAGGGTTGATGAGTTAAGGTCACAAGGTAAAGTTTTTGCGGGGTCAGATGAACATGTGCCCCAAAGGACGAGACTTCCATAATTCGAGCTGGTCACTAGGAATGGGGCTCTAATGGTTGGCTTGTATCTTAGTTGTCTTGCAGAAGGCTTAAACCATGATGGACCTCACTGTAAACGAGTTTTAGATGTGAATTCCTCTACAGAAGTTTTTATCGATTCATTGCTACAAAAGTTAATATGGAAAATGAACTTTTACCTAAGTTTCCATGAACCTAGCTTTTCTGGTGTCAAGAGAAATCTCACCCCAGCTAGTTGATACCCCTTTACTTGTTCTTACTCTCCTGTTTCTCCTATCTCTCACTCCTCACAACACAATGTTTGTTGAATTGAGAGCAGAGCTTTGGTTAACTTGCAGAGGACAGGATTTACTCAGCATGCTGGACCACGATTGGATCATGGTTGTAGCTTTGGTCAGAACGCAATAATAAGGTACGACTGTGTAAACTGTGGCCAGAAGTAATAGATAGTGAAAAGTTTTGATTTGTACACCAGTTGAGGAAATTAACCAGACCTTGATTTTGCTTTCACTCATAGGGAGTCCGTTCGGTGAGGATAGGTTACCAGCAGCGCAAGATGGTAAGCCGTCCCACCAGCTTGGTCTCTGAGTAAATGAGGGAGGGTGTGGTATACAGTGTAGTTGTGGGAAGTATAACAGTGATATTTGCTCTTAATTTTTACATGAAGCTTCTGACCAGCGTCCAATGGTAGTGATATTATAAATAGCACAGGGGCTTTTGCTTTATCTTACGAGTTCTGAAAGCAATTGGTCAGTTCCTGCTGGTGACAGCTAGGAATGTTCCCTGCTGTGACATTGTCCCATTTAAGCTTTAGGTTTCTTGGTGCCTGTAGTTTCCAGTGCTCCCTCTTGCTCTGTGAGTTACTTCAAACCGGGCTGGCAAAGTGGGTCCTGTGGGTATCCGTGCCTGTAGCAGTTTCCTGACCTATGGTGTTGCTGAAGGCCTGGAAAACTCCACTAAGTTGCTGGTGAGCTTCAAACTTACCAGAATCCAGTTTTGGCCACCAGACCCTAAAAGTCTGGAGAACCTAAAGGACTGGTTCCCTGACGGCAGCTAGTCCCTTCAGAGCAGCTCTCACTGTCTCCTCACTGGACCTCTCATTCACCTACACTGTCCTACTATACTCAGTTAACCCCTCCCTCTCACCAGGTAGTGAGTCACATACCTAAAACTGGCACTAAGGGCTCAGCCTCCTAATAAGGGTTCAGGCAGTGTATGTTTGCTTCTGACATCCAGCAGAGGGACCTCAATTCTCATCAGGCATGGCACTGCATAGATGTTATAGCAATACCATTTTGTGGTGGCCAGACACAGGGGTGCCACACAGCAGCTTGCGCTCCAAAGCTGCTCTTCACCATCTCTTTTGTAATTGGAAACAGTAAACTGTTAAAGCGGCCAATGGACAATTATCATTTATGATCACTCAGACCTGTCTTGAGCCAAAATGGCAAATGCTCCTTTTATCCTACATGGCTGCTAAATATAGAGAAAAAAACAACAATGCTGCTTAGGTTAATAGTGATAAAAAATATTTTGTGATAGCTGAAGGCAGACAGGCCCAAATAAGGGCAATTATTACCCTTCAAGACTGACGATAGGTTTCCAAAAATATTCTAGAATGTTTCTAAGAAACCATAATGATAGCTTACAGATTTCTAATCCTGGACGTTGGTCTTTATGACGAATGTTCTTACAAACGGTACAGGAATTCTCATTTTTTTCTTGTCTTTATAACATGAACAAATATTACAATTTTTGCTCCTAAGGGTCCCATTAATATGAACATTTAGCTTAGGGCCACGTCACACCTGGCGACGTCGCCGGAGATGTCGGTGGTGACTGGTGGGAGCGCGCACATTTTTGGCACCCCGCCAGCGTCGCGGTCCCCCATTTACATGGGGCGACACCTCCGGCGGCGCACCGGTGATCTGACAGGTGGCATCGCCGCCGGGGTGTCTAAAAACCCCAGCGGCGAGACAGTACAATGGGAGTCTATGGCTCCCATTTCCTGTCTGATCGCCCGTTTACATGGGGCGATGTGTACACATCGCCCCATATCGGCCGCCTGGTTTCAGAGCACCGCGACCACTCAAATGCGTCGCACTCGCTCAGTCACATTGGGCGGCGCATTGGCAATGTCGGCAGCGATAGGCCACGCCCCAGCGTCGCCATAAAAATCTCCGGCAAAATCGCCAGGTGTAACGGTACCCTTAGAGAAAGCGCTTTATAGGTCGGATCACCAAAATGAATGACGTATGCACTCACCTGGTTTGGTTTTTCAGGATGGTACAACTTTTTTTTACGGATATAGCAGTAGATCGTTTGGAACTTACAGCCACTCATTCTTCTTAGTGTTGTTTTTTTTTGCCAGGGTCTGGTATAAAATGTCAAGAGTAGGAGGTAGAAGAGGAGCGTCATTCTTTTGGTGTTGTCCCAAGTAAATCACAGGATAACCTCCCGATTGTAGATAAAATATTTTATTTGCGTGAATGAGATGACACGTTTTGGCTTCCCATTGTGTCCTTCATCAGGCTCAGATTAAAAATTTATCTTGAGAATAATTTGGAGCAGTACAGAAGAAAAGGTTGAAAGAAAAGTTGTCTTCTTCTGCTTTCCACTTGGTCTACACGTCATGAGGCCTACAAGGAAAGGTCAAAACTTTTTGTGTTGTCTCAAGGACAGAAGATACGATACTTAGAACTAAGAAAAGTCTCATGTTGGATTTGATATAATCTGCAGAACTAAAACAATTCCCATGTTGGCTCATGACTTTAATTACATGTAATGTTTTTCCTTTGATGTGCGGGATATGTCTGGTCACGCCAAGTTGTTGCAGAAGTGATTAGCATTTGTCTTCAGACTAAACCCTCATGTTTCAAGGAAACACAAATTATATGATAATTGTAAGCAGATTCCAGGATTTTCCTATTGTCCCTGCTTAGTCCAGAATATATTGTGACCTACATGTAAGGTCACGTGGTCATTGGACCTTAAGGATAAGAACCCATAGGTCAGTGACCACATGGGGAAACTGTGTTATAAATGTAGACAGGTCATCAGGTCCATGTAACCTTCTGCAGAAAGTGAAGTCAATGGTGGGATGAGATCTATTATCTTGCAGCTTGTCAAAAACTGATAACTTGGTCAAGAACATCTTGGAAACAATTGGTGGACCTTTTTCCTTCTCCTGTTTTACTGGTACTAATTCAACAATGATTTACCTAAAGATTTACGATGATGATAACTTTAAAACATCTCTACAGGATTCTGCATTTTCTTCATGTACAGGAAAAGATCTGAGAATCCATCTGCTCTATTTTCTGATTATTGCACTTTATGGTCTTCACTGGCAATGTATGATGGTCTTCTGGCACTTTATTGTGCTCCATGTTGGGTCTTACCAGTGGCCCATAGTTCTATAGTGACATCACCCCTCAAGGAATTTTAAGGCCCATTGGGACACCCCCCTATTTCTGATTATTGAATGTGTTTGGAGATTGCAACAATCCAGTTTCTTCTGTTCCCATCATCTCTTCAGACTCTTGTGACTTCCATTAGTTGTATCTGCTGCTTCTCTGACCTGCTGGTTCACCCTTAGCTTGCTGTAAGCATCACAAACAATTAGAGACTATTCATATTCAGCAGTGGATTTTGTAGCCTACATCTCAGTGTTGTTTCAGACTTTCCTGTTTTCTTTTCATCTGCCCTCCTGGTTCTGTGGCTTCTGATGTCTCCTACCTTTCTTGCTTGTCTTCCATCCAGCATAGCCTATTCTCCAGGCCCTTACTGTTCTACGTACCTTCTATCCTGCTGTTTCATCTCCCTGAGAGGTGTGTGTCCACCCTGACCTACGTGTGTCCACTTTACCAAGTAAAATCTAATAATCTACCCATCTAAAACCATTAGTAGGCTTGGATTTGGGAGGTGAGCTTTTACTTACATATAGTGCTCAGTAGCGTAACTTGAAGCTCATGGACCCCAATGTGAAAGCTCCAACGAGGCCCTTAATTATTGCAAATCTTTAAGAGGATTACTCTGTTTCTATAGGCCACAGGGACTTTTGGGGCCAGGTGCCATTGCAACATCTGCACCTATTGTTGTTACACCCCTGATTGTGCTGCTCTTATATGGTGTGACATGAGACACCATATCATAGAGAATATTTCGGTAATACAAAATGGATGCTACAAGCCTCCGTGCCAAATTGTGTAATTGGAAGTACTGTATCAACTAGTAATGAGCGAACACTACAATGCTCGAGTGCTTGGTACTCTAAAAGAGCATTTTGATGCTCGGACGTGTGGGACTTGTGTACCAAATAACATGGAATTCAATGGGGAACTCAAGCATTTTTCCGAAAGATTATATTCAGTAAACGAGTCGCACCGAACTGAGCATCCAACTGCTTGTTATGAGTACTGAGCCTCGGAGCATTGCAGTGCTCGCTTATCACTGTGAAATTCTCTAGGTGCCATATTCGGGATTGGTGCGACATGGATCGACAATACAGAGTAATATTGCTAGTCAGTGCTGGATCCTTTTGACATTTCATGATCTTAGGCAGGGACGGGAGAAGATTGGTTGTTGCCCAAGAAGCCACAACTCATCATCTCCAGTCCCAAAAGTAGTATGATAGTAGTCAGATCATTGGCCTGTCTTCAAAGGTGTCAGTGTGGCGCCCCTGCGGACCGGCGGCAACAGTATGGTACTGCAGCTGAGACAGGTAAGCTAAGCACCCCACACCAACACCCAACACATCCCCAATCCCTGGATAGTACTCCATGTCAGGCAAGGGATAGTGGGGAGAGCTGACTGGTGGGTGGAGTGAAGGAAAGGAAACCCTGGAAGGGGGTGGAGGAACTAGAATAAACCCTAGGAAAATTAAGTTGGGGAAGGCTTTTGGAGGGTGGTGAAGTAGGAAGAGCACCCAAGCAGAGACACCCATGCAGCCCAGGCACTGACACATTGCCAGGAAAAACACAGACCCAGCAGCCCGTGCCACTGTATGGCCAGTCCGGGTCCAGGGCTACTGACTGAGGAAGAAGCAGAAGGGGTCTAAGGTGGTCCTGGGAGGACAGGTACACTAAGGGACCGGGTCGAACCAGGGGGCCGGCCCTGTAGATGTAGCTGGGGAAACATCAAGCCCCTAACCACGAATTAACCAGCTGGGTGCGGGATCTTCATGTCCCATACTTCACCCCCACCACAATGAAGGAAAGGCAGTCACATAGGGCTAGGAGTCCCAAGTGGGACATCCACCAGAAAGTCTGCGACAGCTGGCCCGGGGTATGTGCGCGGGATTGAAGAGGCCCAAAAGGTACAAGAAGGAGGGTGCCTCTAGCAAGCCGACCCAGCTGCATACCAGCAACCGGGATCGATAGCACACTGCTGTAAACCGTACTGTGTAAAATAAGAACGTTGCAGTGAGTAAAATACTGGTCAAACTCAGGACTCTGTGTGAGAGACTTATTCTTGTGGTAATTAGCCGGGGCTCGCCTGCACCTTGCGGAGCCACCAACTGCATTTGCTGCACAGGCAGAGACAGCCTGCAGCAAAGGAGAAGACAGCGTCTGCCAGTAAGTGTCACCACTGTTCCTCCACAAGTAAATATCATCACACATAGACAATATTCCGGCCCAGGGGATAATCAACTCTGCCCATGGAGTGCTTAACACCTTGCTGCCCATTGCCATCATGCCCAGGACTGAGACAAGCAGCGGTGGCTCATATTGGCCACAAACCATGGGTGGCGTCACATCCATGACAAACTCTTTCCGTTTTTCATTTTTTATTTTTCTCCCCTATTGTTGACGTCGCCCAGGGCCACGGAACCGGTCCACGGTGACCACCGTGACACCCCAGGCAACAGAGACTGAAGGGGACCGATCCCGAGTACCCCACAGCCCTGGCGGGCAACTCATCAGTAACCAAAAATCAGGCCTTGCGCTCCCTGTCTCCCTCCAGATATGCACAACCACAGGTCACATAACCAAGATGTTATTACTACAAGACATCGGTGGTTGCACCCTCAGCGCATGCGGAGGAGCCTCTCAGATAGACCTTACACTCCATGGTTGCAGCCATTTACAACCCAGATCACTGGTTCTAGAATTCATGTACTTTTATGTTTTTCATGTCAGCATCCAATCCATCACCCCAAATCTTTTCCATACTTTCAGTAGAGCAGACGTCTTCTCACTGTGGTATGTAGCTGGGATAAGGCACACGTGTTTCACATTACCCATATGGCTCCCAGCTGTCTCAATACGACTGTATCTCTGTGTGCAGAAACATCGAGGAGCCTAATGCCTCATACCTGACGAGCAGGGGTAACGCATGTGTGCGGTTTATTACCGTGCATACTGACCTTCTGCAAATCTGAAGAATTTGGTCTTTGGATATAATCATTGAGCAGTGTTTCCAATTTAGACTTTGGTGAATTTAAGTATTTGCAAAAATATTAAGCTTAGGTTCAAAAGTAGGAGGGAAGGAGGCAAAAAAATAGAATTTCCCCCTTGTTTAGACACAAAAAAAATCCTACCGTTTTGTGTATACAGCTCTGATGCAGACCTCTAATTCTGGTTATTGTACAGGAACCTTAAGGAACCTGAAGTCACGTGTTTCTTCAAATCCCCTCTTCCTAATAACCAGTAAACAGAAGAAGGGGCGGATGGAAGGAAGTAACACTGGACTGGAAGATTAGTCTACGCGGTATGTTCGATGGCTGTACCTAGGGATGGGCGAATCTACTCGCTAGGACTCGTTACTCGGCGAGTAGTAAGGGACTCGCAGGACTCGGTACTCTGCGAGTTTCCCAGTGATTACTCGCACGAGTCCAATGCAAATCAATATCAATCCTAGTTTTGTCAGAAACGCTGACAAAACTAGGATTGCCATTGTTTGCATTAGACTCCTGCGAGTAATCACTGGCTACTGTGCCAGTGATAGCAGGGAAACTCGCAGATAACTGCTGTTTCTTTGCGAGCCAGTCCAGCTGTCTTCTCTGTGCAGCTCCAGGGTCCTAGAGCCCGCCTGCTGCCTGATGTAGCAGTGCTGAGATTGTTCTCAGTCTGCTCATTCCCTGTGTACAGACATGAATGTCTGTGCACAGAGATGATGTAGCAGTGCTGAGATTGTTCTCAGTCTGCTCATTCCCTGTGTACAGACATGAATGTCTGTGCACAGAGATGATGTAGCAGTGCTGAGATTGTTCTCAGTCTGCTCATTCCCTGTGTACAGACATGAATGTCTGTGCACAGAGATGATGTAGCAGTGCTGAGATTGTTCTCAGTCTGCTCATTCCCTGTGTACAGACATGAATGTCTGTGCACAGAGATGATGTAGCAGAGCTGAGATTGTTCTCAGTCTGCTCATTCCCTGTGTACAGACATGAATGTCTGTGCACAGAGATGATGTAGCAGAGCTGAGATTGTTCTCAGTCTGCTTATTCCCTGTGCATAGACATCTATATTTATGCACAGGGGATGTAGCAGAGAGGACATCGCGTTTTGGACTGCGTCGGACGGAAGAGGATTTTTTTAATTAAAGATGGAGTCCCTAATGGCTTTTTTTTTTATTTCTAATAAAAAATTTTCCTTGTGTTGTGTTTTTTTTAAAACAATTTAATAGAAATTCATGGCGGTCATGTCTAATATTGGCGTGACCGCCATAAATTTCGGGCTTAGGGCCAGCTGATAATACAAAGCTGGCCCTAACCTCTTTATTACCCAGCGTGCCATCGCTACCAGGGCCGCTGGAAGAGCGGGGTTCAGCGCCAGAGGATGGCGCTTCAATGAACGCGCCATCTTCTGGGGCGGCTGCGGGCTGCAATTTGCAGCGGGGGGTGCCCAGAAAGCTTGGGCATCCCTGCGCTGCGGATTCCAGCCCCCAGCTGCTTAGCTGTACCTGGCTAGACATAGAAATTGCGCGGAGCCCCACGCATTTTTTTTAAATTATTTCATGAATTTCAGAGTCAGAGTCTCAGAGTCAGAATCTCAGAATTTCATGAAATAATTAAAAAAAAATGCGTGGGGCTCCGCGCAATTTCTATGTCTAGCCAGGTACAGCTAAGCAGCTGGGGGCTGGAATCCGCAGCGCAGGGATGCCCAAGCTTTCTGGGCACCCCCCGCTGCAAATTGCAGCCCGCAGCCGCCCCAGAAGATGGCGCGTTCATTGAAGCGCCATCCTCTGGCGCTGAACCCCGCTCTTCCAGCGGCCCTGGTAGCGATGGCACGCTGGGTAATAAATGGGTAATAAAGAGGTTAGGGCCAGCTTTGTATTATCAGCTGGCCCTAAGCCCGAAATTTATGGCGGTCACGCCAATATTAGACATGACCGCCATGAATTTCTATTAAATTGTTTTAAAAAAAACACAACACAAGGAAAATTTTTTATTAGAAATAAAAAAAAAGCCATTAGGGACTCCATCTTTAATTAAAAAAATCCTCTTCCGTCCGACGCAGTCCAAAACGCGATGTCCTCTCTGCTACATCCCCTGTGCATAAATATAGATGTCTATGCACAGGGAATGAGCAGACTGAGAACAATCTCAGCTCTGCTACATCATCTCTGTGCACAGACATTCATGTCTGTACACAGGGAATGAGCAGACTGAGAACAATCTCAGCACTGCTACATCAGGCAGCAGGCAGGCTCTAGGACCCTGGAGCTGGGGCAGCCAGAACACAGAGAAGACAGGATCTTATCTGTGCGAGTCAGCGATTACTTACAAAGTAAACGAGCAATGCAAATAAATGACAAAACTAGGATTGCTTCAGGCTGAAGCTTCCGAGACACATCTGCGATTTGTAAATCTCACACTACTCGCTATTACTCGCTTCACCATTCATTAACATTGGACTCGCTAGACTCGCAACGAGTAGCGAGTCCTGGGCTCGGACTCGCTAGAGTCAAGCGATTCCGAGTAATTTAGGATTCGCCCATCACTAGCTGTACCCTTTAAAATGTTTCCATCTGGAGATACGCTACAGTCAGGGGTCCTGAGCTGGAGATATGGTGTCCGTTTTTGGAGAACAGAAGTCAAATTTGCCTCCTACAGGTCTATGATTTCACATGGGAGGCTAGGAGAGGACAGAACTTGCCCATTATTTCTTGAAATGACTCATTTACAGAAACTAATGAGTAATTATCAAGACGTGAAGACTCACACACCCCCGGGAGGAACATTACTACATACTGTACTGTACAACCTCTAATAAAAGTCATAAAACGTATTATTGAAACTCCTCTTTACATCATCTCTAATGATCAGGTTTGTCTTGTGGCTCCTATACGTTTAGGTCTCAGATTTTGTTTGCCAAGTCTACCTGACTGGTCATTCCCAAACAAATGCCCAAGGTGGATGCGCGCCCTGCATGTATGGGCATATGGTTTCATTTTTTACTATTTCCCAGAGGGTGAACTCAAGAACAAAGAGAATTAGAAAGTATGAACTCTTCTCCACTTCTTCTGGATAGATCCACTTCTGGCTTTGGCTCAAAAAACTCATAAAAACACTACAGTACTAAAGGAGTTTTGGGGTAAGAATAGATCAGATTAGGTCCAGGGGGACCATGAAGGTTCGAGATCTTGTGTGTGTACTTCACACATTAGGACGTGACACAATTATAGCGCTGAAAAGTGGTTGTCCCCATTGACACCAGGTCACAGCATCCTTTGGCAAAACAGATTTTCTCCATCATTATTTAAGTGCTTGATTATGAATACAACCCAACTCTCCTGGAATAAGAGTAGACCTTCCGGACTCCGGCCATTTTTTAAGGAACATGCCGAACCTGGGTGAAACCTCCCGAAAACAAGCAATTGAGAGAGGTTTCGTCATCCAAGAAGGCTGGAAAGAGGTTGGTCAGGTGCGGGCGCGGCTTCAGTAAAGGGCTTGCGGCTGCACTGTCAAACTGATGGCAACTAGTCTTTCTTTTGATACTTTAGAACATTGACAAGTATGAGATAACCCATTCTTAGATTTCCATAAACATCATAGCGGCAATCCTAAACTCTATTTGCAAATTGCTAACTATTAGAGTTGATTGAAAAGGTCCACATGTCCCTGGAGCAGCAGCCATGTTGGTAGTGTCTGCCCGTTGGTCTCAGGCCTGAGAATCTTCGCCAACCTTGCGGCGTGTCTCTTTGGATTAGTGAGCCTGGGGTGACTTCGTGTGTGTATCACGCCACAACAATGACATCGCATCAGTCCTACTAATAAGAGGCACCAGCGATGATGGTAGGGGAAGGTTCCCAAGAATCTGGTCCGACGGGTACGGACTGCCGATGTGGGCACTAGTCCAGACTCTTGCAATCTTTTTACTTAACCCTGCTATGACGTCTGTACATCAGATAAAGCTCGGGCGTCCGGACTCTTCAGAATTGTTTTGGTATTTCTTTGCTTTTTTTTACCCCAAGAGATTGGAAACCATCCGCTCAGCAGAAGCCATTGTGCAAACATCTGGACCTTGATGTTAATTTATCCAGGGACAGAAAACAAAACAAAACCGAGGCTCGAGAAAAGAAAAATGCTAAAAGTGGAGTTTCCCTTGAAAAATGTCCCTACTTCAGCCTTAGCAGTTTAT
The DNA here is from genome assembly GCA_033576535.1 of Allobates femoralis. Classification (NCBI taxonomy): domain Eukaryota; kingdom Metazoa; phylum Chordata; class Amphibia; order Anura; family Aromobatidae; genus Allobates; species Allobates femoralis. The sequence goes on from JARQOC010000010.1 coordinate 42,865,990, forward strand.
CACAAATGTCAAAAGGGCAAAAGGTGACATTTGACAATTTTCCTTTTAGCTGACAAAAAGTTCAGAATAGAAAAAGTTCAATATTGGTCAGGTCAGGGGACTTCCGTGCAATTCTCGGTATTGTGGGGACGCCCGCTGTGTGTGTTGTCATTCTGGTAACTGAACAGGATGCAATGAGGTTTTCTGTGTGGTTCATGTACAAACACCTCGAAGTAAAGGTTCCTCCTGCTGTCTATGAGGCTGGCTGCACAGAGGTTTTTCTGAAGACTCTTTCTGCAACTTTTTGATTGGACAGTGCTTTGCTTAGAGCAGGATCCATCAGGATCAGCTTCAACCATGTGACTGGCACTTTTTTATTTCAACCAGCTGTTTGTCAAAGCTTGAAATATAAAAAGATAAAAAAGTTTGGTATCATATTAGCCAGTTGAAAAAAGATTGATTGTTCTCTGTGGGAGGAACAAAATAATAATCTTGTTGTTGTGAAACCTTTTTAATGGCTAACAAAAATAAAATGAATGACATAACAAAGCAAGCTTTCCAGTAGGGATGGGCGAATCTACTCGCTAGGACTCGTTACTCGGCGAGTTTCCCAGTGATTACTCGCACGAGTCCAATGCAAATCAATATCAATCCTAGTTTTGTCAGAAACGCTGACAAAACTAGGATTGCCATTGTTTGCATTAGACTCATGCGAGTAATCACTGGCTACTGTGCCAGTGATAGCAGGGAAACTCGCAAATAACTGCTGTTACATTGCGAGCCGAGTCCAGCTGTCTTCTCTGTGCAGCTCCAGGGTCCTAGAGCCCGCCTTCTCACAGAGATGATGTAGCAGAGCTGAGATTGTTCTCAGTCTGCTCATTCCCTGTGCATAGACATCTATTTTTATGCACAGGGGATGTAGCAGAGAGGACATCGCGTTTTGGACTGCGTCGGACGGAAGAGAATTTTTTTAATTAAAGATGGAGTCCCTAATGGCTTTTTTTTTTATTTCAAATAAAAATTTTTCTCTGTGTTGTGTTTTTTTAACCCTTTATTGGAGATTCTTAGTGGCTGGGTCAAACGTGGCCTGACATTAAGAATCTCGGGCTTAATACCAGCTTGTATAACAAAGCTGGTATTAACCCCTTTATTACCCAGCGTGCCACCGCCACCAGGGCCGCTGGAAGAGCGGGGTTCAGCGCCAGAGGATGGCGCTTCAATGAACGCGCCATCTTCTGGGGCGGCTGCGGGCTGCAATTTGCAGCGGGGGGTGCCCAGAAAGCTTGGGCATCCCTGCGCTGCGGATTCCAGCCCCCAGCTGCTTAGCTGTACCTGGCTAGACATAGAAATTGCGCGGAGCCCCACGCATTTTTTTTTTTATTATTTAATGAATTTCAGAGTCAGAGGCTCAGAGTCAGAGGCTCAGAGTCAGAGTCTCAGAGTCAGAGTCTCCTCAGAGTCGGAGTCTCAGAGTCGGAGTCTCAGAGTCGGAGTCTCAGAGTCGGAGTCGCCTCAGAGTCGGAGTCTCAGAGTCGGAGTCTCAGAGTCGGAGTCTCAGAGTCGGAGTCGCCTCAGAGTCGGAGTCGCCTCGGAGCCGGAGTCGCCTCGGAGTCGGAGTCGTCTCGGAGTCGGAGTCGTCTCGGAGTCGTCTCGGAGTCGGAGTCGTCTCGGAGTCGGAGTCGGAGTCGTCTCGGAGTCGTCTCGGAGTCGGAGTCGTCTTGGAGTCGGAGTCGTCTCAGAGTCGAGTCGGAGTCGTCGTCGTCTCGGAGTCGGAGTCGTCGTCGTCTCGGAGTCGTCTCGGAGTCGTCTCGGAGTCGGAGTCGTCTCGGAGTCGAGTCGGAGTCGTCTCGGAGTCGGAGTCGGAGTCGTCTCGGAGTCGGAGTCGTCTCGGAGTCGTCTCGGAGTCGTAGTCGTCTCGGAGTCGAGTCGGAGTCGGAGTCGTCTCGGAGTCGGAGTCGTCTCGGAGTCGAGTCGGAGTCGTCTCGGAGTCGGAGTCGTCTCGGAGTCGTCTGAGTCGGAGTCGTCTCGGAGTCGGAGTCGTCTCGGAGTCGGAGTCGTCTCGGAGTCGGAGTCGTCTCAGAGTCGGAGTCGTCTCAGAGTCGGAGTCGTCTCGGAGTCGGAGTCGTCTCGGAGTCGAGTCGGAGTCGTCTCGGAGTCGAGTCGGAGTCGTCTCGGAGTCGAGTCGGAGTCGTCGTCGTCTCGGAGTCGTCGTCGTCTCGGAGTCGTCTCGGAGTTGGAGTCGTCTCGGAGTCGTCTCGGAGTCGGAGTCGTCTCGGAGTCGGAGTCGTCTCGGAATCGGAGTCGTCTCGGAGTCGGAGTCGTCTCGGAGTCGAGTCGGAGTCGGAGTCGTCTCGGAGTCGAGTCGGAGTTGGAGTCGTCTCGGAGTCGGAGTCGTCTCGGAGTCGGAGTCATCTCGGAGTCGTCTCGGAGTCGGAGTCGTCTCGGAGTCGTCTCGGAGTCGGAGTCGTCTCGGAGTCGGAGTCGTCTCGGAGTCGGAGTCGTCTCGGAGTCGGAGTCGTCTCAGAGTCGGAGTCGTCTCAGAGTCGGAGTCGTCTCGGAGTCGGAGTCGTCTCGGAGTCGAGTCGGAGTCGTCTCGGAGTCGAGTCGGAGTCGTCTCGGAGTCGAGTCGGAGTCGTCGTCGTCTCGGAGTCGTCTCGGAGTCGGAGTCGTCTCGGAGTCGGAGTCGTCTCGGAGTCGGAGTCGTCTCGGAGTCGGAGTCGTCTCGGAATCGGAGTCGTCTCGGGATCGGAGTCGTCTCGGAGTCGAGTCGGAGTCGGAGTCGTCTCGGAGTCGAGTCGGAGTTGGAGTCGTCTCGGAGTCGGAGTCGTCTCGGAGTCGGAGTCATCTCGGAGTCGTCTCGGAGTCGGAGTCGTCTCGGAGTCGTCTCGGAGTCGGAGTCGTCTCGGAGTCGTCTCGGAGTCGGAGTCGTCTCGGAGTCGGAGTCGTCTCGGAGTCGAGTCGGAGTCGGAGTCGTCTCGGAGTCGAGTCGGAGTCGGAGTCGTCTCGGAGTAGGAGTCGTCTCGGAGTCGTCTCGGAGTCGGAGTCGTCTCGGAGTCGGAGTCGTCTCGGAGTCGGAGTCGTCTCGGAGTCGTCTCGGAGTCGGAGTCGTCTTGGAGTCGGAGTCGACTCGGAGTCGGAGTCGTTTCGGAGTCGGAGTCGTCTCGGAGTCGGAGTCGTCTCGGAGTCGAGTCGGAGTCGGAGTCAAAAAAATGCGTGGGGCTCCGCGCAATTTCTATGTCTAGCCAGGTACAGCTAAGCAGCTGGGGGCTGGAATCCGCAGCGCAGAGATGCCCAAGCTTTCTGGGCACCCCCCGCTGCAAATTGCAGCCTGCAGCCGCCCCAGAAGATGGTGCGTTCATTGAAGCGCCATCCTCTGGCGCTGAACCCCGCTCTTCCAGCGGCCCTGGTGGCGGTGGCACGCTGGGTAATAGAGGTTAGGGCCAGCTTTGTATTATCAGCTGGCCCTAAGCCCGAAATTTATGGCGGTCACGCCAATATTAGACATGACCGCCATGAATTTCTATTAAATTGTTTTAAAAAAAACACAACACAGAGAAATTTTTTTATTAGAAATAAAAAAAAAAAGCCATTAGGGACTCCATCTTTAATTAAAAAAATCCTCTTCCGTCCGACGCAGTCCAAAACGCGATGTCCTCTCTGCTACATCCCCTGTGTATAGATATAGATGTCTATGCACAGGGAATGAGCAGACTGAGAACAATCTCAGCTCTGCTACATCATCTCTGTGCACAGACATTCATGTCTGTACACAGGGAATGAGCAGACCGAGAACAATCTCAGCACTGCTATATCAGGCAGCAGGCGGGCTCTAGGACCCTGGAGCTGCACAGAGCAGACAGGACTCTTCTCTTATCTGTGCGAGTTTCCCAGCGATTACTTACAAAGTAAACGAGTCCAATGCAAATAAATGACAAAACTAGGATTGCTTCAGGCTGAAGCTTCCGAGACACATCTGCGATTTGTAAATCTCACACTACTCGCTATTACTCGCTTCCCCATTCATTAACATTGGACTCGCTAGACTCGCAACGAGTAGCGAGTCCTGGGCTCGGACTCGCTAGAGTCAAGCGATTCCGAGTAATTTAGGATTCGCCCATCACTACTTTCCAGGCTTCTCACGTCTCTTCATCAGGCATGGTACCTTGCCTGATGAAGAGATGTAAGCAGTCTCGAGAGCTTGTTTTGTAACATCAATTACTTCCATGCCGGATGAAGAGATGTAAGCAGTCTCGAGAGCTTGTTTTGTAACATCAATTACTTCCATGCCTGATGAAAAGATGTAAGAAGTCTTGAAAGTTTGCTTTGTAACCGATTATTTTCATGCATGATGAATAGACATAAGCAGTCTCAAAAGCTCTCTTTGTAACCAATTATTTTAATGGCTGGTGAATAGATGTAAGCAGTCTCGAAAGCTTGCTTTCTAACATCAATTACTTCCATGTCTGATGAAGAGACGTAAGCAGTCTCGAGAACTTGATTTGTAGTATCAATTATTTCCATGCCTGATGAAGGGACATAAGCAGTCCCTTGGGCGAAACAAGAAATTCTTCTACTCAACCTAGAATAAATTTGCACCTTTCAACCTAATTTTAACAGACTAAATCACAAAACTGTATCATGCTATTTTTCTCCATTGGGCCAAAATCTAAATTTTGTCCAAGTTTTTGACTTGGCCACCATATTTTCCCTGATCCTATCGTGGAGTATTATATGCTCACTAGTGATGAGAGAGCACTTCAATGCTCGAGTGCTCGGTACTCGAAACTAGCAGTTGGATGCAATGATGGGTAAAACGGAAAATGCTCAAGTCTCCCATTGACTTCCATTGTACTCGGTACGTGAATAACACCCATCCAAATAATTGACCTGCTCGATTCGAGTACCGATACTGAGCACCCAAGCATGGCAAGGCTCGCTCATCACTAATGCTTATTTATCAACATATGAACCCAATAGGTGACTTTTTAACCTCCACTTCATTCTATTCATGAACACCCTGAATCGACCCGGTTTATTTCTGTAACTTAAAATATGTATTGAGGCAATCTTGAAAAAATTAGATTGGAGATGATGTCATATAAAGAAAGTTGGTAGTTAAGAGCCAATTGGCTAAAATGTATGCATACGAAAATGGAAGGCAGTACATACCTGTCAACAGTCTGAACTGGACCTCGAAGAGACAAAGGCTTGTGAAAATTGAGATATGAAATCAGTTTTCTTAGTAGATGTTATGGTTTCAACTTAATTCCCTAAGTACAGGAGGATGTTCAGTGGATGTCACCTAAGTATCCGGAGTGAAAAGGGTGAAATCCATAAGGACTCAAATAAAAGAGTGATTTTGTGGGGATTGCTGGAGCTGAATTACAAAACATGCACAATTTTGGGAAAATGTTGGCGTTGGGTGTGGAAGATAACATAACTTTATATTTCAAAACTGGATATAAAGTTAAGAGACATGTATAGGTCAGTTTCCTAAAGCCCCCGTCACACGAGTCGACATTGCCATCCATTACAGAGGCGACGTGGGGTGTGGCCTATCGTCATCGTCATCGCCCCTACGTCGCCTGATGTAAAAGGGCGAAGTCGGCGGTGGCGGCCGGTCGCCTGGTTTCAGAGCAGTGCTCTGAAACCAGGCGACCATCATGGGGCGATGTGCACACATCGCCCCATGTAACCGGGCGCTGGTGACCTGTCAGGCGATTGGAGCCATAGGCTCCCATTGTCCGGCATCGCCGCTGGGGCTTCCAGACACACCGGCGGCGATGCTGCCTGACAGATCGCCGGCGCGGGGCTGGAGGTGTCGCCCCGTGTAAACGGGGGACGGCGACGCTGGCAGGGCGCCAAAAACGTGCGCGCACCCGCCAGTCGCTGCCAACATCCCCAGCCCCGTCACCAGGTGTGACGGGGGCTTAAGATTTTAAATGAGGTTCCATCCAAGAAAGATTTGTTTTATCAAATATATTATGTATTAATTAAAGTCTGAGCTTTGTCTGTAATATTTTTGGATTTATGCACATAAGGTGAAATGTTGTTATTTAATAAACCTGGCTAATCATTCTGACTGTGGTCACATAACACCAATATCATATGCCCTCCATTATCACCATCTGATGCAAACGGAAAATCCGTGGTGGTAATTTACTCCGCTATTCCTTATTTTAGGTTTGATAATTCTTCCCCAATCTTCTTAATAATTGGTAAAGAGAATGCATCATGCTAAATGTACATATTTCAACACAGATTTTAAAAAGCTTTTAGTTTTTAGCATTGACAAAGTTTTCCTGTATGAGATGATCCTTAATTAATTAACTTAGTGCATGCCTGTCGTAACTCTGCTCCCCCTCCATGACCCCAGCAAGCCAAGACACCTTTAAGACGCCCATGTGCTAATCCAGATCCTCGTGGGAGTGATTTAAAGTGGATGAACCTTCTGGGAGGATCCTTTTCATTTTGGAACTCCCAATATATTTACATCTGGATCTTTCCAGCCATTTATATGATAAGAGTTGCTCTTAAATTGCACATGACTAGTCTAGTGATATCACTATATGCCAATACTTTGCTGTTTATAATAGTAGCAGTAGTGTTTTTGGGTTACCTTTTCTAGAGGAGAGGTCTCACTCTGACCTGCCTACAATTGTTGAAAATTGAAGGACTGAGATCTTTAACTTGCAACTCTCCATTTGTTGCATGGCTACGACGTTTAGCATATGTACATTCATAATGTTGCAGTTGTGCAATAGCTGGAGAACCACAGGTTGAAGACTTCTGCTGTAGATCATAGCTTGCCACCAACATCGGTTCTTCCTTTCATTGCAAACACATTTGTAGACCTCAGCTTCCCAGGAAAAACGCCAGCTGGACACTAAGGATAAGGTTTTGGAAGAGCCTAGAATACTGAGTACTGTGGAAAAAAACACAAGAACTACTGGCAGTTCATCAGCTTAACTCTTTGGTGATGGGCATGACTTTCTGTGGATTCCAATGGTATTATAGTGGCATGGTTTCAGGATGCTATGACTGTGTAAGGCTTAACTGAACCTGGGTACATGGCATAGAAAGCATGGCAGTGTCCCAGCTCCATAGAGGACTATTGAAGTTATGTTTACTAATTATAGAGAAGATTTAGTGGTTGTAACACTACAGGTACCTTTACACACCGCTACAACAGGGTGGAAACAACAGGGTGCTTCACGTGCACGAGCATGCACCAATGGTTACAAACGGTACCCGATATCGCCTTTACACGCCGCTACAAGGTGCTCTACAGAAGGTTTAATCTACCTCTGGATGCACCGCCGGGTGCCTGAAGTTACCTTCTGTAGAGCACCTTACCTCATTTACACGCCACTACAGAAGGTAATATGGGAGGACCTGGTGCAGCAGGGACAACACATAGGCGTGCCAGAATTGTGGATTACGAGACGTTCGTACGCTGATAGAACAAAGCAATAACATCATGATTGGCCAGGCAGCGCTGGAGGCTGACTAATACATGACACTCGAGCTATTGTGTAGTGTGACTGGTCATCTCCTTAAATATGCGGCCCTATGCAGCGACAACCAATCGCAACGCAGGAGCTTCCTCCAATGATCGCTGAAGGGGGTGTTTTCCCGGAGGCTGTGTCACGCCCCGGGGAGTTATCTAGGTGGTGAATAAACCTCACCCTACCGTATTTAGACGCCGTTACCATCGGGTTGAAGTCAACCTGTTTTAGAGCACTGCTCTGAAACAGGTGCCGCAAGTGACGGGTGGCAACAACCGCCTTTACACGCCGCTACCTTGGGTTGATTTGACGGTGCAAGATACATTTCTGTCATAAACCCGGTTGTTTCCACCCTGTTGTAGCGGCGTGTAAAGGTACCTTACAAGATAGAGGAGAAAGAGGGACATAGACCCATTGTACCCTGAACCAGGCTTACCTGGAGTGGTATGACTACCCAGTATTCAGCAGAGCCTCTGATGGGGAGGTTGGACTTGGCTGACGATAGGCTCCAGGTACCACTTCACGGCAGCTTCTGGTTGTCGCACTCCACCAAGAGGCTGGTCGGCACATGGCGAGACGGGAGGAAGGGATAAATTACTACTACGGAAGAATATGGAGGGTCAACCCCTGACTCTTACTCAAGCAACCCCTAACTCCTTTATGTCCCTAGATGGGTTGTTACACCCCGTGTGACGATCACGTTATTATCTCCGTTTTACCCTAATCCCAACCCTGATTAGTGCATAGAGCAGCAGGAACACTAGTCCTGCTCTATGAAAAAGAAACAAAGGGGAAAAGACAGGCAAGGTGGAAAGAAACAGCAATCATACAACAGACGCCAGACTACAGGTAAAGGATAAATGAGGCAAACCAACAAAACAATAAATTATGGGAAGACACCAAACAAACTTTCAATCAACAATCTATGGATACAACTCCTTAAACAACTTCTTTGTCCACAGCTCACACCTCCACACCAAGACCAAGGTATAGCAAGCTATCCCTGGCAACTATCCAAGCTGAGAGGTAATATTTATAGCAGAGGGGAGTGGAAAAATCAGAACAGCGGAGATAACCCAGGATGGAAGTCTTTACGAAACCAAAAGAACTGCTTAACCCTTGCAGCACTGGAGCAAGGAAAATTTGAATAGCTAACTGAAGAACAAAGCAGATCCAACCCATGCACGTGTGGGTGCCCATATGCTACGATCTTCTGATGCCTTAAATAGAGGTATCCCAGTGACAGTGGTGCGGCTAAATGGGATGTTCTACAGCAGTGTGCATACCATTGAGCTTGTACCAGTGAAGTAGTTTTCTTATGTACCCCATTGAGTTGCTATAAAAGCGGTTGACTGATACAATGCCATGTAATACTCCAAGATGGGTACTGAACCTGTGAGTGGCAGTGAAGGTTGGTAAACTTGTAAGAGGAACTCATTTGATGATCTTAGTGAGGTCCCTAAAATATAAATAGCCAAAGCCTTAATCCAACCACAAGAACCCAAACCCCAGCGGACACCCGTAAATGGTCACATATTGGACAGGTTATAGAAACAGATGAGTCAGTAGACTTCAATGGAGGGAGTCACTTGCATGTATGGCCAACTCTACATGTCTTCTAGGATCAATGCAATTGCTGAAAGGCCATTAGTTGACCTTAGTTTTCCACAGTTGTTGGCGTCTCAGAGGTAAGCAGCTTGGATACTCTCTATATACAGAGTAACCGGTGATGAGCATGGCGGGTGGAGTAGGCCCCTTAGGTTCCCAAGTGTTGAAGGTCTCAATAGGACTACAAAGAAGAACGTATCCAATATAAACCATGTCTCCCCCTTGCCGGGACTCGAAATGAAAGACACCCAAATCCATGAGGCTTTATATACCAACATTTATTAATATGTACATCAGAGGTACGACACTTAGCGAATTATATTATATTCATATCGTCATGTATAAAGAATTTCCAGTTTTATACATAAGTTACAGAAAAAGAAGATGTGACACGGTTTGAGAGCATCAGAGCAACTTTCTAGAAATCTCAAAAGGCAGAAGAAGTATTACACATTAACAGCACAAGTCACAAAGGAGAGGCCCTACATGTCAACATGAGAAACACGGGGAGGCCTGGACTTTCCCACTTATTAGCCATCCAATTAACAATTAACGCAATTTTAGCTAAAGAGAAAAAGTAAATGGAAAAAAAACACAAGACCGACATTGTCAATCAATTTGCACAAGTACATTTCAATTATAAATCCCTTTTATTTGCCGGGAATTGACCATATATATTAATATTTTGACATGATATGATTACACTTACACCAAATGGGTTAAAATTGCTCGGTTATTTGCAAACAGCGCCACTCTTGTGCACAGCTTGTGTCTGGTATTGCAGCTCAGTTCAATTCACTTTAATGGGGGGTAAACTGCAATACCGAACATAACCTGTGAGCTAAAGTGGCACTGTTTTAGGCAGAAAGTAGACAAGTAAGGTAGTTTAGTCCCATTCACTTGGATTGGGCTGAACTGCAATGCCAGATGTGGTCAAAAACTTTGCTCTTTCAGGAAAGAACAGCCATGTTTTCTAACCCTCTACTTTGGGAAGCCGAGTGGCCACCACTTTTCCAGGGTGCAATTTCGACATGAGTCAAGTTTCTTGGCCTCAAATTGGAATTTACTACTTTTCTGACTTTTAATGAAAATCTTCAGTGTCTATGAAATGTTATACTGTTGGCATCCTGTAGAAGACCAGTAATGAAACTTAATTATCTGTGGTTATATTTGCTATATATTAGTTTTATGTTATCATTTTCAATCACTTTCTAATGAAAATGGAGCCTGGCCCAGATTTCCTGCCTATTATTCCATCTGTGACTTGGAAATAACCACTACCTGCCTCATTTTGACTGGCGTTCTCCTTTAATGGGGTTGGCTTCCTTATGTGGACACTATTCAAAATTGTTACGGCAAGAAAATATAAACTTTTTCCAAATATGTCTTGACCATAAAGTCTGCAGTCTTTTTCTGAATGACATACAACAGAGAAGCTACGAATGTGTAGCTAGGTTTTTATTGACATTCCAATGGACGACTCATTGAGACCATTGAATATAGCGCAACTCTTCCCCCTGGGACTGAAAAGGGACTATGTATTTTTCACCTGTATAGCCACCCTGCCTGATACTCTACGTTGACTCCAGCTGGTTCTTACACTCCCATCAGTGTTTCATTCTGCCACCTTCCAAGATGGCCACCACAATGACATGGGGACAGGGACATGGTGATATGTCTGAACCATGCCTTACCTGCCTTTCTTGTACTGCGCGATAGAAAAGGCAGTGGAGGCATGACCACGGTGCTGGCCATCTTGAAAGGAGGAGGAAATTAATGCCGATGTGAGCTTTGGCGGCAGGAAAGAAAAAGGAGGGCACAAGGGTAGGGAGACAAGACATGAGAAATTCATAATCACTTTTCAATCCCAGGATCAAGGGTCACTTTAAAGGCCCATCTTCATGGAATGGTTTACTCCCATAGTAAAGCACCCATAGACTAGACACAGGCCAATTGGCTCCATTAATTGTATGGGGAAGCAAGAATTGTTAAGCCGATGATTCTGTCCCCATGTGACATAGACGATCCAATCATTGGCCAATCGGTGCCACAAATTAATGGACCTGTAGCATCAATAACATGATTGAAATAACGGGATGATAAAATTGCCAAGATGTTGAGCAACATTGACTGGAACCATCTGAACAAATGTTTATCAGTCGGAACCAATCATCATAGAAGCTCATACATAATGATCACTCTTAGCACTAAACTATTAGCATGAACTTGTCTCTTAAAGGTGACACACTTATGCAAATGTTCCCCAAAATGTATAATTCTAGGAAGTTTTGGGGCAACTCCTTAATGAATTGGGGGCTCAACATGTTCCACCGATATTGGGGGGCATGAGCGTTCTCTCGAGAAATCTCTTGCTGATGTGATATCTCCGACCTTCTGCTCCTCTTCCACAGCGTGCAGGTTCACAAAAACCCAGTAAAAATCTGCAGCTGCACCCCCCTCCTCCCCCACCTCCATATCTACTCCTCACTGCTTCACACTAGACACATTCTTTGGTGGTTGAGGAGGTTTCTAAACAGGCCATTACTATAACATTGCTACCAATTGTTAGCCTAAATTTCCCAAGTAACTCCATAAAGATATCACTAATGTCAAACTACGAGAGTCCATTTTGGACAAAACAAAAGAAGCTACCAGCCTGACCTTCTGAAAACACTTCACCCATTTCTGGCCAGTGAAACGGGACACTCTCCTTGGAGGAAATAGTCAACGACAATTACCATATCAACTTTGTAAACTACCAACAATTGTGCTAAATTTTCTACCGACTGTATCTGTCTCTAATGCGGTAACATGCCAAGAAAAGTTCTACCTTAGCTCCTAATCTCTTTTGCTACATCACACATCTAAAATCACTAAGCCACTGATCAGGAAAGAAAAGAAAAGACGATCATACAAAATAATTTAATGTTTTGTTTTTTTCATTTTACGGTCATTAGTACGTCACAATCTGGAGAAGTCACTCGTCAGTTATGAAACATCACAAGCGTTGCTGCTTACAGAACCGTGAGACACATTCAGAAATATTTACAACACGCTGGCTGTATATATGTATAGGCTATATACACGTTATATCATATTAAATGTGGGGTACGAGAGGCAAAAAAACAAAAACATTCTGTTTTTTGGAAGAGAGGAGATGCATCGATGGGACTACACAAACCGAAACGTTTCGACTGCATTGTGAGAACACGCTAACACTTTGTTGAAAACTTATTTTGCACGACCATATTTACGGTTATCTACTTGAAGTGCAAGAGGCACTTCATCTACTCGTCTGCACAAAAACAGGCGGATGAGACTACCAAACGGGTCTACGACTAGTGATGCTCAATGGAAGCCGCCGATGAGAGAACAACTATTTTACATCAATCTATGAAACTACTGGGATCTCTTCAACCACAGCAAATAGGAATCCAAAAATTGTGTAACTTCTTGGGTAAAAGTAAAAATTTCCTGGAGAAGCCACCCAGATTCAGATTCTGGGAACTATTTTTGGAGTCCAATTCTTGATGTTGACATTGTTCGGGTACAACTCTGAGCCAGACAGGGGCCATGGAGAAGGACTTTGGCGGCCAAATTGGTTATTTGCCCACAACCAAAATCTTACAAAATATCAGGTCCCTAACATTCCTTATCCTACGAGGACAGTGCCAAGTACTAGCCCACAATTCATGCCCTTGGGGACTCTGCCACCATCATAGAAGGTGTCCTTTTTGGCCAAAACAATCCATACTCAGTTATTTTCTTCATTTTGACTCTCAGCCAGAACAGAGTCTTTCCAAAGTCCAACTTTCATATTTTATCCCTATTTTTCTGCTTATTTTATTATTGTATCCTTATTTTCTTTTTTTGTTTTTATTTTTTTTATTGAAATCCTATAGTGGCCAATTGATCTACACATAATGGGAAAATTTGAAGATTAATATCTCTAGCGATGAGCGAGCACTACAATGCTCAGGTACTCGAAACAAGCAGTTTGATGCTTAGATGGGCTCAACTTGTGTACCGACTATAATGAAAGTCATGAGGGGCTGGCCATACACTAAAGACTATTGGATCAATGGACGTAGATATGATTTTTTACAGCACGGAGCTCTAGTTACAGCAATATTATTTTTGTGTTTTATTGGAGATTTGCTTGCTTGTCAGTTTAAGGTACTCAGTTTGAAAGGGGAAAGAGTGGTAACAGGGGCCTGACTGCTAGCGGGCCCCCCAGGCACCTGTAGGGGGGCCCCTCCACCTCCCTGCAGAAAGGGCCCGAAGACCACGATAGTGTGTCAAAAGAGAGGTGCAGCCGCGGGAAGCTCCCTGTCTCCCACGGCTGATCCAGCCCCTCCTCTCCTCTCTACTCCCTGGTCATGCTGGAGACGCGGGTGGCAGCCCGTACTCACCAGCACCCTACATCCCCCCCGCTCCTCACCTAGGACTGCGCAGCTTGGCACACCACTCCCACTCCTCACTAGCACCCCCCCCCCCGCTGCTCACCTGGGACTGCAGCATGGCAGAAAACTCCCCCCACCCGCTCCTCACCTGGGACTGCTGCTTGACTTCCCACACCCTGCACCTCACTGGCACAACCCCCCCCTCCCGATCCTCACCTGGGATGGACCCAGCTGCACCGGGGCCCACACGGCTCCAGGTCCGCCACTGGGTGGTAACAATATGTCATCTTAGTTGGCCTTCTTGGAATCCAATGCAGCCAATTCTACATTAGCATTCAATGTCCCGCATCTGGTTTGGAGAATTGTGAGTCTTTTGTTCCTCCCTCCAGGGGGCCTCCTGGATACACACCTTTAAAGACTGGCTGGAGACTTCATTGAACTTCTTGTATTCTTTTAATTAAAGGTACCTGATGGTTAAGGGACTTAGGTGTGTTTATCTTTGCGACACTAGGGGGCTTAGTCCAAGAAAAAAGAAGAGGAGAAAACACATCTTTGGGAAGGTTAGTTGGTGGTGTGAATTGGAAGCAAAAGGATCTGTGCTAAGGCCAGGTCAGGAGTTAAGGATGAACTATAGAGTTCGGAGTTGGATACGTGTCCTACAGTCATGATATCTACTGTCCGGAATTATGGAACTATTCTAAGGACTATTTTGAAGCTGGATACATGTGCTATGGTTGTGATACCTACCATCTGGATTTGAGGATCTATCCTAAGGACTATTGTGGAGCTGAATACAAGTTCTACAGTTGTGATATCCATCCTCTAGAGGAACTTAAGAACTATTGTTGCCAGCTGGTTTCTGATTTGTAGACTGGGGCATCACGTTGTGGACATCTACCCGGAGTTGCTGTAATATCATGTACAGATACAAATAAAACTTGCTGCCTCGTTATCTTGCCTAGGTAATTATTACAATTCTCAACTTCAGATCTTCACAAAAGTCAATGGGGAACTCAAGAACTAGTCCTGAAGATCTTCAGCTCGAGTTCCCCATTGCCTTCCATTATACTCGGTACACAAGTTGAGCCCTTCCGGACATAAACAGCTCTTTATATGAGCTGAGCATCCGAGTGTGGCATGGTAGTGCGCCTTCATCACAAATAATGAAAAAAAAAAGGGAAATATTTCCTTTGTATTTATAATTTGTACGGTTTAGGGGAATTTTACTAGAATGGGATAAGTTTCAATAGGTTTGAGGTAGTGGTGTCTAATATATATGTGGTCCAGTCATTCCCAACCATGCAACACAGATTCACTGAACCTCATGTTAAAAAGTCTTAGAGGAAAAAAGAAATAACAAAAAAGCGTCCTGTCCACCCATAAAGACTAGAAATGTGGATTCTGGATGAGTTCGGATAACCTACATCTTCACAAAATGATACAATTTTCTAGGTGGAAATCCAGTAATCCAAAAATTTTTGATCAAAGACCTTTTCATTATGACACAGGTCGGACTTGGCCTAAAATGTAAGAAAATAATAAAAATTAAAAATTGATGTATAACTGTCTAAATGTTGCTAATCCCAGGTGGAATGTACATTTTTGGAACGCATTATCTTTCTGCTTTCACCATGTAAAGTGAGGGTGATTTCTACATTGGTCCCGATACCCTTATATTTGGTCCATAATTTTAAAAGGCAAAGACAGAGAATTGTAAACCATATGACGTTCTTGGCAGTATATTAATCATCATCCTATTTCATAATGTTTTAGGATGATAATCTTATTTTATGATATATTTCTAGGTGGAAGGATCGATCTGTTGTGGACCGATTGTGGGTGGAGGTATGACTGATGATAGGCTGGCTCTCAAATATGTACACAATGACAGTTGATAGCAATTATTGGTCCATATATTTGAATAATTGACATAAAATAAACATTTGACCATTGAAATCAATTCTTTTTGGTGGCCTTTCCACTGTGCTTAACACTGAAGCAATCCACTATTAGGGCGGAGCTCATAGAGTACTTCATCCTAGGTTTAAACAGAATGCTAGAATGAATGTGATATTCATACAGAGCAAAAAAAGAGATATGGGGATGTAATAATCCCACCTTGCCTTGTTCAGTTTAAATTTTCGCAAAGTGGATGCTCGAGAGGCAGATCCACCAACATACACTGGATTCAGAAGCTTTCCAAATACAAGAACTAGATGGATCAGATCATGTGTAACATAATCATTGTGCGCTCTAGTGTAATTGTGCTTTTTTCATTTGTGCTTTCCTATGGTCTATGATGAAGAACCATTTTTGAGAAGGGAAGGGATACAAAAATAATGCCACATTGGCCTCCAGCAGAATTGGTAAAGCTGCTATAGTTACAGGAAATATATCTTTGTACCATGTTAACCAGTAGATAGAAAAATATTAATATTTGAGAGTCCTCAGTGGTGGATACCCTTTAATGGCGAACTGAAAAGATGATAATAAATAGCAAGCTTCAAGACTACTCGGGTTTCTGCTGATGAAGAGATCTGAGTAATCTCAAAAGTCCTCAATGGTTTATACCTTTTAATGTCGAACTAAAAAGATGGTAATAAACAAAAAGCTTTTGAGACTACTCAGGTCTTCATTCATATTCCATGCCTGATGAAGAGACCTTAGTAGTCTACCATGCCTGATGAAGAGACCCTAGTAGTCTATTATGCCTAATGAAGATAGTCCAGT
Organism: Allobates femoralis; assembly: GCA_033576535.1. Taxonomy (NCBI): domain Eukaryota; kingdom Metazoa; phylum Chordata; class Amphibia; order Anura; family Aromobatidae; genus Allobates; species Allobates femoralis. The sequence goes on from JARQOC010000010.1 coordinate 42,882,218, forward strand.
AGTCTACCATGCCTGATGGAAAGACCTGAGTAGTCTACCATGCCTGATGAAGATACCCCAGTAGTCTACCATGCCTGATGAAGATACCCCAGTAGTCTACCATGCCTGATGAAAAGACCTGAGTAGTCTACCATGCCTGATGAAGAGACCTGATTAGTCTACCATGCCTGATGAAGAGTCCCTAGTAGTCTATTATGCCTAATGAAGATATTCCAGTAGTCTACCATGCCGGATGGAAAGACCTGAGTAGTCTACCATGCCTGATGAAGATACCCCAGTAGTCTATTATGCCTAATGAAGATAGTCCAGTAGTCTACCATGCCTGATGAAGAGACCTGAGTAGTCTACCATGCCTGATGAAGAGACCTGAGTAGTCTACCATGCCTGATGAAGAGACCTGAGTAGTCTACCATGCCTAATGAAGAGACCTGAGTAGTCTACCATATCTAATGAAGATTCCCCAGTAGTCTACCATGCCTGAAGAAAAGACTTGAGTAGTCTTGAAAGTTTGCTATTTCTTACCAACTTTTCAGTAAGCCATTAAAATGTATCAACCACTGGGGACGTCCAAATTTTAATGTTTTTCTCTGTTATAGATATAAAATGACAAAATAATATAAAAAATACCTTATCTTTTGATATATAAACTACCGTATATTGGCCATGTATTCACCTAAACCCTAATTATCTCCAGTGTGTTGACATTTGGAGCCTATAATTAAGTACAGGAGCATTTGCTCGTTGAAGATTATTTTTGAACAGAGCAAAGTGTAGCATCACCCGCCATTGCTATATACAGCATTACTGCTGCTTGTGCTACCATTGGGAATCAGGTGCAGATGCAAAGTGCCATGTTAACAGTCTCCAGGGTAATGCCGGCCTAATCCATGCCACCCTGCCGGCACTGACCGATAGAGAAGGACATGTATGTGCTAAGAGGGTGCAAATACCGGAGGCAGTGTGCGCAAATTCTGCATTCGAAGACTCCATGTAAATATATATGTGCTTATCACTTTTTCATATATACTAAGTGTAAAGTACCGTAACTGGTGTAAAATAAAATAATTTTTCTATTTAAAAAAAATTAAATAAGAGGGATAAAGAAAATATTAAATTATTTATGCTTTTATTTTTGGGGGTGGAGAGGGGAAAGAGCGGGAGGTCTTTTCTAATTCTTTAGAAATAGAATATTTGTGGCCCAACACAACCGATAAATTCAGCTCCTGTTTTCATAATTTTTAAATAATTAAGTAAAAAAAAGTTCCTAATTTGGTAAAGTATTTATTTTATTGAAAAAAATAAGAGGAATAAAAAAAAATGTAATTATTCAAGCTTTCATTTTGGGGGGTGGGAAGTGGAGTAAAGGGGGAGTTGAATTTAGTAAGTTTTTAACTTTTCTAATTCTTAAGAAAAAAAACATTTGCAGTCCGAAGCAAGCAATAAATTCAGCTCTTATTTTCTTACATGTTAAGGTATTAAATTAAGAAAATAATAATAATTTGATAAAATTTGATAAAGTATTAAAAAAAATAATAATTTGATAAAGTAATACGAAAATATATACCGTCACTACTTTAGCTTTTATTTTGGGGAGAGGGAGGTTGGAATCAGTAACTTTTTAACTTTTCTAATTCTTAAGAAAAAAAAATATTAGTGGTCAGAAGCGACCAATAAAGTCACCTCTTATTTTCTTACATTTTAAAATATTAAGTTAAAAAAAGTTAAATAATTTGATAAAAAATTTAATTAAAAAAATCCAATAAGAAGTGTAAAGGAAATACATAGCAATTTGCTTTAATTTTGTGGAGAGGCAGGTTGGATTTAGTAATTCTTTAACTTTTCTGATTCTTAAAAAAAAAATATTTGTGGTCCAAAGCGACCAATGAATTCAGATCTTATTTTCTTAAGTTTTTAAGTATTGGATTAAAAAAATAATAATTTGATAAGTAATTTTTTTATGAAAAAAAAATCCATTAAGAGAGATAAAGGAAACATTTTCTGGGGAGAGAGAGGCAGTTTGGATTCAATAACTTTTAACTTTTCTAACTCTTAAAAAAAAATATTTGCAGCCCAAATCGACCAATAAATTCATCTATTTTCTTCCATTTTAAAGTATTAATTGAAATAAATTAATAGTTTGATGAAATAATGCGGTGAGTTATGATGGGGGCGGGCTCTGTCAGTACTATGAAATGGGCTGGTACCCATCACTTGGGTGTGCCAATATGGCTACCGTGATGCGTGAAATTCGAGATTCCTAGACGTCGTCCTGAGGACGGAAGTAAGGACGCCACAAGGAAATTATTATAATAGATTACTTAAGATAAAAATAAAACATCAAATAATTTTATATTTTTCTCATCCCTCAATACTTATTGCATTACTCTGGAAAGACGCAGGCAATAACAAAAAGGTCAATGGTTAAAAGAAAAATGAAATAATAATAAATCTGCAATATATCAAAGTTAATTTTGTTCAGGAATTAAAAACATTGTAACATTTCTAAAATATTATATCAGTATGTGCTGTAATAACCATCAAATTAACATATTCTAAAAGGTATTTCGTCAAAGGGATTATGTTTAGCAAAAAAAAAAATAGAAAAAAAGTTAACAAAATGTTTGTGTTAATTATAAGTATAATAAAAAAAACACAAATATTCACAAAAATAAAATACAAAAAAGCAAAACAAATACCATAAAATACAAGGTGCACTGAAATAATACAAGTCACATATTGAATAAAATGTTCACATTTTAAGGAAACTTTATCAAGAACAATAACAGCAGTGCTATGCCATGAATTATTTTCCTGAAAACCTAGAAATATATTAATATAAAATATATAGAATCTTGGCTAGATGGTTGATGCTTACTAGAAGAACGAAGACCGGGATATTTCTTCAATTCTGATAAGGACATTTCGTCAGGACTATAACAGGAAGACTGCGAAATATAAGATTTATGACATATATAGGAGCAGATAGTAGTAAAATGCAAGACTCCGGTGGTGCTCGTTGAGTAAACTAGTTGGCCACCGCTACGTAATACCATGTATTTATATTGAAGGTAGATCCTGACATTGAACGGATAGGAGACCAGCCATTGAACGGAATGTAGTGAACACTGTCCTGTAGACAGAACCTTTCCAAATTCTGCAGGTTTGATTCCTGTGTCCTTACAATGAGGTGTGAGCTCATTCAAACGTTCTCAGCACCCAAAGACCAAGTCAAGTCATTGGTCTGGTTTTGCCCATTTTGCATATTCGGACGCCCAAAAAAGGTTTTCTGTGCTATGACTGTAAGGGATGTGCTGGGTAGCTATGGATGTAATGAGATTCATCAGATCATACTGTATCATACTCTTCATGAAGACAGGCCGTGGCGGTGGGGTTCTCTCACCCTTACGCTTCCAGAGGTTCTTCAACTACAGCATTGAAGTCTGCCGTTTTACCGTTGTTTGCCAGCGTCACCTGAAAATGATCACGGTTATGATCTAGCATAAAAGAAAAAACAATACGAACCCCCCAGTATACCCGATGAGTGACTCTCAAGCGTGGTTGTGTCAAAGGAGGATGCAGATATTGTTAGGACATCTATCATTAGTAATGCTGAAATATCAGTAAGAGAAGAGTGCTGGGAAATGTTAGCCACCATTGAAATAAGGTGTGTAGGTCAGGTTTGAGGTCCAAGACACCAATTCAATGAGGAGGTGTGGAAGAAAAGGAATGACTTAGGTTCAAATCATCAATAAAAGTGGAAGATGACTAAGTATGGAGGTCCAAGGCAAAAATATATTTGTGGAAGGTGTGTAAGTAATGGGATATTTTTGGTAAGCGGTTCATGCCACCAATGAAAATAGGTCTGTAATTGATGCAATACTTTAGGTATGAGATCAAAGTCAACAATGAAAGTGTGAAGTGTGTAGGTAACACAATACCTTGTGTATGAGGTCCAAGCCAAAAATATATGTGGAAGGTGTTTAGGTAAAAGCGATACCTTAGGTAGGAAGTCCAAGCTTCGAAAGTCCTTATGTTACTTCACAATGCCTTGATGGACTAATCTATGGTGTTCCAAATGCTTCCTCCACAACCTACCCAATTAGTTGAGAGAAGACATCTATTGCATTAAGGTTAATTGTTTTGAAGCCTCTACTTTACCTTTTACAATGTAAACATGTTTTCACCACTTTAGGACATTTTACATTACATTCATACCATAATGTATGAAGTCCAACCGCCAATAAAAGTAGAAAGTGGGTAGGTAACGCAATGATATGAGGTCCAAGCTTTCAAAAATCCTTGAGTTTCCCCAAGATGCCAAATGGATTAACCTCTGGCATTTCAGAAGCTTTCGCCCAGTTATACAGTTACTATTGTGTAAAGGTTAGTTGTCTTGAGGCTTCAACCCTTGATAATTTAACTTTATTTGCACCACTTTAAAATTAAATTAATCTCATTACCGTCGTGGATGTCCAACAACACAATGTAATTTCAGTGACCAAGTCTGGAATAGTGCCTAATTGTTGGTCAGTACCTTCCTATCGGTAAAACTGATCACACTGTGTGCAATATTTTTTGTGCGATCTGATTGGCTGACTGTTGGATCATGTAGAGGGCCGGTATTGGCACTTCAATGAATATTATAGTAAATGTGTGAGCAACTTTTCTAAGTTAGTAGACCATTTTGGCTTGGGTCTAGAAATGTTTGATGTTTCAAGGATAGCTGGTGGAGAAGACAAACCTAACTCTGGTGGTCCCAAAGCAGAGTTCTTGGGTTTAACTGCATATCCATAAATGTTGGATTGTAAGCAACAAAAAGAAAATCATCCTTCCATTTCTCCCCTTGGAGCTATCTTGGGTCACCAAAAAATCAGTAACAGGGTTCAACCTATCATATGACACTTAGAAAACTGGGGTCTCCTAATGTCACACAAGGACCTTTAAGTCCCTTTAGGCACTAGGACTTGGGTGTGACTTTGGAAACTAGGTAAAGAATAGTACTGGAAAAAAGTCAAGCACAATACGGTCTTATCTGGGTGATATTGAGGTTCAGTGAAGTAATATGGTCACCTGGTTGGGGTTATATGCCCACAACCTTGGAAAACAATTGTAAATAGGCTACTGTGGATCAGCAGGTCAGTATGTAAGGATGTAGGGGGTTAATACCAATGGAGGAAATCAGGATAAATGAATAAAGTAGTTCATCAAGTTTCGAAGCATGAGGCTTCTTCAAGGGCATAAAACTACAAATCTTGTATTATGTCCTGAAGAAGCCTCATGCTTCGAAACGTCTTCACTCAATAAACTACTTTGTCCATCGATCCTGGTCTCCTTTATTGGAAGTGCAGAATTAACCCCCCCCGTCCCTGGCATACTGTTCTACACCTATGTGACATGTTGAACACAGCGCTGGTAATACATGTTTAGATCTTGTAGGGGGTCTTGACAGGAGGCAGTGTTGTTAGTGCAAGGAAAGCGAGAAGAATATTTACCATGCAGCAAGCAAGCAAGCACAATTATTAACCACATGCAGGAGAGGGTGTCAGCTTCACGCATGCACAGAGCAGGCGGCGGGAGTCAGGAAGACACAGGCGGCAGAATCTAGCAAAGTTCCTTTAATGCATGAAAAACAGCTGCAATATTAGCGTCACTATAGAAAAAGTGCAACCGTGTTACAGATCACATTTTCCAATCATTGCGTTTATGTTGTCAGTCAGATCAATAATTTACAAATATATACAGTTACATGTAACAAGAATAGTTTCCGGCTGGGGGGTAAGGCCGGAATAATCACATGACAGTCTACAGGGGGTGTACAATTAACTAAGCAGCAAGAAGGTGGCTCCCTTTTATTAAAAAAACTACCTGTTCATTCAGCCATATGAGATGTGGGGAGGGCGAGTTATCTGACACCTAAACTAATATACATTTAATACAAGAAATTAAACCTACAACATATGTACATTTATTATTTACAAAACTGTACACAATTAACATGAATTCTATGATGTAAAGGCGAGGTTCACCTGTAAATATTTTACCTTTTATACCTAGAATTATTCTACATATAAACTTCAATCACTTTGTAAATATGTTACTGATCCCGCGTTACTTCCTATATTATACTCCAGAGCTGCACTCACTATTCTGCTGGTGCAGTCACTGTGTACATACATTACATTACTGATCCTGAGTTACCTCCTGTATTATACTCCAGAGCTGCACTCACTATTCTGCTGGTGCAGTCACTGTGTACATACATTATATTACTGATCCTGAGTTACCTCCTGTATTATACTCCAGAGCTGCACTCACTATTCTCCATGTGCAGTCACTGTGTACATACATTACATTACTGATCCTGAGTTACCTCCTGTATTATACTCCAGAGCTGCACTCACTATTCTGCTGGTGCAGTCACTGTGTACATACGTTACATTACTGATCCTGAGTTACCTCCTGTATTATACTCCAGAGCTGCACTCACTATTCTGCTGGTGCTGTCATTGTGTACATACATTACATTACTGATCCTGAGTTACCTCCTGTATTATACTCCAGTGCAGCAATTACTATTCTGCTGGTACAGTCACTGTGTACATACATTACATTACTGATCCTGAGTTACCTCCTGTATTATACTCCAGTGCAGCAATTACTATTCTGCTGCTGCACTCACTGTGTACATACATTACTGATCCTGAATTACCTCCTGTATTATACTCCAGAGCTGCACTCACTAATCTGCTGGTGGAGTCATTGTGTCCATACATTATATTATTTGTCCTGTACTGTATGTGAGTGCAGCTATTGAATATACTGTGATACAGGATATAACTCAGGATCAGTACAGGATCAGTAATGTAATGTATGTACCCAGTGACTGCACCAGCAGAATAGTGAGTGCAGCTCTGGAGTATAATACAGGAGGTAACTCAGGATCAGTATGTAATGTATGTACACAGTGATTGCACCAGCAGAATAGTGAGTGCAGCTCTGGAGAATAATACAGGAGGTAATCAGGATCAGTAATGTAATGTATGTACCCAGTGACTGCACCAGCAGAACAGTGAGTGCAGCTCTGGAGTATAATATAGGATGTAACTCAGGATCAGTAATCTAATATATGTACACGTTGGCTCCACCAGTAGAATAGTGAGTGCAGCTCTGGAGAATAATACAGGACATAACTCAGAATCAGTACAGGATCAGTAATGTAATGTATGTACATGTGGCGCCCCACCGGGGCCACCAGAGGTACTGCACTCCTGCGGTTAAGGGGAGTAGTACCTTTGCTCTCCAGTTGCTGGGGTGGTGCAGTTGAGCCCAAAAACTCACACACACACAACCGTAAGCCCCTGGGTCGGTGGTGGACCCTGAGTGAGGACCCAGGTCAGAAAAGGGGGACAGAGAGAAGACATTAGAGGACAGAGTGGAGTGGAAGTCGGGAGTGTAGCGGCAGTGCAGTGCCGACTTCCGTGGGCTGCAGCACGACCACACTCGTCCACGGGAGGGAAAGACCAACAGGTAGAAGAGGACGAGAGCCCTTGGGGTGCGGATGAGACATCGATCCCCGTACGGCCGAATCTGATGAAATGGAGGGGCTTGTGGACAGGGACCCGGCCCTGAACACGGTGCAGAAGCTCCATGCCCGAGCCGTTGAACCTGAGGCCCCAGGCTTCTAATGGGAGCTGTGGCCGAACACCCGACACAACTTGGGGAAGGTGGCTGAATTAGGGAGCAGTGCCCGGGAGGGGACACAACAGCACCTGTGGCCGCCAGTACTTGAGCTCTGTGCTGTGGAGGCGCTGAGAGCCTGGGGGCAGAGTGGTGTTGCGCTCGCCCCAGAAGAGAACGACCGCTTATAGCACTGGGACAGAGAGAAAGACCACCAGAGACAGGAACACTTAGAGAGGAAAGAAAGGTGCACCAACCGTGGCCCAACTGCACTAACCCAGTTCTGGAGACAACGCTGAACCAGAGGTTGGCAAGGGACGTACCCGGCGGCCATGCTGAAAGAATTGAGTAAAAGTAACAGAACTCCAGGTGTTGTCTGTGAGACTTTTTTAGCGGTGACCATCGGCTGCAAGGCCCGTATGAGACATCGGGGTACCGACGTCCCAGGGAACATCTGCCAAGGTACGAACTGACTTCTCCATCCTGTTGCCCTGGGGACTGCGCTCCACCTGCGGGGAGCGAAACCATCCAAGCTGCCGGTCACCGTCCCCAGAGGTTCTGAAGCAGGGGCGGTCACCCTGGCTGTATACCGCAGGTGGCGTCACGAATACCCCTTTATCCTCTCAGACTTTCCCTGTCATCTTCCCCCCATTTATTAACAATCACACCGCCAGGGTCACGGGATCGAGTCTCGGCCCCCGTCTGTTCCTGTGAAAAGAACTGAAAGAGGTGAAGAGAACAACGAGTAACCGCCCTGTCACTGACTGCACCAGCAGAATAGTGAATGCAGCTCTGGAGTATAATACAGGAGGTAACTCAGGATCAGTAATGTAGTGTATGCACACAGTGACTGCACCAGCAGAATAGTGAGTGCAGCTCTGGAGTATAATACAGGAGGTAACTCAGGATCAGTAATGTAATCTATGCACACAGTGACTGCACCAGCAGAATAGTGAGTGCAGCTCTTCAGTGTAATACAGGAGGTAACTCAGGATCAGTACAGGATCAGTATTGTAATGTATGTACACAGTGACTGCACCAGCAGAATAGTGAGTACAGCTCTGGAGTATAATACAAGAGGTAACTCAGGATCAGTACAGGATCAGTAATGTAGTGTATGTACACAGTGGCTGCACCAGCAGAATAGTGAGTGCAGCTCTGGAGTATAATACAGGAGGTAACTCAGGATCAGTAATGTAGTGTATGTACACAGTGGCTGCACCAGCAGAATAGTGAGTGCAGCTCTGGAGTATAATACAAGAGGTAACTCAGGATCAGTAAAGGATCAGTAATGTAATGTATGTACACAGTGGCTGCACCAGCAGAATAGTGAGTGCAGCTCCGGAGGATAATACAAGATTAGTACAGAAAATAGAGTAAAATGCACTAAATTCATTTGTACTAGATAAAGTGTCTCAGTATTGTACAGTAACTGTTTCTCTTTGCAGTATTATTAGAGCTATTGCTGCCCTGAAGTTGTAGCTTTTAAAGCCACCACTAGATTTAGAGGCATGGATCCTATCGGAGGATGACACTTTACTGTAATGCTGCAATTTAAAGGTGTGAAATAGGTTCTAATAAAAGTAGCAATTGACGCCTAGTCGACACTTTGTGAGAAGATGTGAAATAGAAAGGTTAACATTGAAAGAATTTTTGCCTGCCAATTGTCAGCAGTAATTCCAGCGATGTCTATTTTCCTATTAAATCTAAAAAATGAAGCAACTTTCCAATAGATGTTAATTAGTCATTTGGATGATGATCACACATCTCCTACATTTATAGTCTATAGGACTGATGAAGACCAGCCTGGTATAAAGGGTTGTCCATTTGTAAAGGTGCAGCCTTTTAGAGACCGTCACATACAAGTGTTTTTAAAGTTTTCTCAAGCCGAATGTTACCGTATATACTCGCGTATAAGCCGAATGTTAAGTTTTTTTGTAAATCTTACATGCATTAGAATACTAGAAGTGAACCTGCTAGCTCTCCTGACATGTTGCCATGTCTTAAGTAGAAATTATGTCATTTTCCTTAAATTACAGCTCATTTCTGGGGGACTTTTTGTTATAATGTTGTGTTGTTCTTCTGTAATTCCTCCTTGAAATGAATATATTAATTGATAATTAGGTGTTTTTGTTGCCTTTGTCAAAACAGAGTGTGCACAGTTTGACACCTTCTAATTAGTTCTAATGAAAGGATCTAATTCATTGATAAGAGGAATGATAATATCTCTGTATTGATATACTTCCAGGAGGTATAGCAGATGAATGGTAATAACGAGCTGTGTATTTATATACTTCCAGGAGGTATAGCAGAGGAATGGTAATATTGAGCTGTGTATTTATATACTTCCAGGAGCTTTAGCAGAGGAATGGTAATAACTAGCTGTGTATTAATATTCCAGGAAGTATAGCAGATGAATGGTAATACTGAGCTGTGTATTTATATACTTCCAGGAGGTAAAGCAGAGAAATGGTAATGCTGAGCTGTGTATTTATATACTTCCAGGAGGTATAGCAGGGGAATAGTAATACTGAGCTGTGTATTTATATACTTCCAGGAGGTATAGCAGAGGAATGGTAATACTGAGCTGTGTATTTATATACTTCCAGGAGGTATAGCAGAGGAATGGTAATACTGAGCTGTGTATTTATACACTTCCAGGAGGTATAGCAGAGGAATGGTAATACTGAGCTGTGTATTTATACACTTCCAGGAGGTATAGCAGAGGAATGGTAATACTGAGCTGTGTATTTATATACTTCCAGGAGGTATAACAGAGGAATGGTAATAACGAGCTGTGTATTAATATTCTTCCAGGAAGTATAGCAGATGAATGGTAATAACGAGCTGTGTATTTATATACTTCCAGGAGGTATAGCAGAGGAATGGTAATACTGAGCTGTGTATTTATATACTTCCAGGAGGTATAGCAGGGGAATGGTAATACTGAGCTGTGTATTTATACACTTCCAGGAGGTATAGCAGAGGAATGGTAATACTGAGCTGTGTATTTATATACTTCCAGGAGGTATAACAGAGGAATGGTAATACTGAGCTGTGTATTTATATACTTCCAGGAAGTATAGCAGATGAATGGTAATGCTGAGCTGTGTATTTATATACTTCCAGGAGGTATAGCAGAGGAATGGTAATACTGAGCTGTGTATTTATATACTTCCAGGAGGTATAACAGAGGAATGGTAATACTGAGCTGTGTATTTATATACTTCCAGGAAGTATAGCAGATGAATGGTAATACTGAGCTGTGTATTTATATACTTCCAGGAGGTATAGCAGAGGAATGGTAATACTGAGCTGTGTATTTATATACTTCCAGGAGGTATAACAGAGGAATGGTAATACTGAGCTGTGTATTTATATACTTCCAGGAGGTATAACAGAGGAATGGTAATACTGAGCTGTGTATTTATATACTTCCAGGAGGTATAGCAGAGGAATGACACATAATTCTAGTATGAATTATTTAATTTAATGTGGAATACAAGTATTTATTAAGGCATACCAGACCTCTTTAATGAGCATCTCTGCCCATATATATATTAGAAATTTGAAGTGCCTTTTTTTAACTTCCTGTGACCACGGAAAGGGCAGCCATATTGGTTATCACACTTACAGGGGTTGTCCTATTTCAAGGAAAAGCTTTTTTGAAATTGTAGTAATTGCTCCATGTTTTAAAGTTTTAGACCGGTCTCAAATTTCCAACATTCAAGATCCATGAACAGACCGCAACTACATATTAAGCTTAAGGGGCTAATAAAAGTCCCTTTGGCCATTATAATAGAACAATACTAATAAAGATTTGCAATAATTGGGGGCCATGTTGGAGCTTTTGCACTGGGGCCCATGAACGTCTAGTTATGGCACTGACTGCAACCACATCCGGTCCAGTTATGGGTCTGCTGCACTGCGCTCACCAGCCAGAAATGTGTTGAATTTTGCATCAGAAGTCCCACGGCCGAGCTGGACAACGCAAACCAGACTCAAGCCAGGTCATGAATGTTGAAAGCATGAAACCGGCCTTGAACAAAGACGACGTGGACTTCGGAGGATCATTCTTGGCTTTCTATTTCACATTTCTACTTAGCGTCCTATATATATTTATTTCATTTTGCTACTTGGGTAAAAGCCTACATCAACCCCCGCATTCTGAGTTTTGGAGACTGGCTTCATAATACTCTGGAGGACTCCGCATGTCAATGCAGAACATGAGCGGCCAAATGATTTTGATTAGATCCCTACAATACCTTTTTTGTCCTTTGGTGGCACTATGGGGAAATTGCACATCTGCTGCTTGGAACATCGACCTGCACTATCCCTTTAAAGTCTCGCAAGGAATCTTTTTGATTTTATTTATTATTATATTTATTTAGTTGACTACATCTCTCCTTAAGAGCTTGTCTGTGCCTTACCTTACACGCTAAGGTCCCCGCAGTGAACACAACACCTACAGACAGGACTGGTATTCGACTCGGTGGAAAGACGACTGGATACACGAGAGCGTTGGAACATGGAAACATGACAAAATGCACTGACATTTCAACAACAACAAAAAATCATAAAAACGTCCCTCCTATCCGTAAGTGGAGAGGATATAAGCGTGCATTACAAAAAAAAAAGATACAAAGTAACAATGAAAAGGTGATTATACAAAAATATACAAAAAAACATCATCATGCAAATCTCGCCATTCCACCCCAAATATAGTACAGAGTCACCGGACATCGTACCGCTGACCGGGGGAGGGGCTGGAGGAAATATATCCTCTACTATAATCCCGCTATCATTCCAGTCTACGGCATATGTATAGATGTATATACAATATCGTGTTGGCATCTCATTAACCCCTTTGCCGTCAAAAAAGTTGGCGCTACTGTTTTTCAACAGGTTGACAAACCCCTTGACCAGCAAAAAAGGCACAACATAATCATATTAACGACTACACTCAGCAAAATGTACAACTTTCCGGATAACTAACGTGCTACTGTGTATCATGGAGGAAGCCCTGGGGGCGGCAAGTTGTAGGGAGACTCCATAGAAGTCTATGAGATCCTACCGCACCTCCATGGAATAAATGGCGCTATAATAATAAATAATAATAACATTTAATAATAAAGTTATTGGGGGTTTTTTGCAATAATTTGGAGACATTCTAGAAAAAATAAAATAAAATAACAGTTATTTTAGTGCAAAAACAAAGAATAATTTTTATTCTTTAATTATTGCACCTTTTATTACCACTCATAAAATAATTAAATAAAATTAATATATAGTTAAAATTACTTCAGTACAAAATATACGGTAAATAAAAATAATGAATTAATCCCATAAATATTAGCTCACCTTCGATTATTGCATAGGTTTTATTCTAAGCGATAGAACAATTAACAAAATAATTATTGTTTAAATATTTATTAAATAAATAAAAAAATAAAATAAAACATAAATAAAAAAAATGAAATTATGTATATTAAATATATTTGATTAAAAACACAAAAATAGAATATTAAAATAAATGTTTAAAATTTAATATTGGCTCACCTTCAATTATTGCATAGATTTTATTCCAAACAATAAAACAAATTAATTAACTAAATAATGATTTGTTTAAATATTTAATTGAATAAATAAAAAAATAAAATAAAACATGAATAAAAAGATGATATGCTGTATATTAAATATATTTGATTAAAAACACAAAAATAGAATATTAAAATAAATATTTTAAAATTGATCATCTTAAAATTTGAGGATTTTGATATAAGATTACACTTTTTAAAGGGTGAAAAAAAATGCTTAAATCTACTCTGGGAATTTTGAGTGGGGTCGTCTTCTCAGGACACTTAACTCTTAAAGAGCCTCCAGGGGACCCTCCTGCCCTATATTAGGCAAACAGGAAGATTTCCGTAGGAATGATGTAATTCTTCTTTTCACCTTGGGGGAGCTGTTGGGAAACTGAACACTTGGTGCCAAGTTTCTGCACTGAATGCAGGTGATCACAGCTGTTTTGGCGTACTGCTCAGCAATAAGCCAATATTTCCCATTTTATCCTGCCCTCTATTCCATGATACACTGAAGCACAAATAGAACATTCGGGTTTAGTAACTTCACACCGGGTTACAATGTAACCATTGGGGGTTGGGTCAGTATATTGGGGGTGACTTGGCCTGTTGTAATTGCAACAGGAATAAATCATAGAACGGTAACACCCACATGCAGATGCAACCCTCGTAGCATGCAGTCTATATACAGGTCTCGATATCCATAAAGGTGAACGGTACCTTGCAGTCGTCGACTACAACGGAATTATGTGCTGCATAAATGCATTGGTTTGAGTTGATTCTCCCTGTGGTTTTTCATGTCGTCATAGATGGACTGAGTCTTGGTCATTTCCATCTCATGTTGGGCGTGCTGCTTATCCAGGTCCTCCAGCTCTGCTTTGGATAGATGGTAGACTATGCCGGCACCGAAGGAATCGCCCACCACGTTGACAGAGGTCCTCATACGATCCCTTATATTGAGGAAACAGAAAACTCATCACTACAAGGTTTATGTAAAGATGAAGGAGCACTTCAATGCTCGGGTGCACAGTATTTGATATGAGCAGGTCGGACATCGACAACTCAAGTACCAAGTATAAAGGAAGTCAATGGGCAACTCGAGCACCTTTCTGGAAAATGCTAACCATTGCCTTCCATTATACTCAGTACTTGAGTTGAGTCCGTCCAAGCATCCAACCTGCTCGTTATAAGTACTGAGAATCTGTGCATGGTAGTGCTCGTTCATCATTAGTCTTGTGTATTAAATTGGACCAGAAGAAAAAGCAGCATTGTTACCCATAGCCAATCGAGTGCAGGCATGAGGCGAAAAATTTAGTATTGTCAAAAATGCAAGATTGAAGGGTCAAGCTGGTTTCCCATGTCCATCACAAGCATAGACCGGGCCTGTGATCCAAAATCAACAGCCTCAGTTATCAGGTTGATGAGTTCCCACATATAGTAGGAAAGTCACACGTGTGAAATCGGCCCTATTCCCAACCTGGCAAATTATCACCAATCCACCAATCCAGAAGGTAAAACTTTCTGATTGTTGGGGGCAACCATTGGTACCCCTAGAGATCTAAGGAAGCACTTCTGAAATGCCCCTTCAATATGAACCAGTAGCCATGCTCTGTGATTCATGTATGGGACTATCAAGAGATATCTGGGCGCTGTACTATCTACGTATATCCATCTCACAGACAATGCACGATCATAGCTCTGTTCTTATGGCGTATTTAAGAGATCCACATTCTAAGATCAATTGGATTCCAAGTAATCAGCAACCTATATTCTATCTTGTGTATATGTCATAACTTGTTAGCCGGGAATATCCGCTACCTCATCCATGCCAAACCAGGAGAGCCAACATTGGCTACAAGATGAATCCACTATACCAAGACCATTAAGACCATGGTTGCTGGCATCTTATCATTAATGCAGCCAGTTGTCCTTCCTTCTTTAACTTCAGGTACCACCAACAGACTTCTAATTTCTATATTTCTTATGTACATAGGGACACTTCTCAAACCTCTAGAAAGCCATTTTCAATGCATTCTTGGTTGGTCACTTCAAGGAGGTTCCTCTGTCCAATACTTACAGCAGCCAGTCCACAGCGACGAGCAGACTGATATCTTGGGTGGGCAGCCCCACGGCCGTCAAGATCAGAAGCATGGTAACCAGGCCGGCACTGGGAATACTGGCTGCTCCAACACTGGCCAATGTGGCCGTCAAACTGGGAAACAAAAGCACAAAAATAAAGATTAACGCACAAAACTTTAGATCCCGCTGGTGACTGGAAAGAGAGAGAGAGCACACTACATGATCTGTAAAGAGGTTCCTGGGGTGGGTTCACTTCCATTGTTATATCCATAAGGTGAGGAGCCCTAGGTCAAAGCTCTTAAGGCATTCATTATCTATAGATGTTCTGATTGCGAAATATATATATAAGATCTCTTAGAGAAGGCTAAAATGTTCAATACAGTATTTACCTAAGACTATAGGACAATCAATGCTAATTTTATTGTTTAGGAGATTTCAAAATGCAAAAATTAACCAACTTTCAAAACATTCCCCTATGAAACATTCCTACCATTCTACTGTTGTGAAGCTGCATATCTCCCTTCACATAGCTGGCTGTGCTGCTGCTTCTGATAAGATCTGTAGATCTGTCTGATTGGACATTCAGCGTCACCCTCTCCCACACCACATCCTCACCTTACCCCCTTTTTTGTCAGTGTCCCCCAAGGCTTAGTTCTCAGACCCCTTCTTTTCTCCATCTACACCTTCAGTTTGGGACAGCTAATTGAGTCCCTCGGCCTTCAGTATCACCTCTATGCTGATGACACTCAGATCTATCTCTCTGGACCCGACATCACCTCCTTGCTATCTATAATTCTGCAATGTCTGTCTGCAATCTCATCTTTCTTTTGTGCTCGCTTTCTGAAACTGAACATGGACAAAACAGAATTCATCATTTATTTCCCCAACCCACTCTCCCCCCACCTGACCTTTCTATCACTGTCAACAGCTGCTCACTTTTCCAGTTCCCCACGCTCTGTCTCGGGGTAATCTTTGAATATCCTTGCTATCTCCTGCTGACTCCAACTCAAAAATATTTCCCGGTTCCGTTCATTCATCAACCTTGACACTGCAAAAACACTTGTCCATGCCCTCATCATCTCCTCCCTAGATTATTGTAACCTCTTGCTCACTGGCCTCCCCTCTAGCACTCTTGCACCACTCCAATCTATCCTAACTCTGCTGCCCGACTAATCCACCTGTCTCCCTGCTTTTCCCCGATCTCTCCTCTCAGCCAAGCTCTTCACTGGCTTCCCATTTCTCAGGGGATCCCAGTTTAAGACACTAACTATGACATACAAAGCCGTTCACAATCTGTCTCCTCCATACATATGTGACATGGCCTGCCAATACCTACCCTCACGCAATCTGTGCTCCACTCACGATCTCCTCCTCTGCTCCCCCTTATCTCCTCTCCCCACAACCGCATACAAGACTTCTCCCATTCATCCGCTATACTCTGGAACTCTCTGCCCCAACATATCAGTCTTTCACCTAATCTGGCAACCTTTAAAAGAAGCCTGAAGACTCACCTCTTCCTACAAGCCTACAACTTACTGTAAGCCTCGGTCCACGAAACCACCGCACAACCAACTCTACCCTCTCCTAATGTATCATCATCCGTCCCCACGTAGATTGTGAGCCCTCGCGGACAGCGTCCTTTCTCCTTCTGTACCTGTATGCCATTTGTTGTTATGTAACTTGTACTTGTCTTTGTATACCCATTCCACATGTGAAGCGCCATGGAATTAATGGCGCTATAATAATAAATAATAATAATAATCTGTAGATCATTTTTGTCAAAGATCTCCATAGCCTTTAAGTTTGATCCCGGACCACTCACCTCACTGTTACAATCTGTCCTGCATCAAGTATCACGCCGTTCATCTGGGCAATAAAAATAGCCGCCACGGCCTCATACAGAGCAGTTCCGTCCATGTTAATCGTGGCTCCGACGGGGAGTACAAAGCGTGTTACTCTTTTGTCAATACCCAGGTTTTCCTCCAGACAGCGGAAAGTGACGGGCAATGTTCCGGCACTACAACACCCAACAGTTGCATTGTTAGGGACAACAGGGACCATATATATATACATATGTAGAAAATAGAAATGCTATACAGTGGGGCACAAGAGAACAATATAATATTAACTGATATTTGACAGGAAAGGAGTAATTATTTGCATCCATACGCATAGAGGCAACTAATATAAACCAATATCAAGCTCACAGTGGCAGTATTCAATGTTTTGTGCGATATACATATAACTGTGTTAATTATTGATCCTCAATCCCTCCTACCCTCAACCCCTCTCCTAGTTTGGCCCATCTCCTCATTAACCCTTCCATCTTCATGTCTTTAGCTTTGCTGGTATTTAGGTTCCTCTCTATAGTACCCCAAGCTTGCGTTTTCCATTTCTACTTTATTTAGTGCTTCCTTTTTTATTACTTTTTTATGTTACTTTTACTTTTGTTGGTGATAGAATAGACTGATAAGACAATCTTCATTCTTGTATGTGTCACGATTCCTCTGCTTTGCATTTAGTGTGTGCAGGGCAGGGTGATTGACAGCTAATTTATCCTATCTGGAGCTGGGATGTTCTGAGCTCTTGTTCTGATTGACAGCTTAGTTGCCCAATCTCTTTTTAGGCTGTGCTGAGATTTTGCAGGTGTTCCTGTCTCCTGTAATTGCTCAGCCTTTTAGATCTGCTGTTTTCCCAGAGCACTGCCAGTCTTAGTTTCAGCTCTGTGGTGCTAAGTTGGTCTCTTGAATTTGTGCTCTGGGAATAGATCTTTTGCTGCCTGACCTTACCTGTGTTTGAACATTCTTTTGTCTTGTCCCTCTTTTCTGATCTGCTCCTGTCCAGGTAACTGACCTCTACCCATGACTTTATTATGCCTCAGTTTATCCCCGCTCTCCTGGTGCCTGACCTAAATGTTTAAAGACTGCTTCTACTAGTCTATGTGATGAGTTGCGTCACAGCCAGTGGCGCAACTTGAAGCTCAAAGACCCTGATGCGAAAGCACCAACGGGGTCTCCAATCATTGCAAATCTTTAATAGCATTAGTCTTTCAAAGGAACGTTTGGGTCGCCCTACGCTCCAGGGCCTGGGTGCAGCTGCAACCCCTGCACCCATTGTAGTTATGCCCCTGTTCACAGCGTGAGCTCTCTCCATCTAATTGATCGTACGATGGGACCAAGCAGGGGTTCTTCTGCACTTCTCCAAGGATATCATAGCAGCCAAAATGTCATAGTAGAGGTTTATGGTGTTACGAACAAACATTGCACATTTTTGCATCGTCGTGAAGCATTTTGAGATCGCTGAGAGCAAGATTGACCTTGTGTATAAATAAACCGGCAGTGTACTATGTATATTGTGCCTGTGGGAATGGCCTCTCTCCAGAGATTCTCAAAGCACATGAAGCTGAATCTTTGCAAGCATCCACAAGAAAGTTAGATGGAAGCTGGTGTTATGATGTATGAAAGCTATCTCCACGGAGAAGTGGCCTTGTGATCCACAACTAGCAGATCGCTTCCATTTTGTTCTGCTTCTTTACACATGGTTGCAGGTTTTTACAGTTTGTTTTTTACATATTTGTTAAGCCTTGCTTTTTCTTCATAGAAATCAGAGGGGGAAATTAATGAGAAAACGAACATGGTGCGGTAATCAAAAAATTAAAGGTGCCATACAATTCCATAATAGACAAAACACAGCAGAAGACATGTTTTCAGCAACCCCCCCCCCCCCCTACACACAAAAAACCCCAATCCTCAGATTCTGCAATTATCTAGGTACAGTTAAACTGAAGGGGTACTACATAGCACTTAAATGGGATTGTTCCTCGTTCATGATATTGTTAAGTTACAGGGGTTCTCCACCCATCAGCTGTTAGATTCAATGGCAGCTGGATCTGAACACTGCATTTCCAGCTCCATACACCCTGTAGTGGACATTATTGGGTACTGCAGCACAGCTCCTATTACAGTGAATGTGAGCTGAGCTGCAGTTCCCACAAATGGCCACTACATGTTGTATGGCGCTGTGCTGATCCAGCTCTATATACTGTGTACATCCAGCTGGAGCTGATATTAGCCGATCTGTGGGGGCATGGGCGTACCCAGTGTGGGGCAGGGGGAAGGGCAGCTGATTCCCCCCAGAAGGGAACCTGTCACCCCCTTTGGCCAGTGGAATATCTACGGGAACCTGGTGGTGCATTTTCCCCGGATGCAGCAGGGGGGGCACCACCTGGCCTCCTGCTGCAGCGCCCGAGGTCTCTCCTTGCCGGCCACATCTTCCGTCTCCCCTCCCCCGCAGTGTGAGCCGGCTTTTCTCTGCCCCCGCTATCAGCTGACAGCGGGGGCAGAGTATCTGAAGCCGCCGTCTCCTGCAGTCCATTGTACACGAAGCGTCTATTAGATGCTCTGTATGTACAATGGAAGTCCTGATTCCCGGCATTTGATTACACTGATGACGGACACCAGATTACACTGATGACGTCACCCCGGCAGAGGCGACAAAAGGATGGAGCGCAGCATTCCACACTGGAGCTGAGGAAGACAGGGGCATTAACGTAATTAGGGGAAGGGGGACAGGGTTGGGGGGGTGTATGAGGAGCAGAGTGGGGGGAGTATGAGGAGCAAACTGTGGGGAGAGTATAGGGGGTGCATGAGGAGCAGAGTGGGAGGAGTATGAGGAGCAAACTGGGGGAACAAGGTGGGGAGAGAGTATGAGGCACAAGCTGGGGGAGTATGAAGAGCAAACTGAGAGGAAAGGGTGGGGGGGAGTGGATGGTGGGAGTATGAGGAGCAAACAGGGGGCAGGGTGCGGGGAGTGGATGGGGGTGTATGAGGAGCAAATTGGGGGGACAGGGTGGGGGGGGGAAGTAGGAGCAAACTGGGGGAGAGGTTGGGGGAAGAATATGTGAACCAAACAGGGGGAGAGAATGGGGGGAGTATAAAAGGAGCAGAGAGAGTGGGGGAGTGTTGTATGTGGAGACAGCATGAAGAGAAAATGGGTCATTTGAGGACAAAATACAGAGCAAGGGGAGATGGGTATAGACCCAGTTGTGGAGGACAGTATGGGAAGCAAGAGGGTAAATTTGAGGATCCAGTATATGGAGTAAGGGAAAGATGGCTGCGGCACAGTATGTGGAGTGAGGGGGGATTATATAAGTGTGGAGACAGTATGCGGAGTGTGGGGCATGGCTGTGACACAGTATGTGGAGTGAGGAGGGATGGTGTGGACATAGTATAAGGAGTTAGGGGGGGTTATATGGGTGTGGATACAGTATAAGGAGTGAGCTGGAATGGCTGTGGCACAGCATGTTGAATGAGGGGGATCAGTGTGGACACAGTATTTGGTGTGAGGGGGATGGATGCGGCACAGTATGTGGAGTGAGAGGGGATCGGTGTAGACACAGTATGTGGAGTGAGGGGGATGGCTGTGGCACTGAATAGAGTGTGAGTAGTGTGGGGTTGTATGGAGAGGGCAGCATGCAGAGACAGTATGCTGAGGATGAGAGTTTGATGAGATAGAATAGTATAAACAGTAGGCAGTATAGGGGGACATAGTGTTAGAGGACAGTGTGACCAGGGCGCCCAGTATGGAGGGAGAGGGCAGTATGGAGGGCATGTGCCATGAGAGGGACAGTGTGTAAATCATATTATGTGCAGGGACCAGTGAGGAGGAGCAATTATTTATTCTGGGGCACAGTGTAGGGCAGATATTTTTACTTAGGAGAATTTTGACAATCCTGCTATTTTTAAGGGTATCGTGCCGGGATGTCCTGCAGAAGACTGGAGAAGATGGACGCCTGCAGAGATGAACTGCAGATCTAAAAAAAAGTCATCAAGGTGCCTGGACAAGATGAAGGAAAGAAATAGACGACCCCGATCGGAGACAAGGTCATCTATAAGGTACCTAGATGTAAATGATTATTTGTGATAATGACTAATTCTCAACAGTGCTGTGGTTCCTGTATGCTTCTATTGATGGCTGGTAACAACAACTCCCAGTACCCTTACCATTGTTAAGGATGTAGTAGGAGGTGTAGGTTCATGCAGTACAAATATGTGGCCTGACATTACAATTGTTTAACCAAGTACTGATGGTGGTTGTGATGATGAATTGTGTTAATGATGAGGGTTCTATTTATGTATTTCTGTACCTCTGGTGGGTCTGGTCATGTATTGATGTGGGTTTTCACATAGTACTTCTGAATTGATAGGGGTTAGATGGATATATTTCTGTACTGAGGAGGGTTTTGACGCTGTGTTTCTGCACTGATGAGGGTTCTGGTGATTTCTGTACTGAGAGTTTTGACATAGTGTTTCTGCACTAATGGAGGATATATGGATGTATTTCTGTAATTCTGGTGGGTCTGGTGATGTAGTTTTGTGGTGTTTGTGTTGTAGTTTTGTGCTCGCGAGACTTGGTCACAGGTGCGCTTGCATTGAGCACACAGACATGCGCCACTGCACAGGCATGAGAGCAATGTGACATACACAGGAGTGGTGGCCTTTTCACAGGAGCGAGGCGGGCATTTCAACCAGTGGGGCGACAAGCACCAGATTGAGCAGATCCTCCCGGACCATTTTCAGCTAATTTCCATACCGCAAAGTTCATTTTTGAGGTACACAGGGGAACCGCTCAGCAAATAGAGTGGTCAGAGGAATCCCAAATACATCATGTATAAAGTGGTGGGTAGGGGTTAGAACGGCCAAAGGGAGTGACAGGTTCCCTTTAAAGGGAACCTGTCAGCTCTTTTTGAAATTCCAGCCTCCTGTGGTACTCTGACGCGCTGGCCGAAACGTCATATCTGACCTGGTGCATTGTGGGGGTTGATCATGTGTTCGTCCCAGTTTCTATATGCACACTGCGCATGCGCTGGAGCCAGGCCTAACACGTGATCAGCCCCCCACAATGCACCGGTCCGGTTATGATGTTCCGAACGACCATGGCTTGCCCCCCCTCTAGTTTTGATCCTGGGTATGCCCATGTGTAGGGGTGCTGGGTGTTGCACCCAAACAATTTGTTATCTACCATCAGGATGGATTATCAATATCAAAATCCCAGGCAGCCCCTCTAAGTGGTAAGTGCATGGCAGTAGATTGAAAATAGGATTAACAAATCACCAAATGGCATTGTACACACTATTTATATGGGTACTGGATAAAATATTTTTTTATTAATGGTGT
Source organism: Allobates femoralis (assembly GCA_033576535.1). NCBI lineage: Eukaryota > Metazoa > Chordata > Amphibia > Anura > Aromobatidae > Allobates > Allobates femoralis. The sequence continues at coordinate 42,904,728 of JARQOC010000010.1, forward strand.
ATGAGGGTATTTTGTATGCACTATTGACTTGGTACTGCTCCACCCTATATAGGCTCTTTATGTACAATTTATCTGGTACTATGCTGCCCTATGTAGGCTCTGTATGCACTATTTATCTGATACTACACCACCCTATTTAGGCTCTGTATGCACTATTTTTCTGGTATTGTGCCACCCTATCTAGGCTCTGTATGTACTATTTGTCTGGTACTGCATTATAGTATCTAGGCTCTGCATGTACTATTTAACTGGTGCTGCACCACCCTATCTAGGCTCTATATGTACTATTTATCTAGTACTGAATTGTCCTATCTAGGCTCTGTTGGCACTATTTATATACCGTAGTGCTGCACTCCAGTATCTAGGCTCTGTAAGCACTATTTATCTGGTACTGCCTCATCCTAACTTGGCTCTGGATGCACTATATATCTGGTAGTGTGTCGCACTATCAAGGTTCTATGTGCACTATTTATCTCATTCTGCATTACACGATCTAGGCTCTGTATGCACTATTTATCAGGTACTGGATCACCCTATCTAGGCTCTATATGCTCTATGTATCTGGTAGTGTGTTGCACTATCTGGGCTCTGTATGCACTATTTATCAGGTACTGGATCACCCTGTCTAGGCTCTATATGCTCTATGTATCTGGTAGTGTGTTGCACTATCTAGGCTCTATATGCACTGTTTATCTGGTACTGGATCACCTTATCTAGGCTCTATATACTCTATTTATCTGGTAGTGTATTGCACTATCTGGGCTCTGTATGCACAATTTATCTGGTACTGGATCACCCTATATAGGCTCTATATGGTCTATGTATCTGGTAGTGTATTGCACTATCTGGGCTCTGTATGCACAATGTATCTGGTACTGGATCACCCTATCTAGGCTCTACATGCTCTATGTATCTGGTAGTGTGTTGCACTATCTAGGCTCTGTCTGCACAATTTATCTGTACACTGTATTTTGGTACAAACTTTTACCCTTGAAGTTTTGCCAACTTTCACTATTTAATCCACTAATTTAGAAAAACACTAAATACTTATTATTCAGATGATTTATCAGCCCGAAAAGAAACATTTCAGACGTAAAATACAAGGAAAAAAGTCCAGCGAAAATCAAGCAGAAAATTGCATTTATTAAAACAGTGGAAAAGGTTTCAGCTCCTGTAATAGACAATGACCAGGAAGGGAAATCGAGTTCTGCTGTGTTTTTGCCAAGGATAATAAATGCCTGCTAGTTTCTAGCTACTGGCGAAGCGTGTCTTCAGGGCCAGACAGCTGCAAAATATCAGTCAGGGACTCAGATTACTGTGCTAACAATCTCCAAGCCAAGCGCTCAGCATTTGAACTGGTGCAAATAGGGTGTGGAGGACCAGATCTGGCTTTCTAATGTGCTGTTGTTCATTATAATGGATGTAGACCTGATAATATCTTACACTGCATGTCAACCAATATTCACACCCCTTACAACATATTGACATCCGGATTCTAGACCAAGACCATGAATGGCAGCGGGGTCTATGGAAATCTGAATGTCAATCTTTATACATCCGCCTGTTCTTTGGGGCCTACAAGGACTCAGAGAGTCATGACTATCTCCCATCATTAGTAGTAGTAGACTCCATGACAGCTCTGGGATCTGAGCTTCACAATAACCATGTTAGGCTCTGGATTTTAAATGTGATGGCTTCCTTTTGGACCAGCAAAGGTTAATGATATTTTCCTTGCTGGTAGCTCCTGGTTAGTTCATCTTAGCTGCAGTTACTTTGTGACCACTCTTCTTCCCTTTAGTCACATGTTCTATCACCTGATGGCGGTATACGCTGACCATCTTGGAGTGAGGAAGTCTCTGGAAGCTGCTGGAGTCCTGTTGTTTGCAGTTCTGATGTTTGGCTGCCTTGGAGTTGGAGTTTTATCTTTTTTTTGTCTATGTTCCCCCAGTCTGTCTTCCTTCCCCTGTGTTCAATTATTGCAGAGTTGATGTCTAGTGCACTCAGTGGCCGTCGCACTAGACTAACCAGGTTGATTGGAGGTGACAGCTAGGGACTAGGAACGTGACGACGGTGGGGGAAGGGGGAGGACCCACTTAGGGACATTAGGGGAGCTCAGAGGCCAGACACAGGTTAGTGTCAGGAGGTGTCCCATTTCCTGTTCCCTATCATCGGGGTCTTCCTCTCCCTTTACATTCCATTATTCCTCTGTGTTGCCCCATGTGCTGGACATCCCATAGTCCATGCATGACACACAGGAGGACAGTATTATTTAGTAGTATATGGTGGTATTACTTAGAAATTATATTGTAGTATTTATTATATGGGCTCTTTATGAGATTATTATTTAATTATTGCATATATAGGCCCTGTATAGCAGTATAATGTGGGAAGGTTTACCTAGTCAGTATCACATGGGATGTAAATGGCATTATGTGTCAGTATTATGTGGAATATATATGATAATATTATCTTGCCACTATATGGCAGTATTACGTGATCCAATTATGGTAGTATTATTGTGGTACTATAGTGTAGGCCAGAGGTCCCCAACTCCAGGCCTCAAGGGCCGCCAACAGTGCAGGTTTTCAGGACTTCCTTAGTATTGCTCAGGGGTTGGAATCATTGCCTGTGCAGATGATCACATTATCACCTGTGCAATACTAAGGAAATCCTGAAATCCTGCACTGTTGGCGGCCCTTGAGGCCTGGATTTGGGGACCTCTGGTGTAGGCTGAATGCATAACAAAACTGTCTATGATTTTTAGATTTTTGCATAGGTCCCCATTTTCAATACAACCGACCCTGAGTGGAGGGCAATTTTTAACCCCTTGCTTTCTTTCCTCTATGGTTCATGTCTAGGAGCATCAGGATGAACGGGACAATAGATACAGAATATACAGGCTGCATAAAACCTGCTGTATTGTAGACATCTCACAGCACAGGGTTGAGGCAGGGTATGGAGCAATAAGCGATATCATGCAGCGGTGACCACCTCTGTTTATGAGAGGGCGGGGTACTTTTAACAGGGCATCCCCTTTAAGGACCATGTCCATGGATTCTATCAGTCCCACACTGTGCCGCCATATGGTCCCTGTATGAGACTATCCCCATAACATGGCGTTTGATGGGGTATGCCATATATAAAATGAGAGGCACATGGAAGCACAGCGGGGCACCACTGACATCTTTGTACGGTTTTATACAACTTCAAGCTTCTTCGGAGCCATCATTCTGCCTGCAAGAAGAATAGATAAACCGAAATATATAGATATATGGGAACCCTTACCTGGAAGCCGTCCCCAGAGCTGTGATCCAGGCCTGAAAAATGCCGGCCAGAAAGGAGAATGGACTCTTCCTGGTGATTATGAAGTACAGAGACGGCAGGAAAATGCCTCCATGGATAATGAGGCCCACGATGACGGTGATCATGTACATTCCCAGTTGCCTAGCAACAAGCTCCAAGTCTTTGATGGCGATGATTTTCCCACAGATCAAACAAGCGATACCAAAGGGAGAATACCTGGAGAAGGGCAGAGGGGACACAGATACCTGTGAAACCATCCACATCCGTCACCCCACAATGTACCGCTATACTACTCCCCACCCTAATCCTATCAAGGCGGATCACGGTTAGTGTAGGCCCCTTGGAAAGAAGAAAAAAATTGTTAGTGACTACAAATGAGAGGATCGATCTGGAGAATTGATTTTGGGTTCAATTTAACTAAAAAAATAAATATCCAATTTTCTTTCGACCAGCCATTTTTTTTTTAATTTTAAGAAGAAGTTGAAAAACCTCCCTTGAACCTGTCCCACTGCCTGTGATGTCTTCAATCTATTTCAATAATGTGTCATACCCCATCTCACCACACGAGGCGCAATAATTTGGGTCGATTTTGGGCCTAGTGATTGGAAGATCTGGCTGAAGTGATGATAGCAGACAGAAGAGGTCATCTGAGTAATGGTGGGGACCACACAGGTACGGGCTGGGTTCGGGATGGTAACAGTCTGGAAATGCCAGAACAGTCTGTAGAAATAGGACACTTTTTTGCCCTGTCTGTAAAAAAATATTTAAGGAAGTTGTCCCACAAACAAAGATAATTTTAGTCAATAGATCTTAGAATAGTAATCATTCCTATGCTGAGATAATCTTATATATGTTTCCCTGCTATGTACTGTGTAATAGATGTGTCTGACCATACAGGGACATAGTCTGATCATACCACATCTCATGTGCTGAAATAATCTTATATGTGTCTCTGCTATGTACTGTGTAATGGATGTGTCTGACAGTACATGGACATGGTCTGATCATACCACATTTCCTGTGCTGAGATAATCTTATATGTGTGTCTCTGCAATGTACTGTGTAATGAATGTGTCTGACTGTACAGGGACATGATCTGATCATACCACATCTCCTGTGCTGAGATAATCTTATATGTGTGTCTCTGCGATGTACTGTGTAATGGATGTGTCTAACCATACAGGAACATGGTTTGATCATACCACATCTCCTGTGCTAAAATAATCTTATATATGTGTCCTGCTATCTCCTGTGTAATGGATGTGTCTGACCATACAGGGACATGGTCTGATCATACCACATCTCCTGAGCTGAGATAATCTTATATACAGTGCCTACAAGTAGTATTCAACCCCCTGCAGATTTAGGTGGTTTGATAAGATGCAAATAAGTTAGAGCCTTCAAACTGCAAACGAGAGTAGGATTTATTAACAGAAGCATAAATCTTACAAACCAAAAAGTTATGTTGCTCAGTTGAATTTTAATAAATTTTAAACATAAAAGTGTGGGTCAATTATTATTCAACCCCTAGGTTTAATATTTTGTGGAATAACCCTTGTTTGCAATTACAGCTAATAATCGTCTTTCATAAGACCTGATCAGGCCGGCACAGGTCTCTGGAGTTATCTTGGCCCACTCCTCCATGCAGATCTTCTCCAAGTTATCTAGGGTCTTTGGGTGTCTCATGTGGACTTTAATCTTGAGCTCCTTCCACAAGTTTTCAATTGGGTTAAGGTCAGGAGACTGACTAGGCCACTCCATCACCTTGATTTTTTCCCTCTTGAACCAGGCCTTGGTTTTCTTGGCTGTGTGCTTTGGGTCGTTGTCTTGTTGGAAGATGAAATTACGACCCATCTTAAGATCCTTGATGAAGGAGCGGAGGTTCTTGGCCAAAATCTCCATGTAGGCCGTGCTATCCATCTTCCCATGGATGCGGACCAGATGGCCAGGCCCCTTGGCTGAGAAACAGCCCCACAGCATGATGCTGCCACCACCATGCTTGACTGTAGGGATGGTATTCTTGGGGTCGTATGCAGTGCCATCCAGTCTCCAAACGTCACGTGTGTGGTTGGCACCAAAGATCTCGATCTTGGTCTCATCAGACCATAGAACCTTGAACCAGTCTGTCTCAGAGTCCTCCAAGTGATCATGAGCAAACTGTAGACGAGCCTTGACATGACGCTTTGAAAGTAAAGGTACCTTACGGGCTCGTCTGGAATGGAGACCATTGCGGTGGAGTACGTTACTTATGGTATTGACTGAAACCAATGTCCCCACTGCCATGAGATCTTCCCGGAGCTCCTTCCTTGTTGTCCTTGGGTTAGCCTTGACTCTTCGGACAAGCCTGACCTCGGCACGGGAGGAAACTTTCAAAGGCTGTCCAGGCCGTGGAAGGCTAACAGTAGTTCCATAAGCCTTCCACTTCCAGATGAGTCTCCCAACAGTGGAGACAGGTAGGCCCAACTCCTTGGAAAGGGTTTTGCACCCCTTGCCAGCCTTGTGACCCTCCACGATCTTGTCTCTGATGGCCTTGGAATGCTCCTTTGTCTTTCCCATGTTGACCATGTATGAGTGCTGTTCACAAGTTTGGGGAGGGTCTTAAATAGTCAGAAAAGGCAGGCAAAAGAGATAATTAATCCACACATGTGAAGCTCATTGTTCTTTGTGCCTGAACTACTTCTTAATACTTTAGGGGGACCAAACAGAATTCTGGTGGTTTGAGGGGTTGAATAATAAATGACCCTATGAATTAACTTTTAACGCTTAAAAAAAAAAAAAAAAAAAAAAATATTTTTGGCTGCAGTGCATTTCCCGCTTCCAGGCTGATCTACAGTCCAAATGTCACAATTCCAAGTTAATTCCGTATGTGTCAACCAGCTAAATCTGCAGGGGGTTGAAGACTACTTGTAGGCACTGTACATGTCCCTGCTAAGTACTGTGTAATGGATGTGTCTGACCATACAGGGAACATGGTCTGATCACACCACATCTCCTAGGGAAAGGAAGCAAAATAATATATAGATAAATAAATTTTGGGAGATCCCCTCAACACCAGAGATGCTACCATCAACAGTAGAGCTACCTGTTTGGCCTAGAATTGAAGTGTTCTCATTGGGAGAGGGAGATAAACAGCTAAGTACCCCAGTGGTGGCTTATTCGATGCAAAAACAAAACATCAGGCATTTTGAAAATCAACATGCTCAAAACTTGTTTTCCCTGACAGATGATGTTGAGGGAAAGACTTCACATACACGCTCCAAAATCATTGGGTTTGGCCTTCTGCTATGTCTATGTTAACACTTGTTGCAGAAACAAGATCTTCAAACACTTCTTAACTCTTCCAATTTCTTTCTAAGTAAAATTCATTCTGCTGTTCCTTAGAGAGTTTGGGGGCTTTTTTTGAAAAATATCCTGGGGTAAAATAAAAAGTACAAGCATTTCCCCGACATTGTCCAAAAAAAAATCCTGCAAATGATGGTTTACGAAAAAATACTCTTCCAAAATTGTCTCAAAACAGCTTTACGAACAGAAATCATCCCCCAGAACCTCCAAAAAAAGGCACTTCCCAAAGCTGTTTTTTGTTGAATACTCATGGATTTTGAATGACTTAGTGTGAACATAGCCCTACTCTTATGTATATGGGTACTATGAGAGTTAGATATTGGTGGAGGTCATATCTCAAGGACATCGCTGATGGGATCTGATCTGTCCCTGTCGTTGCTGGGTGGTTTTCTCCTCCAACCTACAGTCACTTGGCTGCCGATACTATTTCTTGCGACTGCAAGTTTTTGCCCAATCAATTAACAACTATGACTGGCCACCAAATTGTAAATATCAAACCAGTCAGCAATGAGGAACCAGATGTTCTTCCAGGAGGAACAAAGCAAATGCTAATTTCTTAGACTGGGAACTCATTGTTCTTTCGAGACGTTCTCCAAATTTCCTTTAAGGAGAGATCAATAAAGCTGTGTCAGCCTTCTTCCTCTGAGATCATGGATGTCTTCCACCTGTAACAGGTCCAGAATTTCCCCAGAGACCTCATTGTCTTTCAGAAACTGGGTCTGCGGCTTTTGTGAAGAATTGACAAAAGACCTTTTGGGTAAACAGGAAATTCGGCTTGCATAGAATGGTCATTGTTAGCGTGGAAACTGGGTCTGACACACATTGTGAAATAACGTCTGCTTGACACATTATTGGATACATTGTTTTTACGAGAAGTGAAATATCTAAATGAAAAGGAAGTCAGGTAGCGGCCTACTGACTCCTGCCGCTGAAAAGTCAATGGCAGGCCACCAAGCTGGTTGGAAAGTTCTCCACAAAAGAGACAAGACAAGAATAAGGCATTGAGGAAAAGTACTAAAAAGAAAAAAGTTTCAAAGGAGTCAGATATCAGTTTTGGGAGTCCAGCATGGTTAGTAAAGAAAAGACAACATTATGAATTTCACCCCAAAAATCTGTAGATTGTACTCTACTTTTTACATACCACATTATCATCGTCACAAGCTTCATCACAATCTCATTCAGGATGTTGAAGAATTCCACCATCAGTCTGGCCTGTTCGCCCATTTTGCCCATAGCAATGCCAAACGCAATGAAGAAGCCGATTAAACCTGCGGAAAGAAGAGGTGGGAGGTCATGTTGGCGTTGACATAGAAAAGTCAAGAGTCAAACACAGCATTGTGCATATCTAACATTAGTCTTAGTGAACAAGAATCAAGTGGATCATTGTCCATCGCCATCACTAGTCGTAGCCAGAGACCATGATCAAATGGAGCATTGTCCATCTCCATCACTATTAGTAGCCAGAGACCAAGATCAAATAGAGCATTGTCCATCTCCGTCACTAGTCGTAGCCAGAGACCAAGATCAAATAGAGCATTGTCCATCTCCATCACTATTAGTAGCCAGAGACCAAGATCAAATAGAGCATTGTCCATCTCCGTCACTAGTTGCAGCCAGAGACCATGATCAAATAAAGTATTGTCCATCTCCATCACTATTAGTAGCCAGAGACCAATATCAAATAGAGCATTGTCCATCTCCATCACTATTAGTAGCCAGAGACCATGATCAAATAGAGCATTGTCCATCGCCATCACTAGTCTTAGCCAGAGACCATGATCAAATAGAGCATTGTCCATCTCATCACTATTAGTAGCCAGAGACCATGATCAAATAGAGTATTGTCCATCTCCATCACTATTAGTAGCCAGAGACCATGATCAAATAGAGTATTGTCCATCTCCATCACTATTAGTAGCCAGAGACCAAGATCAAATAGAGTATTGTCCATCTCCGTCACTAGTTGCAGCCAGAGACCATGATCAAATAGAGTATTGTCCATCTCCGTCACTAGTCGTAGCCAGAGACCATGATCAAATAGAGTATTATCTATCTCCATCACTATTAGTAGCCAGAGACCATGATCAAATAGAGCTTTGTCCATCTCCATCACTAGTTGCAGCCAGAGACCATGATCAAATAGTGCGATCACTGGTATAGAAAGGGTTAATTGACCGCGTTTGCTGGACACGAAGACACATTAAACTTTGGGAAACATCAATCCAGTAAATGTTAGCTGTGGTTTATTAGTCAACGCGTTTCAGAGCTCCAAGGCCTCTTCCTCAGAACAAACCAACGTCATGAGAAGGGACTCCGAAGCCCTGAAACGCGTTGACTAATAAACCACAGCTAACATTACTGGATTGAGGTTTAAGGTCCCTCATGTCCAGCAGCGCGTAAAATGAACCCTCTCTATACCGGTGGTCACACTCTTCATCTCTGAGGACTGCTGCAGCTGTTGCAAGCTTGTATAGTGGTTGTGGCTTCTCACAACCCTCAAATGTGAGCCTTATTTTATTCAATTGTTGGTGTCTACCACCCTATTTTGCGCTCTTTTTCCCTCTTTCTAGTTTCTCATGATCAAAAAACCATTGTCTATCTCCATCACTAGTCGTAGCCAGAACCATGATAAAATAGAGCATTGTCCATCTCCATCACTAGTTGTAGCCAGAGACATTGATCAAACAAAGCATTGTCCATCTCCATCACTAGTCATAGCCAGACACGATCAAATAGAGTATTATCTATCTCCATCACTAGTGGTAGCCAGAGACCATGATCAAATGGAGCACTGTCCACCTGTCACCAGTCATAGTCAAAAATAAGAATGACACTGGATTTCAAACCTTGAATTTACCGATTTGTTATCCTGAGAATAAGTCATCCTACTGTACTATATGGAGTCATCAAAAATGTACCCCCCTGCCTCATCTATGACATTTTTAGAGTTTTCAGGCTAATTCAGGGCACCCAAGGTAAACTGATGTTCTTCATAGTTGAACATCTAAATGACCAGTTATCCATCATCTACTGAGTGTTCTCCTGCCTATGGTCATCTCAAGAAAGCTTGTTCTCTAGAAGAGAACTTCACATTAACATCTCCCTAACTTAACAGAAAAATATCGAACGACAATCTACTAAAGTAGTCACTAGGTAGGAAGAATCGGGTAGAGAAGGCCAGAAGCCGACCCTATGAATAAACTACACTTCACAGACTGGATTGCTCCCCATTTCTTACAATATGGCCCTATATGTAGTCAAAACACAAAGATATGTCAAGATTTCAACTTTCGTACCCAAGACGTTCATGCCATCTTTGAACTCCAATTTTTTTCTTATTTCCTCTGTGGTTGTGGCAACTGTTTCATTCATGAGTGTGAAGACGGAGTCGGTCATGTTGGTAGGTTCCTCGGCTGGAACTTCCACAACAACCTTCTTTGTCACCGTCTGAATCTGAGGATAAAAACAGTATATTTGGATTAGGGTATATTTGGGCAAGATTTTCCTTCTAACCACCATATTTTTATTTTTAAACAGCGCTCTCTCTTTCTTCAATATTGTACACAGCTTACCATCAATCAGTTCCAGAAAGCATTCAATTTCTCTACAGCACCCCTACAGGGGAAACTAGGCATTGCACGGTTGTCATTGAAATCTATAGGCTGTGCAAGGACATGTTGAGTCTTCCAGAGCAAGAGGTACGTCTGGTAATCACACTCTGCTCTGGCTGATAAGTGACTTGAAGAGGGGAACTTCTCTATTAATCCACAATTTCCTAACAGGGTATTTAGAAAAGGATTTTATAATCTAGGCAACCCTTTAAATCTCAGTTATTTAACACCTACTGTGGATGACTGTAGCTTTCAATCCATCATAAAGAAAGCGATGAGGTTGTATAGTATTTGGCTTCCTGATTAACCATATTTTTTGACTATAAGCTGCACTTTTTCCCTCCCAAAGTTGGGAGGAAAGTACGTGATGTGTCATATAGTTTGAATGTACCTGGCTGTGGGTGGTGCCACGGCGGTGGAGCGGGTCACAGGAGGCAGGGACATGGTCGCCGCTATTAAAGAAAATGAATATTCACTGCTCCCCACACCCTTAATCCCAGGTGTGAAGAGCAGTGAATATTCATTTTGGATTATGATACATCATGCGCTGCACTGCTTAGACGCCGTATTCAGTTGTCATCATCAGAAGAGGATGCCGTATACCGGGGGAATGGATGGTAGGTGAGTAGAGTCGTTTATTTTTTTTGTGTGAAGAAGAATATATACCAGGATGTATCCATGATGGGGGACATACAGTATATACCAGGAGGGTGAACATATATACCAGAATATGCCCAGGATTGAGGATTTATATACCATTATGGGGTCATATATACCAGGATGGGGGACATATATACCAGAAAGGGGATCATAATCATATATATAAGTGGTTGGGAGACATATAAACCTGCAAGGGGCAGAGGATGGGTGATATTAGTACAGAATTGGGAGACATAATCCTCATAATAGACTCAGCTCAGCAGCAGATCACCCCCCCCCATACCAGTGCATTATAACCACATTTTTTGTCCTCTATTTCTCAAGGTTACTTGTAGAATGGATCTTGGTTACCTGCTGAAAACAGGCTTGTACCAGGTTCTCAGGAAACAGATTTCGGATAAGATCAAAAAAAGCATCTAAACTGGAGACTTCATCGTTCTCTTGTCCTTTTCCAAGTTGTTTCTTTAGTTTGGGGTCTCCAGGGTGTATCGCCAACACAAGGATGACTCCCAAGACTGCGGCGATGATGGTGGTTGCCATGTAGTAGACCATTGCCCTGGTGCCGAGGCGTCCGCTCGATTTTGCATCCAATCCAGCCAAACCTATGAAATATTAAAAAAAAGACTCGAGTTTATTTTATTCTTTATCATATTTCCCCCTTGGTTCCATGTTATGTAGAATGATTGTAGAATGTTATGTAGAATGTTTGTAGAATGTTTGTAGAATGTTTGTAGAATGTTTGTAGAATGTTTGTAGAATGTTATGTAGAATGTTTGTAGAATGTTATGTAGAATGTTTGTAAGAATCCAAGTTGTTCTTTTTTACAAAAATATTCTCCCGTCACCGGCACACAAAGTGTTATTGTGTCCGGGGGCCGTATCTCTCCCAAACCTGCATTCTTTGATTTACCAGATTAATATATGGTTTAATTCCAGCTGTCACGAGGGATTTAATTGTGTGCAGGAAAATCGAGGCTACAGATGTTTGTATCCAGTTGACGTGTTCTGCGTTTAATTGCTGGAGAGAGCTGCACATCTCTCAGACGAGAGATCTGTCTATCCTTTTAGATGAGAGCGTGGTGCGGAAATAGACACACAAGACGCCGCTTCCTCCGCTCACTAATGAGCCTTCTACCCACAAACTGAACAAGTATGCAGTGTACATCTGTGCGGCTACAAAAAGACCCGACATGATGGGAATTTCGATAACACGAGTCGAAGAATACAAAGGGCCACATGGCAAACTCAACAATGACCGAGAACAGTACTGTGCCTCCCTCTGGACTGCAGAAAGACAAAAATGCTTGTGTGTTGGCTGATTATTTATCTGCATATTCTATGGGGGCCTATCTATTGTAGGACTGATCATTCGTGTCTCATACAATTTGTATCAGCCCATGGAAAAGGCTCTTAAACGATCTGTTATACTTGTTATAGCTCTAAACATCATTTAATCTATGCAGAATCTGCCCAGGTACTTATGGAGTATGGGATTACGGGCCTTCTCATCAGAATCACTACATTTGTACCATCAAGATGAATGACCTAAAACTTGGTGGCGCTTTCTTTACACTTTCTCTTTAAAACCCCCATGTTATCCTATGGGGGTCGGATCGGATTTGGCCTAATTGCCATCCGATTTTGTGGGATCCGATTTTGTGTCCGATTTTTTGCTGGACCCAAAATCGGAGACTGCTCTGATTTTGGGTACAGAAACAAAATCGGATCCCACAAAATCGGATGGCAATTAGGCCAAATCCGATCTGTGTCCTTTAACATGGGGGCCTATGAGCGCGGTCTGAGGAAACAGCTGATCGTTCCTCTTACCTGATTTTAGTGTACTGAGCATGCTCAGTACACTAAAATTGCTCCAACCCTTCTAATTACACTTCTGCAATGTATAATATACATTGAAGAAGTGTAATTAAGTAAAAGAAAGAGTTAAAAAATAAAAATCACTGTGCTCACCTATCCGGGATCCACCGCTGCCTCCCAGCAAGGTCCGGGTGCTTACAGGACCTGAGGTGACGTCACAACCGGCAGAGTCATCAGGTCATATGACCACAGTTACCGTGGTAACTGCGGTCATGTGACCCAATCAGCTGATCGGCTTGTGACGTCACCACAGGTCCTGTAAGCACCCGGACCTTGCTGGGAGGCAGCGGTGGATCGAGGATAGGTGAGCATAGTGATTTTTTATTTTTAACTCTTTCTTTTACTTAATTACACTTCTGCAATGTATATTATACATTGCGGAAGTGAAAGTGCCCCGCTTTGTCCGGATCCGTGATAATCACGGACCCGGACACAGAATAGGTCACCCCCTGTGGTGTCCGTTCCTGTCCGTGGGGTCCTACAAAAAGTAGGATCCCATGGACAGGAAAAATATAAATATACGCAATGTGAACCCAGCCTAACTGTAAAGCTCAATGTCTCAACCCTGAATTGTAGCCATCAAGCTCGTGCCTACAACCCGAGGTATAACTGGCATGTGCTGTGCTTCAATACTGATGTGTAACTGCCAAGCACTGTGCCTCAATCCTGATGTTTAAATTAGCAAGCACTGTGCCTCAATCCAGAAGTGTAACCGGGAAACACCATGCTTCAAGCCCTATGCGTAACTACTAATCTCTGTGTCTAAATCTTGATATATAACTGCTAAACTCTGTGCATCAATCCTGATATAACTGCCAAGCTCTGCGCCTCAATCCCTATGTGTAGTTGGCAGGAACTTTGCATCAATCCTGATGTGTAACTGGCAGGCACTGTGCCTCAATCTCTATGTGTAACCGACAGGAACGGTGTGTCAAAACAGATGTGTAATTGCCAAGCTATGTGCCTCAATCCCAACGTGCAACTGGCAAGCACTGTGCCTCAACCTTGATGTGTAAGCGACAAGCACTAAACCTAAATCCTAATATGCAACTGCCAAGTTCTGAGTGTAAAATCCTGATGTGTCACAGCGAAGCACTGTGCCTCAATCTTCATGTGTAACTGCCAAGCTCTGTGCCTCAATCTGATGTATAACTGTCATACACTGTGCCTCAATCCTGATGTATAACTGTCATACACTGTGCCTCAATCTTAATGTGTAACTGCCAAGCTCTGTGCCTCAATCCTGATGTGTAACTGTCATACACTGTACCTCAGTCCTGATGTATAACTCTCATACACTGTACCTCAATCCTGATGTATAACTGTCAAACTCTGTGCCTCAATTCTGGTGGTGTGTAGACGGCAAGCTCTGGAGCTCAATCCTGATACATAAACAACACACCCTGTATCTCAACACTATGTGGAGCTGTCAAAATGTTACTCTCATTGAGCAACTGTAACCGCAATGCTGATCACTGCATAATCATCATATGGGGTACCAACTTTTTGGTCATAATTCACACACAAACGGACCCCATTATACTAGGCTTCAAAATTTCGAGAAAATCTGCTGTAAGATAGCCCTCCATATAAAATAGAGCGATCAACTCACTTACCAGTGATCAAACTGGAGATGATTAAAGGTAGAATCAACATCTTCAGCATCCTCATGAGAATGTCTCCGGGAAAAGCTATGACCATAATAATGTCAGGATGGATGGGAGACGCCATCCGAAGTAAACCGCCGCATACTGAGCCCATGATTACACCTGAAGAAGAGGGGTAGAAAACTTAAAGGTAAAACTAGAACAACGAAGAGAAATGTCGTAGAGTCTCATGGCATTACCATGGTTGCAGCAATACCAAATTTCAATCACTCTCACATTTGCGACCCTCACCTGTTAGGAGAACAGAGGCCACCATTACAGTTTGTTGGTTCTCTCCATTGGGGAGGCTCTTCAAAAAACAATGCCACCTTTGTCTTCCAGTTGTGCATGATTTTGCCATCATCTCAATAGGGCTGAGCGTCAATACCGGGCACAACTTACGGGCAGGTGCGGCGCTGTTTCTGGAAAACAACCCTTCTAAGGCCCCTTTCACATCAGCGTTTTTTTCAAGTTACGGCAGATCCGACAGAATTAGCGCATCCGCCGCCTAACGGTCGCATTTGCGTCAAGCCCCATGCATTGTCTATGGGGTTTGCGGCAGGTGCGGCAAGTGCGGTATTGCCTCAATCCGGCACTTGCTGATCGCGTTTTTTTTCGCGCCAGCAACCGCAGCAAGTGCCGGATCGCGGCAATACCAATTTGACGCACCTGCCGCAAACCCATAGACAATGCACAGGGCTTGACGCAAATGCGCCCTTTAGGCGGCAGATGCGCTAATTCTGCCGGATCTGCCATAATTTGAAAAAAAAGCTGATGTGAAAGGGGCTAAATTACATTTTTCTTGCTAAATTTGTGCAAACAATATGTAAACTAAATCTACAGCATAATGATAAAAAACTCAGAAAGTAGTAAAATAAACACCAAAATGCTGATGTCAGCCAATCCCGCCAGCAATGACTGCACATGTAATTAGCCACAGACTTCATTTTGCTAATTGGGCATTTCTAGTCAACCATTCAAAATGAGTTTTCATCAGTAATAAATTGAGCCTCCCTTGGGTCCTGGATGTTGCTCAATCTCAGGAGCTCTTCTTTTGCTAATACTTGACTTTAGGGCCAGCTACGGACCACATGAAGTTCTGTGCGGTTCTTGTATTTGTCACCCTACGGATGTAGTACTGAAATACAGCAGTGGCGCTTCATGGGCAATTGCACAGTGTCCAAAATTCTATGGGTCCCCACATTTTGGACCTCACCTGCACCACTGTCAGAAGATCCAGGTTTGGCTTATTACCTTAGTCATATGAAAAGTTTCGTGAAAGGGTCGATATTGAACTGTAAGATTGCTACTTCCAATAGGTGGCACTAGAGATCAAGTCCTATTTAAAGAGGCAATTTGCATATGATCCAAAAGGAACAGTGCTTGGAATTTTCAATGTACTGACCAGTATCAGCAATGAGAGCGTACAAGCTGGACAATGAGCTTTTTCATATTGGTCACTGCTGGAAGTGCCTATGCAGAGCGCAGCAGTTGAGATAAGCTTGATCTTGGCTGCTCCGCTCTGCATTGGCAGAGAAGTAAAAGCTCTCAGGCGAGCTTTGTAATCCTGTTCTTTGTCTATGCAGAGCTCAGCAGCCAGTGACAAACTCATCTAAATTGCTGCACTCTGCAGATGATAGAGGCTAATCTAATAAACCAAGACTGCATTGAATCATGTGCACTATATATGTGCTGCACTGTGTCCTCTGGTAACTCTCTACCTTTCCTTGTCCCACTAATGCCCATGCAATCTTCATCCAAAATATCCATCAAGGCAAATTATCACTAATCACGGACTTACCGAATACTGTGAGGGAAAGCAGGAGGTTTCCTCGGATCTTGTCGCACATTCTCAGGCATGGTGATCGGGGGCGCACTTCGTCTGAGGTTAGCTGGCTCTCATGCATACGCACTTCCACCTGCTTGGGGGTGTTGTTGGCACTGTAAAGAAAAAGTTCAGGTTTGAGAGGTACTCAGACATCTGGGGAGCAAGCCTTTCTTTGTGTGCCTCAATGTGTTGCAACGTGACGACTATTAAAGGGAGTGGAGTTGCAATAAGCAGTCAGCCGTCGTAGTGCCGCTGGGGTTTAGTGAGGCCATTGCTAAGTGCAACCTTCCAAAATTTCCTATGTTTTCAGCCCCTGCGGCATCCGGAAGTGAACAGAAAACCAATTAGGGACGGTATTTGCCGTTTTTGGGTTTTGCAACTCAGATCTCATTAAATTCAATGCAGTACCCAAGAACGGCCACTACCCAGAGACACATGATGGTGTCGCTCTAGATCAAAACTCTGGTTACATCTGACCACAGCGAGACCTGTAAACAGCTGATTGGTGGGAGCTTCGGTAGTCAGAGACCTTCCAATGAAAGACCTATCCTAAGAATAAATCATCAATATCTAAGTCCTGAACAACCCCTTTAATGGTATGTTTACACGCAGCTACAGGTAACAGGTTTTCCACAGGTAACTTACTGGCTGCAGTGAAATCATGGAGACATGGTTCTATCTTGTTGCTGTGTACAAATGGAACTATGTCTCCATGATTTCACTGCAGCCAGTAAGTTACCTGTGGAAAACCTGTTACCTGTAGCTGCGTGTAAAGGTACCATAAGGGATATGGTATCAGAGCTTCAAACCTCCCTTTGGCCTCTATCCAAGGTACAGTAGATATTTTGGTCAGAGGCGGTCAACTTTGAAAAATTTCTACTTGTTAAAAGTTTTCTTTGATTATAAAGTTATCACACTGTTGAAACTTTCAGCAGTTAATCTACAGAGAGACTTAGGGTACCGTTACACGTCGCAACATTGCATGCAATTTCACTTGCAACTTACTGGTTGCAGTGAAATCATGGACACATTGTTACATTTGTACACGGCCACAAGATAGAACAATGTGTCCATGATTTCACTGCAACCAGTAAGTTGCAAGTGATATTGCATGCAATGTTGCGACGTGTAACGGTACCCTTAGAGGTAAGTGTTCAATTTCCCTGCAGTGCCCCCACAAGAGAAACTAGGTATTACACATTGTGCATTCATATCAATGGACTCCCTGAGTGATAGGTCCACCAGAGATAGAGATGCTCTACAGAATTGTTATACTCTGGCCAAGACTTGAGGATTTTCGACAGATGACCCCCTTGTTAAGAATGGTCTGCTATTGCGTATAATAATTTTTTAAACAAAATATGGACAACACTAAAGACTGGATGGGGGCCATTGTGAAACTGGTAAACAGTGATTTGTGCTACAAATTAGGGGCTTAGTGGTCCTCAGTTTGCAGCTCTGAGGACCACCCCAATCGTCCTGGTTCTTCCCATTGATCAGTGTCAGCAAAGATCAAGTAATCTTGAATCAATATCAAAAGAGGAACTAGAAGGATTGGGTAGGAACTAGAAGGATCAGAGAGGAATCAGAAGGATTAGGGAGGAGCAAGAAGGATCAGGGAGGAACCAGAAGGATCGGGGAGGAACCGTAAAGATCGGGGAGGAACCAGAAAATTGGGGATAAACCAGAAGGATTGCGGAAGAGACCAGAAGGATTGGGGAGAGACCAGAAGGATTAGGGAGGAACCAGAAGTATTGGGAGGAACCGTAAAGATCGGGGAGGAACCAGAAAATTGGGGATAAACCAGAAGGATTACGGAGAGACCAGAAGGATTGGGGAGAGACCAGAAGGATTAGGGAGGAACCAGAAGGATCGGAGAGAGAAATCTGAAGATTCAGGAAGGAACCTGAAGGATCGGAGAAAAACCAGAAGGATTGGGGAGGAACCAAGGAACCAGAAGGATTGGGGAGGAACCAGAAGGATTGGGGAGGTACCAGAAGGATCAGGGAAGAACCAGAAGGATCGGAGAGAAATCTGAAGATTCAGGAAGGAACCTGAAGGATCGGAGAAAAACCAGAAGGATTGGGGAGGAACCAGAAGGATTGGGGAGGAACCAGAAGGATTGGGGAGGTACCAGAGGATCAGGGAGGAACCAGAAAGTTCAGGGAGAAGCCAAAAGGATCGGAGAGAAATCTGAAGGATCAGGAAGGAACCTGAAGGATCGGAGAAAAACCAGAAAGATTGGGGAGGAAACAGAAGGATCAAGGATGAACCTGAGAAATCAGGAAAGAACCAGAGGGATCAAGGAAGAACCAGAAGGATCGGGAAGGAACCTGAACAATCGAGCACCCCGGAGGATGGCACCAAGGATAGGCAACTAGGATTGTAGGAGTTGCTTTTTTCTGTCTTAAATTGTCCACACCAATCCCAAATGTCGTAGTAATGTAAAAATAAATAAAATAATATAGTATCTCTATTCATTTACGTAAAATCTTTGATCCTAAAACTCTACTGTTAGCAACACGACCCATTTTACAGGGAACTTCTAGAAATATTCAGCAAAGTGTAACCCAGTGATCAACAGACCGTATAAACAATTGATGATCGCAACGCAAACACAGCTCGGACTCAGGATGTTTTCATAAGGAAATAACCCCCATCATTTATACACAGGAAACCTCAATATGTCTCGGGCTACTGTGATTAATATGGGGGAAAGCTGGGACGCAGATGAACTGTAAGCACAAAGATGAGACGTTTGCCAGTAAACAACAGTTTGTGTTATTTTGCTTAATTTAATTTGTTATGCGGAGAACATCTGTCGGGGTTTTTAGCGATTTCCATGGAAACGGAAATATCAGCGGCGACAATTATAGCTTCTGTTAACTGTGGTATTTATAGGACAAGGTGATACATGTATGTATGTCAGACTGTCAGCTCTTCTGACAACCTGTAGAAGGCGCTAAAATAAACAATCACGTGCAACTGGAAATGATATGTACGGTAAACCATACAGAGGACTAGATTGGCACGATACTTTGACTGGTTGCTATTTCTGACATATTTAAGGGGGGGGGTTGTATTATTTTTAGTTAGAAACTGTAATTTGTGACTTAAGACTCCTTGTGTTCAATTTCCCAGCAGCAACCCCACAGGTAAAATAAAGTATTACAACGTTCTGGTCCTCCAAAGTAAGAGATGATTTTTGCAGCCACTCTCTGCATTGGTTTATAGATAGGGGTCATGGACGGGGACCTACAAAGTCATTAGCTAAAGATTTATCGACTTTTCAATTGAAAACCCAAATCCCAAAACAGGATAATAGTGGATAACTTGCAGTAAGATTTTATATTATTATGGAAAATGGTAATTTGCAATACCATAATAATATAAGTAATACTTATCATAGTATTTGTATTTTAGGACAGGTGAAGAATAGCTGCTATACCTGATAGATATATGCTGACGTGAGCTCCTCAGTCTAGCTCATCTCCAATGGGGAAGATATTGGAGCTGGATTACCCCTTTATCATTGGTGCAACCTGTGCAGCCACACAGGAGCCCAAGAGGTTAGGGGGCCCATTTCCACATCTAATTGTGTATTTTGATGAGCTATAGGACTAGAAAGGGGCCCAATAAACTATTCTGGCACAGGAGCCCTTTTCCATTTGTGTCTGCCAGTGCTTTAATATATAGGGTGGGCTATGAAATGCAGGACAATGTTTATTGCTGAGAACACAATCCTTGTAGTTATAAACTGGGACCTATGTAGAATTGCGGGAACATGTCCATACGCCCTGTTCACATCTTTATCAAAGAATATTGGATTCACTATACCAGGAGATGCCCCCCAAGAAGTTAATAAAGGGGGCTTCTGGTGCAACTCAAGGCAATTTTCTGTACACCAGGACGAGTTGTCCTTCACCCTACAAGGGTTCTAAATCTCCGTCTCCATTGCCAAATCTCTGCACCCTTCTTTTTATCCTCCTCTTTTAACCCCTACATCGCTCACACTTAGAGGCGTGAGGTGAAGTGATTTTATTAGTGACATCATTTTCGAGTCCATTTTCTGAGGCTTCTCATAATCCCCTCCTGGATGTCTACAACAACAACTGGTGACTCCGAGGGCTGATTACTGTAGACTCAAGGGAAATGGCCCTCAGTCTAACCACCAAATTACTTCATAGTTAACTGGGAACTTAAAGCTACTCTTTGACTCCCTAGACCATGAGAGATGTATGCAAGTACTTCTCATGGTATTGAAAAAAAATGTGGCTTTCTTGGGTGAACCACCAGGGGTTGTGTCTAAGGGGTTCGCGCAGAACATAGCGGTCAAAGTGGCAAGTGATTGATCCTGACGTCACCTCTAAATCTGGTTGTCTTCTGCTGCACTATTAAGACCTACTACTGGGTCAGAACATAGGACATCGGTGGATTCTCTGGTACTCGAACGTGACAGTCTAACCCTGCATACGAACATGGGTCGTTGGTCGATTTTTGGTACTCCAACAAGCCAGTCCAATCCTGCGTACCACCGGCCAGCTGCCCCGAATGCTTCTGATATTTACATTTCCCATCTAAGACATTAAACTAAAAAAATCATCTAGAAATGAAGATTTAATTTAAGAAAATAATTCCTTTAATCTAGCATCTGTGGACCATACCAGCACATTGCCCCTCGCTTAGATAGAAATCACAATTTTTCCGGAGCCGTTACATCATCCAGAATTCTTCTCTTGGCTTCATCTATCCGTTGCGCCAAATAAAATTCTTGCCAAGTCTCATTCTGCAAGACTGAATCTAATTCATTGCCGTCTCCTGGGTATGAATGAGACTCTGGGGGACCACATTTATCATGAATTACACAGCCAGCGGAGGCTAATGCAGGGTCACTGCTCCATTAACAAGTAAAAGAAGCTTCTATGGGAAATGGCAAGGAGTAGAGGGACTCTGAGTGCATGGACACCGCTATTACACATTCCTAATGTTCATAACACGTCATATAATAGTGCAGGATCTCTGGGGTAAGATGAGAATAACAGCACTGTTCTTTTTTATGAATGCCTCATACACAATATTAGAGAAAAGTATTGAGTGCCATGTCTCAGTCTTTGAACTGGCCTGGTTGACCCCCGATGTATAACATCTGGCTTGGTTGACTCCTGGTATATAAAATCTGGCATGGATGACCCTGGCGTATAACATCCGACCTTAATGATCCCCAGTGTGTATCATCCGGTTTGGTTAACCCACGATATGTAACATGATGTATAATATTTAGCCGCATTACCGCCTAGTGTACACATCCAGTTCCATTGCCCCATGGGGTTACACATCCACTCCTTGGACCCATCTGGCTCCATTGGCCCAGTATATAACCTCCGGATTCTCCACTCCTCCAGCTCCCCCACACCACCGTGCCATCAGCCTTTGACAGAGCGCCCGGTGGTGCAGAGCTCACTTATACCCGTGCATCCTGTAATTCCTGCCCAGGTAACACCTCCGTTCATGACGTTTCTTCCTCCTGAATCTTCCTCTATCACCTGTGAGTGATATAATTGATAAATGGAAGGAACCACAGCAACTCAGTCACAAAGTGGAGACTCCCTAACATTACAAAGAGGGAGGCCAAGTGCTGAGGAGCAGTGAAAAGAAAAGTCCCCTGCACCCTGCTGACTTCATAACTGCAGAATCCAGACCTCCTCTGTAACATCAGCACAAACACTGCGCCCGCCGGGAGCTTCATGGTCGAAGAGCTGCAGCCATACATCACTAAGCACAATGCCGAAAAGCTAAAGACGTAAATTACCAAGCATAATGCCGAGTGTCGGATGGAGCGGTTTAAAGTTGTCACCACTGGACTCTGGAGGAGACGAGTTTTTTACATTGACGGATCTCACTGCTCTATCTGCGTCTGATGGAGCAGTTTGGGTTTGGTGAATGGAGGACGTTACCCCTGACTGCATTGTGACCACTGTACAAATGGATTAGCAGGATGATGCTCAAGGTGTTATCATGGGGCAGTCTCTTATACTTGCGATGAGAAATCTTAATCGTCAGCACAAGACATTGTGGACAATTGTAGCTTTAGCTTTGTGGGAACAGTTTGGCGAAGACCCTTCTCTGTTCTCTATTACTGAGCCCAGTGAACAAGCTCCATACAGACATGGAGGGGAGAACATGACGGCCGCACAAAGCTGGACCCAGCCCCATCCAACACCACAGAGTCCTGACCCCAGCCCATCCAACACCATAGAGCCTGAACCTCAGCCCCATCCAACACCACAGAGCCCAGACCCAGCCCCATCCAACATCTCACAGAGTCCTGACCCCAGCCCCATCCAACACCATAGAGCCTGAACCTCAGCCCTATCCAACACCACAGAGCCTGGACCTCAGCCTCATCCAACACCGCAGAGCCTGGACCTCAGCCCCATCCAACACCACAGAGCCCAGACCTCAGCCCAACCCAACACCATAGAGCCTGGACCTCAGCCCCATCCAACACCATAGAGCCTGAACCTCAGCCCCATCCAACACCACAGAGCCTGGACCTCAGCCTCATCCAACACCACAGAGCCCGGACCTCAGCCCCATCCAACACCACAGAGCCTGGACCTCAGTCCCATCCAACACCCACAGAGCCCAGACTGCTGCCCCATCCAACACCACAGAGCCTGGACCCCAGCCCCATCCAACACCACAGAGCCTGGACCTCAGCCCCATCCAACACCACAGAGCCCGGACCTCAGCCTCATCCAACACCACAGAGCCTGGACCTCAGCCCCATCCAACACCATAGAGCCTGAACCTCAGCCCCATCCAACACCACAGAGCCTGGACCTCAGCCTCATCCAACATCACAGATCCTGGACCTCAGTCCCATCCAACACCACAGAGCCTGGACCTCAGTCCATCCAACACCACAGAGCCCAGACTGCTGCCCCAATCCAACACCACAGAGCCTGGACCCAGCCCCATCCAACACCACAGAGCCCAAACCTCAGCCCCATCCAACACCACAGAGCCCGGACCTCAGCCCCATCCAACACCACAGAGCCAGGACTTCAGCCCCATCCAACACCACAGAGCTCAAACCTCAGCCCCATCTAACACCACAGAGTCCAGACCCAGCCCCATCCAACACCACAGAGCCAGGACTTCAGCCCCATCCAACACCACAGAGCCCAGACCTCAGCCCCATCTAACACCACAGAGTCCAGACCTCAGCCCCATCCAACACCACAGAACTCGGACCTAAGACCCAACCATAGCCCGTGGGATGACCTAGGATGGAGATTGTGAGCTCGACCCTTCCCCATCATCAGTGTCACCTCATGAATACTTTTTTGGATGCAGGGGCATACATTTCCACAGATGCCCCCAAGATCTTGTAGAAATCCTTCCCAGAAGAGCTGTTATATCTGCAAAGGTTGTAATATTCTTTTCTATTTTGGGGAATATCTATAATACTATCTAAGAGAAAAAACTGACTTTGTGGTTCATAGCAACCAATCACAGCACAGCTTTTATTAGTCAACAGCAGACTACAAAATGAAAGCTGCACTATGATTGGTTGTTGTGGATCACAAAGTTTCAGAATTGTCCCTCATTGTGTTTTCATCATTTACCATTCTCATGCCCTTGATTTGCTGTCAGTGAGCAGCGACATTATATATTTTACATCTAGAGATAGATAACCAGTCTTGACCCTAGAGATGATCAACAAGACTTTGCCCTTTAAGTCAGTTTGATTACATTTCATTTTTTTCCAAGATAAGACAACTTTTCCTCACAGGAAAATAGAGAAGAGGTGATCAATCAGTGGTAGATATAATGCGAATTGATACATAGGACCCAGTCCACGGCCACATCGGTAATCTGTAGCCACGATACTCCTGAAGATTGCTTCTAAACTGACGGCATCCGCGGCTTTCTTTTAATTAGACACCACATTGCAACAATAATGAGGTGCCCCGCCAAGGTAGGAGGCAGCTCCCAGGGCTCCCACCAAGCAGCTACAGGTGGCTGACATGACTGACATGACCAATGGACCTAACGGGTCTGGCAGATTGATCTGAACCTCCTCTTTCCCTGTGGAGAATTCATGATAGCTGAGCGCTCCTGTACATGGCGAGTCAAGAAAGATGAAGGTCTACCATCATGTGTCTCATGAGCCGTCTACCCTCATCTGTGTCATGTGATGACTACCATCTTCTGTCTCGCGCCATGTACCATCGTCTTCTGTCATGTGCCGTCTGCCATAATCTGTCTCATGTGCCATTTACCATCATATCTCATGTGCAGTCTACTATTATCTGTCTCATGTGCCATCTACCGTCATCTGTCTCATGTGCCGTCTATCTTCATCTGTCCCATGTGACTTCTACCATCATATGTCTCATGTGCCATCTACAATCATCTGTCTGATGTGCCGTCTACCATCATCTGTCTCCTCTGTTGTCTACCATCATCTGTCTCATCTGCATCTACCATCATATGTCTCATGTGCCATACTATCTATCATTGTATCTCATGTGCACGTCTATCCACTCATCTGTCTCATGTGCCGGTCTACCATCATCTGTCTCATGTGCCGTCTACCATCATCTGTTCATGTGCCGTCTACCATCATCTGTCTCTGTGCCGATTACCATCATCTGTCTCATGTGCTGTCTACCATATCTGTCTCATGTGCCATTTACCATCATCTGTCTCATGTGAGATTACATTATCTGTCTCATGTGTCCTCTACATCATCTGTCTCATGTGCGTCTTACTATCATCTGTCTCATGTGCGTCTCCATATGTCTATGTGCATCTCGTTCATGTGCCGTCTACATCATCATCTGTCTCATGTGCCATGTTATGCTCTACCATCATCTGTCTCATGTGCCATCTACCATCATCTGTCTCATGTGCGTCTACCATCATCTGTCTCATTGCATCTACCATCATCTGTCTCATGTGCCGTCTACCATCATCTGTCTCTGTGCGGTCTACCATCATCTGTCTCATGTGCCGTTAACATCATCTGTCTCTGTACGTCTACATCATCTGTCTCATGTGCGATTACCATCATCTGTCTCATGTGCCGTCTACCATCATCTGTCTCATGTGCGTTCTACCATCATCTGTCTCATGTGCGTCTACCATCATCTGTCTCATGTGACATCTACCATCATCTGTCTCATGTGCAGTTTACCATCATCTGTCTCATGTGCCGTCTACCATCATCTGTCTCATGTGCGTTTACCATCATCTGTCTCATGTGCCGTCTACCATCATCTGTCTCATGTGCTAATGTCTCCTCATCATCTGTCTCATGTGCCGTCTACCATCATTGTCTCATGTGCCATCTACCATCATCTGTCTCATGTGCGGTTACTACCATCATCTGTCTCATTGCAGTTCTACCATCATCTGTCTCATGTGCGTATACTACCATCATCTGTCTCATGTGCCGTCTACATCATCTGTCTCATGTGCGTCTACCATCATCTGTCTCATGTGCCGTCTACCATCATCTGTCTCATGTGCCGTCTACCATCATCTGTCCCCTGTGCCGTCTACCATCATCTGTCTCATGTGCGTTCACATATGTCTCTGTGCCATTCCATCATCTGTCTCATGTCGTTTACCATCATCTGTCTCACTGTGTCCTGTCTTACTACCATCATTGTCTCATGTGCCATCTACCATCATCTGTCTCATGTGCTCTTACCATCATCTGTCTCATGTGCCATTACCATCATCTGTCTCATGTGCCATCTACCATCATCTGTCTCATGTGCATCTACCATCATCTGTCGTGTGCTCGTTACCATCATCTGTCTCTGTGCCTGTCTACCATCATCTGTCTCATGTGCATGTCTACCATCATCTGTCTCATGTGCGTTTACCATATCTGTCTCATGTGCCGTTTACCATCATCTGTCTCATGTGCGGTCTACCATCATCTCTCTGTCGTCTTCATCTCTCTTGTGCTCTACCATCATCTGTTCTCATGTGCATCTACCATCATCTGTCTCATGTGCCATCTACCATCATCTGTCTCATTGCTCTACCATCATCTGTCTCATGTGCCGTCTACCATCATCTGTTCATGTGCTTTACCATATCTGTTCATTGCCATCTACCATCATCTGTCTCATGTGCTTCTACCATCATCTGTCTCATGTGCTCTACCATCATCTGTCTATTTGCTTACATCATCTGTCTCATGTGCCTTACATCATCTGTCTCATGTGCCATTACCATCATCTGTCTCATGTGCTCTACATCATCTGTCTCA
Organism: Allobates femoralis; assembly: GCA_033576535.1. Lineage (NCBI taxonomy): Eukaryota > Metazoa > Chordata > Amphibia > Anura > Aromobatidae > Allobates > Allobates femoralis. The sequence goes on from JARQOC010000010.1 coordinate 42,931,286, forward strand.
TGCTGCCATCTACCATCATCTGTCTCATGTGCATTACCATCATCTGTCTCATGTGCCGTCTACCATCATCTGTCTCATGTGCGTTACCATCATTGTTCATGTGCCATCTACCATCATCTGTCTCATGTGCCGTCTACCATCATCTGTCTCATTGCATTCCATCATCTGTCTCATTCTGCATCTACCATCATCTGTCTCTGTGCCATCTACCATCATCTGTCTCATGTGCATCTACCATCATCTGTCTCATGTGCCATCTACCATATCTGTCTCATGTGCCATCTACTCTTTTTACCATCATCTGTCTCTGTGCTTCCTCATCTGTCTCTGTGCCATCTACATATCTGTCTCTGTCCCTACCATCATCTGTCTCATGTGCATTACCATCATCTGTTCTGTGCGTTACCATCACTGTTTCATGTGCCTACCATCATCTGTCTATGTGCCTCTACATCATTGTCTATTGCCTCTACTCTCGTCATGTGCCTTACCATCATCTGTCTATGTTCTACCATCATCTGTCTCATGTGCGTCTACCATCATCTGTCTCATGTGCCGTTACCATCATCTCGTCTCATGTGTGCCATCTACCATCATCTGTCTCATGTGCCGTCTACCATCATCTGTCTCATGTGCCTCTACCATCATCTGTCTCATGTGCTTCTACCATCATCTGTCTCATGTGCATCGTTTACCATCATCTGTCTCATGTGCGTCTACCATCATCTGTCTCATGTGCCGTCTACCATCATCTGTCTCATGTGCCATTACCATCATCTGTCTCATGTGCCATCTACCATCATCTGTCTCATTTGCCATCTACCATCATCTGTCTCATGTGCCATCTACCATCATCTGTTCCTCATTGTTGCCTTCTACCATCATCTGTCTCATGTTGCCATCTACCATCATCTGTCTCATGTGCCATCTACCATCATCTGTCTCATGTGCCGTTTACCATCATCTTCTTCATGTGCATCTACCATCATCTGTCTCATGTGCCATCTACCATCATCTGTCTCATGTGCCATCTACCATCATCTGTCTCATGTGCTGTCTACCATCATCTGTCTCATGTGCCATCTACCATCATCTGTCTCATGTGCCGTCTACCATCATCTGTCTCATGTGCCATCTACTATCATCTGTCTCATGTGCCATCTACCATCGTCTCTCTCATGTGCCGTCTACCATCATCTGTCTCATGTGCGGTCTACCATCATCTGTCTCATGTGCTGTCTACCATCATGTGTCTCATGTGCGGTCTACCATCATCTGTCTCATGTGCTGTCTACCATCATGTGTCTCATGTGCGGTCTACCATCATCTGTCTCATGTGCCATCTACCATCGTCTCTCTCATGTGCCGTCTACCATCATCTGTCTCATGTGTCAAATGAAAGACACTTATATCACAAGTGCCAAGTAGTAAAGGTTGAATGTACTCAATGTCCAACCCTGTAGGAGAGCTGATTTGCATATTTTTTCCCATGAAGCATTGCCAAGGCCTCATACCCAGCTAGTCTCCTGAAGGGAAGCAAGTCCCTCTCCAAATTTGGGGAGGAAAAAATTGAAGAACACTAATTTTGGAAAGATCATTGATAACTCTTGGGTCGTCTGATATTCTTGCCAAATTGATCCCGGCATGTGCCTCTGGCAATCGCCATTCTTTGTTTAACCCACATGTAAATACACACAAATACATACACACATATATACTGTACATACATATATACATACAAAATATATATACAGTCATATACACATATACATAGAGATGCATCTCAATGAATCAGAATATCATCAAAAAGTCAATTATTTTTCAGTAATACAATACATAAAGTGAAACACATATACAACCCAAATCCCGGGCTCGGAGGATGTTCATTCAGTTGTTTCATTTTGTAGAAAAAAAGCAGATCACAGACTGGCACAAAACTAAAGTAATTTCAAGGGGCAACTCTCTGCCTTGAAGAAACACTAAAGGAAATCTTGAAAAGAAAAAAAAAATATGCTAGCTAAATATGGTTACTTTTGTAGACCAAGCAGAGAGAAAAATGATGGAATCACTCAGTTCAGTGGAAAAAATTACGGAATCACCCTGTAAATTTTCATTCCCAAAACTAACACCTGCATTAAATAAGATCTGCTCATTAGTCTGCATCTAAAAAGGAGTGATCACACCTTGGAGAGCTGTTTGCACCAAGTGGACTGACATGAATCATGGCTCCAACACGAGAGATGTCAACTGAAACAAGAGGAGGATTATCAAACTCTTAAAAGAGGGTAAATCATCACGCAATGTTGCAAAAGATGTTGGTGGTTCACAGTCGCTGTATCTAAAATCTGGTCCAAACACAAACAACATGGGAAGGTTGTTAAAGGGAAACATACTGGTAGACCAAGGAAGACATCAAAGCGTCAAGACCGGAAACTTAAAGCAATATGTCTCCAAAACAGGAAATGCACAACAAAACAAATGAGGAACGAATGGGAGGAAACTGGAGTCAATGTCTGTGACCGAACTGTAAGAAACCACCTAAAGGAAATGGGATTTACATACAGAAAAGCTAAACAAAAACTATTATTAACACCTAAACAGAAAAAACAAGGTTACAATGGACTAAGGAAAAGCAATCGTGCACTGTGGATGACTGGATGAAAGTAATATTCAGTGATGAATCGTGAATCTGCATTGGCCAAGGTGATGATGCTGGAACTTTTGTTTGTTGTCGTTCCAATGACATTTATAAAGATGACTGCATAAAGAGAACATGCAAATTTCAACAGTCATTGATGATATGGGGCTGCATGTCAGGTAAAGGAACTGGGGAGATGGCTGTCATTACATCTTCAATAAATGCCCAAGTTTACATTGATATATTGGACACTTTTCTTATCCCATCAATTGAAAGGATGTTTGGGGATGATAAAATCATTTATCAAGATGATAATGCATCCTGCCATAGAGCAAAAGCTGTGAAACATTCCTTGAAAGAAGACACATAAGGTCAATGTCATGGCCTGCAAATAGTCCGGATCTCAATCCAATTGAAAATCTTTGGTGGAAGTTGAAGAAAATGGTCCATGACAAGGCTCCAACCTGCAAAGCTGATCTGGCAACAGCAATCAGAGAAAGTTGGAGCCAGATTGATGAAGAGTACTGTTTGTCACCCATTAAGTCCATGCCTCAGAGACTGCAAGCTGTTATAAAAGTCAGAGGTGGTGTAACAAAATACTAGTAATGTATAAGTGTTGTTTTGTTTGTTTGTCATGATGCCATCATTTGTTCCTCAGAATTGAGTGATTCCATAATTTTTCCCCCTGCTTGGTCTACAAAAGTAACAATTACTGCCTAGCACATTTTTTGTCAAGATTTCCTTTAGTGTTTCTTCAAGGCAGAGAGTTGCCATTTGAAATGACTTTAGTTTTGTGCCATGTCTGTGATCTGATTTTTTTCTACAAAATTAAACAACTGAATATACATCCTCCGAGCCCGGGATTCCATCATTTTTACCAGGGGCTGTATATATGGTCATTACACACAGAGCGATCTATTTCATGTGTTTATTTCTGTTAATGTTGATGATTATGGCTTACAACCAATGAAAACCCATAGGTCATTATCTCAAAAAAATTAAAGTAGGGAGGATGAAAGGTTAAAATCTGTGCTGCCTTATTCCACGAGACATCAAAGAGTGAATATATTAATGATTTAATAGTCATCACGTTTCAGGGTTCCCTGGCCCCTTCCTCAGGACAAATTAATGTAATATTGCCATGTTCCAGGGTATTTCAAGGAAACACATTGACTAATAAATCAATATTATATTCACCATTTGATGTCTCATAGAATATGACTGCAGTTTTTAACCCTTCACCCTCTCTGCTCTATATGCACCACACTGGGGACTGCAGCAGTCGTGATCTGCTTTTATAGTGGTTGTGACTCTCACAACCAGACAAGGTGAAGCCTCTGATAACTATTTAGATCATATTTTATCTCTCAGACCCTTCATCCTCTCTACTTTAATTTTCTGAGACACTGACCCCTGGATCTTCATTGGCTGTAAGCCATAATCATCAACATTAACAGAAATAAACACATGAAATAGATCACTGTGTGTAATGACTCTATATAATATATGCATTTCACTTTTTGTATTGAATCACTGAAAAAAAATATTTTTTTGATAATATTCTAAGTCATTGAGATGCACCTGTACATACACACATATCAATGCATACCCACACACATATACTTAAACACATACATACATACACTCATATACAGTGGTGTACCTTGAAGCTCATGGGCCCTGATGCGAAAGCTCCAATAAGCCCCAATTATTGCAAATCTTTATTTGCATTAGTTTTTTTCTATAGATCAAAAAGACTTTTGGGGCCCGCTAGGCTCCAGGCCGGGGTGTTTGCAACCCCTGTACCTATTGTAGTTACGCCCCTGCTCATATACACATATACATACACACATTTACATATACACATATACATACACATATATCAATACATAACCACATACATACAAACACACATATACATACACGCATATATACAAACACATATAACATACATATACACATATTCATATACTAGTGCATCTAATAATAATAATAATAATAATAATAATTTATTCATTTATATAGCGCTATTAATTCCATAGCACTTTACATACATGAGTAATGAATTAGAATATCATCAAAAAGTTAATTTATTTTAATAGATCAATAGAAACACATATATACAGTCCTTACACACAGAGGGATGTATTTCAAGTGTTTATTTCTGTTAATGTTGATGCTTATGGCTTACGGCTAATGAAAACCCAAAAGCCATTATCTCAGAAAATTAAAGTAGGAAGAGTGAAGGGTTAAAAACTGCACTGCCGTATTCCACGAGACATCAAAGGGTGAATATAATATTGATTTATTAGTTAATGTGTTTCAGGCTCCCAGAAACGTCCTGAAACATGGCAATAGGATATTGATTTTGGATGATATTCTAATTCATTGAGATGCACTAGTATATGAAGATACATACACACACACACATATATATATATATATATATATATATATATATATATATATATATATATATATATATATATATATAAAAATTGTTAGTGTCAGGAAGAAGTTAAAGAGGGCCCTGATTTTACATTTGGGCACAGATGTGGGGTGGATCTGGGAACGGTGTTTGCACGGGTCACAGCAGCCGGTGGCGCCCAACGGGGTTGGGATCTGGAAGAGCGGGAAGATGGCGGTAATCTGCCTTTGCACTTGTGGTTTCTGCCTCCTGAGCCCGCTACTTCTCAGGACCGTGCTGAAAGGATTACAGGAGTGAAGCCCAGTGTTAAGGAATCTCATGAGGCGCTTTATTTGGGTCTGAAGGCTTAACGTACGCCTTTTATCCTCTCTCTCCAAGCTGCCGTGTTCAGTATGGCACAGAATACATGCCATCTGCTATGAGACGCTGCAATGGAGCAATCCCTTTAACCAACAATATGCAGCCACATTTGCCGGCCGTGCTGTTCTGCAGTATGTGGGGTATATTTAGTAGGAATAATCTTCCCCTCTCTTAACCCTGACGTTCTCATAATGAGAAGGACACAACCAAGTCACAGTCGACAAGAAAGACGGGATTCTACAAGAAAATGACTAAGTGTATAAAACTTTACATTTTGAGAAAATCTTGAAAGTCTCCTGAAAACACTCTGTGCTGCTGGAAGATCCTACTCCTTCCACTATCAGTCATCCATTCCCATGAGTCTTGATTCTCACTATCACTCTATAACATATCATTTCATTCCAGATCAGCACCTGGATTACTCTGTGCTGCTGTGACACTTCTTCCATTGTTAGTATGCAATCACTATCTGCCCCTGCATTTGGGCCTTCACATCTGGATATTCCTGCAGATTAACCACCGTCATGGATGAAGTGTTGGCACCCTTGAAATTGTTCCATGAAAATGAAGTCTTTCTCCCAGAATATTATCACAGTTCTCCATGTTTTGTCATGTTTACTTTCTTTGTGCAAAAAAAAAAATCCGTAAAAGAAGGCAAATTGGACAAAATTTCACGCAGAATTGGGTCTTACAAAATTGTTGGCGTCTTTCCAAAATTGTGGGAAAATTAATTTGTTTCCAGCATGTGATGCTCGTTCACACTCACCTGTGACAAGTAAGAGGTGAGGGCAATATGAACATCACACCTGAAATCAGATATAAATGGGAGAAGTTGCCTCAATCTTTGCATTGTGTGTCTGTGTGTGCCATACTAAGTATGGAGGACAGAAAGAGAAGAGAACTGTCTGAGGACTTGAGAAAAAAATATCAACAATCTCAAGGTTACAAGTACATCTCCAGAGATTCTGATGTTCCTTTATCCAGAGTGCGCAATTAAGACGTTTACAACCAATGGCACTGTAGCCAATCTCCCTGGATGTGGATGGCAGAAAAAAATTGATGAAATGTCACAAAAGCAGGATAGTCCGGATGGTGGATAAGCCCCAATCAAGTTCCAAAGAAATTCATGTCCTGCAGGCTCAGGGGGCATCAGTGTCAACTATCTGTCCACATGCAAATGACATGAAACACTATGGAGGAGACCTAGGAGGATCTCACTGCTTACACAGAAACAGAAAAAAAGCCAAAATGTATGTGAGTAATCCTTCTGGGAAAGCAGATGAGACAAGATAGAGCAGAGGTCCCCAATTCCAGGCCTCGAGGGCCGCGAACAGTGCAGGTTTTCAGGATTTCCTTAGTTTTGCACAAGGGCTGGAATCATCACCTGTGCAGATGATCACATTAGCACATGTGAAATACCAAGGAAATCCTGAAAACATGCACTGTTGGCGGCCCTTGAGGCCTGGAGTTGGGGACCTCTGAGATAGAGCTTATTGGTAAAGTGCATCACTCTACTGTTTACCAAAAACAGAATGAGGCCGACAAAAAAAAGAACACAACTACTGTCACATATGGGGGAGGTCAGAGAAAAGAACATAGGACCTACAGTCACATACGGGGAAGTAAAGGAAAAGAGCCCAGGACCTACAGTCACATATGGAGTAGGTCACATAAAAGAGCACAGGGCCTTCAGTCACATATGAAGTAGGTCAGAGAAAAGAGCACAGGGCCTACAGTCACATATGAGAGAGGAAAGAGAAAAGATCACAGGACCTATAGTCACATATGGGGAGGTCATAGAAAAGAGCACAGGACCTACAATCACATATAGGGCAGGTCAGAGAAAAGAGCACAGGACCTACATTCACATATGGTGGAGGTCAGACAAAAGAGCACAGGACCTACAGTCACATATAGGTGAGGTCAGAGAAAAGAGTACAGGACCTACAGTCACATATGGAGGAGGTCAGAGAAAAGAGCACAGGACCTACAGTCACATATGGGGGAGGTCAGAGAAAAGAGCACAGGACCTACAGTCACATATGGGGAAGGTCAGAGAAAAGAGCACAGGGCCTACAATTACATATGGGGGAGGTTAGAGAAAAGAACACAGGACCTACAGTCAAATATGTAGGAGGTCAGAGACAAGAGTACAGAGCATACAGTCACATATGGGGAAGTCATAGAAAAGAGCCCAGGATCTACAGTCGCATATGGAGTAGGTCAGAGAAAAGAGCACAGGGCCTACAGTCACATATGAGAGAGGAAAGAGAAAAGAGGCCAGGACCTACAGTTACATATGGGGGAGGTCAGAGAAAAGAGTACAGGACTACAATTACATATGGGGGAGGTCAGAGAAAAGAGCACAGGACATACAGTCACATATGGGGGAGGTCAGAGAAAACATCACAGGACCTACAGTCACATATGGGGGAGGTCAGAGAAAAGAGCACAGGACCTACAGTCACATATGTGGGAGGTCAGAGAAAAGAGCACAGGACCTACAGTCACATATGGGGAAGGTCAGAGAAAACATCACATGACCTACAGTCACATATGGGGGAGGTCAGATAAAGGAGCACAGGACCTACAGTCACATATGGGAAAGGTCAGAGAAAACATCACAGGACCTACTGTCACATATGGGGGAGGTCAGAGAAAAGAACACAGGACCTACAGTCACATATGGGGGGCGTCAGAGAAAAGAGCACAGGACCTACAGTCACATATGGGGAAGGTCAGAGAAAACATCACAGGACCTACAGTCACATATGGGGGAGGTCAGAGAAAGGAGCACAGGACCTACAGTCACATATGGGGGAGGTCAGAGAAAGGAGCACAGGACCTACAGTCACATATGAGGGAGGTCAGAGAAAACATCACAGGACCTACAGTCACATATGGGGGAGGTCAGAGAAAAGAACACAGGACCTACAGTCACATATGGGGGAGGTCAGAGAAAAGAGCACATGACCTACAGTCACATATGGGGGTGGTCAGAGAAAAGAGAACAGGACCTAGAGCAGGGGTCTCAAACTCCAGGCCTCGAGGGCCGCACACAGTGCAGGTTTTCAGGATTTCCTTGGAATTTGACAGTTGGTCATTTGATAACCAACTGTCAAATGCTATGGAAATCCTGAAAACCTGGACTGTGTGCGGCCCTCGAGGCCTGGAGTTTGAGACCCCTGACCTAGAGTCACATATGGGGGAAGTAAGAGAAAAGAGAACAGGACCTACAGTCACATATGGGGGTGGTCAGAGAAAAGAGCACAGGACCTACAGTCACATATTGTGGAGGTCAGAGAAAAGAGCACAGGACCTACAGTCACATATGGTGAAGGTCAGAGAAAAGAGCACAGGACCTACAGTCACATATGGTGGAGGTCAGAGAAAAGAGCACAGGACCTACAGTCACATATGGTGGAGGTCAGAGAAAAGAGCACAGGACCTACAGTCACATATGGTGGAGGTCAGAGAAAAGAGCACAGGACCTACAGTCACATATGGTGGAGGTCAGAGAAAAGAGCACAGGACCTACAGTCACATATGGTGGAGGTCAGAGAAAAGAGCACAGGACCTACAGTCACATATGGTGGAGGTCAAAGAAAAGAGCACAGGACCTACAGTCACATATGGTGGAGGTCAGAGAAAAGAGCACAGGACCTACAGTTACATATGGTGGAGGTCAGAGAAAAGAGCACAGGACCTACAGTCACATATTGTGGAGGTCAGAGAAAAGAGCACAGGACCTACCTGTGGAGAGATCTGAAAATTGCTGTTGGGAGAAGACACCTCAAATATGAGAGACCAGGAGCAGATTATAAAGAAAAGTCCAAAACTCCAGGTGAGAAGAAGCTTGTGGAGGTTATAGGAGGCGACTGATTGCAGGGATTTATAACAAAGGGGGAAACCAAATATTACTGTATATACTCGTGTATAAGCCGAGTCCCCCCTCGGCTTATACACGGGTCATACGGTATGCTGTGGGGGGGGGGCTGTGGCCGGGGGCTGGAGGAGGCAGGAGGGGGCCGCGGTGACCGCAGGCGGTCACGTGGGGCCGCCTCATTAGTGCAATCAATATGCACGGCATCCCCCCGTCCATCAACGGCGGAGGGATGCCGTGCATATTGCAATACACAGCCCCCCCTCCTTATTATGGGTCCCCCAGTAGTAATAAACAGCCTCCCCCCCTTATCATGTCCCCCCCTAGGCTGCGGCAGCTGTCAAAATAACAAACACTGTATACATCACCTTCCGGCGCAGCTCCTCCGCTCCTCCGGTCCTGACTTCTTCTTCTTCTTGTGCCGGTGTCATGTGACCGGGCGCAGGAGATGACGTCATTTCCTGCGCGCGGTCACAGAAGCCGGCACAAGAAGAAGAAGAAGTCGGGACCGGAGGAGCGGATGAGCTGCGCCGGAAGGTGATGTATAAAGTGTTTGTTATTTTGACAGCTGCCGCAGCCTGGGGGGGGGACATGATAAGGAGGGGGGTGGGGGCTGTTTACTACCACTGGGGCTGTATATACCTCTGGGGCTGCTGGATACTATCACTGGGGCTGTATACTACCACTGGGGCTGCTGGATACTATCACTGGGGCTGTATACTACCTCTGGGGATGCTGTATACTACCACTGGGGCTGTATATACCTCTGGGGCTGCTGGATACTACCACTGGGGCTGTATATACCTCTGGGGCTGCTGGATACTACCACTGGGGCTGCTGTATACTACCACTGGGGCTGTATATACCTCTGGGGCTGCTGTATACTACCACTGGGGCTGTATATACCTCTGGGGCTGCTGGATACTACCACTGGGGCTGTATATACCTCTGGGGCTGCTGGATACTACCACTGGGGCTGTATATACCTCTGGGGCTGCTGGATACTACCACTGGGGCTGTATATACCTCTGGGGCTGCTGGATACTACCACTGGGGCTGCTGTATACTACCACTGGGGCTGTATATACCTCTGGGGCTGCTGTATACTACCACTGGGGCTGTATATACCTCTGGGGCTGCTGCTGTATACTACCTCTGGGGCTGCTGTATACTACCACTGGGGCTGCTGTATATACCTTTGGGGCTGCTGTATACTACCTCTGGGGCTGCTGTATACTACCTCTGGGGATGCTGTATACTACCACTGGGGCTGCTGTATATACCTCTGGGGCTGCTGTATACCACACTGCTGGGGGCTGTATACCTGTGCTGGGGTCCACCCTCGGCTTATACACGAGTCAATAGGTTTTCCCAGGTTTTGGGGGCAAAAGTAGGAGGGTCGGCTTATACACGAGTATATACGGTAAGTTGAGGGGGCAACAATTGTGTCCGGCTTATTTTTGGAGTTTTGCGTGAAATTATGTCCAATTTGTCTTTTTTTTTCCTCTGTTTTTGTTTGTATTCTTCCAGTACAAACAAAGAAAATAAATGTGAATAACAAAACATGTGTATTTTATTTAATTGTATTAATATTCTTGGAGAAATACTTCATTTTCTTAACCAATTTCAAGGTGCTAACACTTTTGCCGGTGACTGTAGTAAGGTGCTGTGATGGGAGCTAGGTATGGTCCCAGCGCTTAGGCTGGTTTCAAATCACGTTTTGATCCTATCTGGGGCTCTCCGTTGTGGACCGGACAGCCCCGGATCGGATCAGCACACAGAACTGGAGGGCTAATATGCCCTCCGGTCCGGTGTGCAGCCGCACGCCGCTGAAGCTGCTGATGATTCAGGACCGTGGCTCGCGGGGAGCTAGCTAACAACAGCGACGTGCGGCCGCAGATGTCCGGTTCCCGGATCTTCCTGGACCGGGGCAATCTGGTCCCATAGGCTCCCATCTTAGGGAGCGCCAGATTGCCTTGGATCCAGGAGGATCCGGGAGGATCCGGTTTGGGGAGATTTTTCTCCCCGGACACAAAAATTGTGCATGCAGCATTTTTGTGTCCGGGAGAAAAATCCGAGTCCTCCCGGATTCATCCGGACACATGGTAACCGGATGGCAGATAGCTGCCATCCGGGCCCATTGGCACACTATTGGGCAGAAATGTGATCCGGGCCTATCCGGTTCTCATCGGATCGGCCCGGATCACAAAAAACGTGATGTGAAATCAGCCTTAGCTGTGTATAACAGCCAACTCGTGATGTGGATGGCACAGGCACAACTCTTGTGCTCCTGCCAGCCCCGGGATGTAATTATACACCAGATCCTAGTTAACTACTTGCAATCTGGACAAACTGTTAAATTAATTTGTGTGATTGGGTAAATCACTGAATTTGGGTTTTTGTTTCAGTTCCATTACTCTTACTGTATAACCTATTGCCCCTGGTCTATAACATCTGGCCCCATTGCCCCCCTTGAAACTTTTCCAGCCCCTTTTTTTCTCAGGCGTTGGCCTCACCTCCTTAGACCTAGTTAATTCAACACAAAACATTGTGGACAATTGTAGCTTCAGCTTTGTGGGGACAGTTTGGAGAAGACGCTTCTCTGTCCCCCATGACTATATGACTGTGCCCAGTGCAAGAGGTCCATTGTTGGGGTAGTTTGTTGGACGTACATGACGGCTGCGCAGAGTCTGAACCTTAGCCCCATTCTAGCATTCCAGACTGGAGATTGTGATCCCGGCCTCTACCCAACATCAATGTCTGATCTCAAAAATGCTGCTCTGGATGAAGAGGCAAAATTCCCATAAACGTCTCCAACTTCTTGTAGAAATCCTACCCAGAAGAGCGGGAGCCGTTATATCTGGAGAGGTGCTGACGCCATATTGATGTCTATGGATGGAGAATGGGAGGTCAGAGAAACTCATGAAGTTGGACGAAGAGGGGGCACACTCAATAGAAGAAGAAAAGTATCTATGATCTGGGGAAAAACTTTAAAAGTGATTGACCCATAAAGACGAGTGGTGTTGTTTATATGACAATAGTAGACCCTTTTTTTCCTAATGCTGGACAATCCCATTTTGCTTTAATGAACTCTCCATGATAAACCAGTCACAAAGTGTCTTACTGCTGGTATCGGCAAACTTTCGCAAAAAGTCTTTGTGGTGCCCATGTGTCTGGCTACCACAAATTGTATTTCGTTAACATCTCTGTAATGCCATGTCTGATGGGAATGTGTTCCCTCTGCTGTATGTCACAGAGCAAACACACACTTCCTGATCCCTTGTTAAGAGACTGAGCACTTGATGCCTGTTTTGGGCATGAGGCTCACTCTCTGGTAGTGCACAGGGGTTAGCTGAGTGTAGTAGGGTAAAGAGTAGGCGAAGAAGAGGTCCAGTGAGGAGGTAGCAGGAGCTGCTCTGAAGAGACCAACTGCAAGGCAGAGTACCAGTCCCAAGGTCATTCAGGCTTATAGGGTCTTCTACATAGAGAGGGGGAATGGGGAAGTTGGAAGCTCAAACCACCTTATACTCACAGGTCTCCAGGCTACCGGAGCAATGATACGCGTCCACTCATTAGTAGTATTAAAAAGATTCCGGTGCCACTGTTGCAGTAAATCTGTTATTCTTTCAAATTAAAATCATTACAGATGTCCCCGAGGGGAAACACTAGACACCTTTTTTTGGAGGGAGTCCTCCTTAGTTGTTAGTCGTTAACGACTAAGGAGATCTCCCTCTGAAATGCGTCTAGTGTTTACCCTCGGGACATCTGTAATTATTTTAATCTGAAAAAATAACAGATTTACTGCAACAGTGGCACCGGAATCTTTTCAATACTTACAGTTAGGGCCAGAAATATTTGGACAGTGACACAAGTTTTGTTATTTTAGCTGTTTACAAAAACATGTTCAGAAATACAATTATATATATAATATGGGCTGAAAGTGCACACTCCCAGCTGCAATATGAGAGTTTCCACATCCAAATCGGAGAAAGGGTTTAGGAATCATAGCTCTGTAATGCATAGCCTCCTCTTTTTCAAGGGACCAAAAGTAATTGGACAATGGACTCTAAGGGCTGCAATTAACTCTGAAGGCGTCTCCCTCGTTAACCTGTAATCAATGAAGTAGTTAAAAGGTCAGGGGTGGATTCCAGGTGTGTGGTTTTGCATTTGGAAGCTGTTGCTGTGACCAGACAACATGCAGTCAAAGGAACTCTCAATTGAGGTGAAGCAGAACATCCTGAGGCTGAAAAAAAAGAAAAAAATCCATCAGAGAGATAGCAGACATGCTTGGAGTAGCAAAATCAACAGTTGGGTACATTCTGAGAAAAAAGGAATTGACTGGTGAGCTTGGGAACTCTAAAAGGCCTGGGCGTCCACGGATGACAACAGTGGTGGATGATCGCCGCATACTTTATTTGGTGAAGAAGAACCCGTTCACAACATCAACTGAAGTCCAGAACACTCTCAGTGAAGTAGGTGTATCTGTCTCTAAGTCAACAGTAAAAAGAAGACTCCATGACAGTAAATACAAAGGGTTCACATCTAGATACAAACCATTCATCAATTCCAAAAATAAACAGGCCAGAGTTAAATTTGCTGAAAAACACCTCAAGAAGCCAGCTCAGTTCTGGAAAAGTATTCTATGGACAGATGAGACAAAGATCAACCTGTACCAGAATGATGGGAAGAAAAAAGTTTGGAGAAGAAAGGGAACGGCACATGATCCAAGGCACACCACATCCTCTGTAAAACATGGTGGAGGCAACGTGATGGCATGGGCATGCATGGCTTTCAATGGCACTGGGTCACTTGTGTTTATTGATGACATAACAGCAGACAAGAGTAGCCGGATGAATTCTGAAGTGTACCGGGATATACTTTCAGCCTAGATTCAGCCAAATGCTGCAAAGTTGATTGGACGGCGCTTCATAGTACAGATGGACAATGACCCCAAGCATACAACCAAAGCTACCCAGGAGTTCATGAGTGCAAAAAAGTGGAACATTCCGCAATGGCCAAGTCAATCACCAGATCTTAACCCAATTGAGCATGCATTTCACTTGCTGAAATCCAGACTTAAGACGGAAAGACCCACAAACAAGCAAGACCTGAAGGCTGCGGCTGTAAAGGCCTGGCAAAGCATTAAGAAGGAGAAAACCCAGCGTTTGGTGATGTCCATGGGTTCCAGACTTAAGGCAGTGATTGCCTCCAAAGGATTTGCAACAAAATATTGAAAATAAAAATATTTTGTTTGGGTTATGTTTACTTGTCCAATTACTTTTGACCTCCTAAAATGTGGAGTGTTTGTAAAGAAATGTGTACAATTCCTACATTTTCTATCAGATATTTTTGTTCAACCCTTCAAATTAAACGTTACAATCTGCACTTGAATTCTGTTGTAGAGGTTTCATTTCAAATCCAATGTGGTGGCATGAAGAGCCCAACTCGCGAAAATTGTGTCACTGTCCAAATATTTCTGGCCCTAACTGTATAGGGTCTGGTGGCAGAACTGGATGCTGGTGAGTTTTATACTCACCAGCAATTTAAGTGGAGCACTCCGGGGCGTCAGTATTACTGAGAATCAGGTAACTGCTATAGGCACGGATAACCGAGGGATCCGCACTACCAGCTTGGCAGGAAGAAACCCACAGCAACCAAGACACTATGAAACCTAAATTATGAGGGAAGTCAGCAGGAAGGCCATATATATTCACCCAGCAGAGAACTACAATTCTGATCAGACTGGCCGGACCACCTGCCTGGTGGTGGATGTACAACCCTGGACCTGCTACAGAGACTTGCAGTAAAAAGGTAAAGAAAAGACAGACTCCTACTGTTTACTTTCTCCACTACACCACCATCACCCCATCATCTCCCTGGGAGCCAGCCCTGGTTGGGAAGGGTTAAACATCTGCACTGCTACTACCAGTTTTCTCCCAGAGATCCCCTGCAGTGATTACCCCAACCAGCCAGCATCACAAACAAACATTATCCCTTTAACTAACCCCTTGTCAAGTGCGGTTAGGACCACAACTGCTGCACAGGGCTACCGTGAACTGAACGTTGGCCCAACCGCTGAGTACACCGGCCCTTCCGACCGACACATCTTCAATTATGTTACAGCATCACCAGAGAGGAAAGGAGGAATATTATAAAGTTTCTATTAATTTGTGGATTGTCTGTTAAGGTTTTAATACTAGAGTAGGACCATCCCGATGGGCGCACCTTGTCTCGGTGGGATGGCTTTTATGCTCTTTGATCAGTGCAAATCAAGTGCCCAATGTTATTTAAATGTACAACTACTACTTACTTATTTACTTTATTATAGGGTATATGCTCATTGTGTGTTCTTCTCTTGGGTTTTTTAATAGAGAACGTAAGGTGGTCGACAGCAAGAATTGTTTGTATCCAGAAGATCTACACCAATGACTCAGTATTGACTAAAAAGGTCCCTTTAATAAGAAGTAAAGTCTACTCCCCATGAAAGTTCTTTATATGTTATTTACAAATGAAGAAAAAAAATGTGAGAAGTTTCTAGGATAAGTCAAGTAGAGAACTTTTCTGTGGACTTAGTATTATATCCAGATAACAAGAGCCGGGTGTGAATGTTTGTTCTTTCATCCAATCTCCCAGCAGATGGATCCATCCTAATGGCCCTAAATACATGATCCGTAAACCTTTCCATGCTCCTCTTTCTGCATAACAAATATACAGATGTCACCGAAGGAATGCATTAATGTCCCAAAGATGTATGAGACTGACGAGGCCAGCATGGGGCGAGCATCCATCTCCTTCATCCAGGACAGGAGGGATATAAACAGAGATGTACTCAGAGTCAGGCAGGGGATACATAAGGAGAAGGGACATAGCTCTGAACAATATATCACCAAAAGCAGAACCAAACCTACAGACAAGTAAATACTGGCATGTCTGAGACGCCTGAGGCTCTGTGTGGTCTGCCCTTCATGGGTAATGCATCCCAGTTATCTCAATATATACATCTCTGTATATATCCACTGGGTTCTAGATATCATATTGTCCTTCAGTCCTGCCGATGACCCCGAATCCTGCAGCAGTCCTGGAAGTAGAAATACCTCCAAACTATGCCACTACTAATGCCTCCCCAAGAGTGCACCAGTCACAGATGCCTCCCCAAGAGTGCACCAGTCACAGATGCCTCCCACAACCACACCAGTCACAGATGCCTCCCACAACCACACCGATCACAGATGCCTCCCACAACCACACCAGTCACAGATGCCTCCCACAACCCCACTGATCATAGATGCCTCCACAACCACACCAGTCACATATGCCTCCCACAACCACACCGATCATAGATGCCTCCCACAACCACACCAGTCACAGATCCCTCCCACAACCCCACTGATCATAGATGCCTCCCACAAACCACACCAGTCACATATGCCTCCCACAACCCCACTGATCATAGATGCCTCCCACAACCACACCAGTCACAGATCCCTCCCACAACCACACTGATCATAGATGCCTCCCACAACCACACCAGTCATAGATGCCTCCCACAACCACACCGATCACAGATGCCTCCCACAACCACACCGATCACAGATGCCTCCCACAACCACATCAGTCACAGATGCCTCCCACAACCACACCAGTCACAGATGCCTCCCACAACCACACTGATCATAGATGCCTCCCACAACCACACCAGTCACATATGCCTCCCACAACCCCACTGATCATAGATGCCTCCCACAACCACACCAGTCACAGATGCCTCCACAACCACACCAATCACATATACCTCCCACAACCACACTGATCATAGATGCCTCCCACAACCACACTGATCACAGATGCCTCCCACAACTACACCAATCACATATGCCTCCCACAACCACACTGATCATAGATGCCTCCCACAACCACACTGATCACAGATGCCTCCCACAACCACACCAGTCACAGATGCCTCCCAAAACCACCCCGATCATAGATGCCTCCCACAACACACCAGTCACAGATGCCTCCCACAACCACACTGATCATAGATGCCTCCCACAACCACACCAGTCACAGATCCCTCCCACAACCACACTGATCATAGATGCCTCCCACAACCACACCAGTCATAGATGCCTCCCACAACCACACCGATCACAGATGCCTCCCACAACCACATCAGTCACAGATGCCTCCCACAACCACACCAGTCACAGATGCCTCCCACAACCACACTGATCATAGATGCCTCCCACAACCACACTGATCACAGATGCCTCCCACAACCACACCAGTCACAGATGCCTCCCAAAACCACCCCGATCATAGATGCCTCCCACAACCACACCAGTCATAGATGTCTCCCACAACCACACCAGTCACAGATGCCTCCCACAACCCCACTGATCATAGATGCCTCCCACAACCACACCAGTCACATATGCCTCCCACAACCCCACTGATCATAGATGCCTCCCACAACCACACCAGTCACAGATCCCTCCCACAACCACACTGATCATAGATGCCTCCCACAACCACACCAGTCATAGATGCCTCCCACAACCACACCGATCACAGATGCCTCCCACAACCACATCAGTCACAGATGCCTCCCACAACCACACCAGTCACAGATGCCTCCCACAACCACACTGATCATAGATGCCTCCCACAACCACACCAGTCACATATGCCTCCCACAACCCCACTGATCATAGATGCCTCCCACAACCACACCAGTCACAGATGCCTCCCACAACCACACCAATCACATATACCTCCCACAACCACACCGATCACAGATGCCTCCCACAACCACACTGATCACAGATGCCTCCCACAATTACACCAGTCATAGATGCCTCCCACAACCACACCAATCACATATGCCTCCCACAACCACACCGATCACAGATGCCTCCCACAACCACACTGATCATAGATGCCTCCCACAACCACACTGATCACAGATGCCTCCCACAACTACACCAATCACATATGCCTCCCACAACCACACTGATCATAGATGCCTCCCACAACCACACCAGTCACAGATCCCTCCCACAACCACACTGATCATAGATGCCTCCCACAACCACACCAGTCACATATGCCTCCCACAACCCCACTGATCATAGATGCCTCCCACAACCACACCAGTCATAGATGCCTCCCACAACCACACCGATCACAGATGCCTCCCACAACCACATCAGTCACAGATGCCTCCCACAAACCACCAGTCACAGATGCCTCCCACAACCACACTGATCATAGATGCCTCCCACAACCACACCAGTCACATATGCCTCCCACAACCCCACTGATCATAGATGCCTCCCACAACCACACCAGTCACAGATGCCTCCCACAACCACACCAATCACATATACCTCCCACAACCACACCGATCACAGATGCCTCCCACAACCACACTGATCACAGATGCCTCCCACAATTACACCAGTCATAGATGCCTCCCACAACCACACCAGTCACATATGCCTCCCACAACCACACTGATCATAGATGCCTCCCACAACCACACCGATCACAGATGCCTCCCACAACCACACCAGTCACAGATGCCTCCCACAACCACACCAGTCACAGATGCCTCCCAAAACCACCCCGATCATAGATGCCTCCCACAACCACACCAGTCACAGATGCCTCCCACAACCACACCGATCATAGATGCCTCCCACAACCACACCAGTCATAGATGCCTCCCACAACCACACTGATCATAGGATGCATTTTCCTGCGCTGCAGTGTCCTGCAGAGGACACTGCGTATCTATTGAGCGCCATTCATTTTTTGTGTGCTAGAGGTCGCTTGTGTAGAAAGCAAGAGCCCTCAGACGCACAAGAAATGCAACATTTTGCATTCGGAGGGTGCTTACAAAAAACAGATCCAAACACAAACGTGGCCAAACACAGACACAATGCGCTCCCATGTTAAACATAGGAATGCAGTGCGCATGCGTTTGGCTGCGTTCAGAGATACTGTGTCAACAAAGCAAATGTGAAGCCTGCCTAACAGCGAATCAGCTGCAGATGACTCAATAAAAACACGCCATCCACAGATGCCTCCCTAACAGTGCACCAGCCACAGATGCCTCCCTAGCAGCGCACCGGCCAAAGATGCCTCCATAACAGCACACCACTAGTTGCAGATGCCTTTGTAACAGCATACCGGTCGTAGATGCCTCACTAAAAGTGCACCAGCCATAGATGCCTCCTTAACAGCCCACAGGCAGCAGATCTCTCTGTAACAGTGTACCACCGGTTGCAGATGCCTCCATAACAGTACTCTAGCCACAGGTGCCTCCCTAACAGCACTCGGCCAGTTGCAGATGCCTTCTTGATAAAGCACCGACTGAAGATGCTTCCATAACAGCGCACCGTCTATAGATGCCTCTCTAACAGTGCACCAGCAAGAGATGCCTCCATAACAGCGCACTGTCCTCAGGTGCCTACCTAACACTGCACCAACCGCAGATACCACGTTAACAGCATACTGGTTGCAGATGCCTTCATAACAGCGCACCGGCCAAGATGCCTCCATAACAGCGCACCAGCCAAGATGCCTCCATAACAGCGCACCGGCCAAGATGCCTCCATAACAGTGCACCGGCCAAGATGCCTCCATAACAGCGCACCAGCCAAGATGCCTCCATAACAGTGCACCGGCCAAGATGCCTCCATAACAGCGCACCGGCCAAGATGCCTCCATATCAGCGCACCGGCCAAAATGCCTCCATAACAGCGCACCGGCTAAGATGCCTCCATAACAGCACACCAGACACAGATGCCTCCTTAACAACACACCAGACACAGATGTGGCCTTCATAACAGTGCAATAGGAGGAAAATAACTATGTAAGGCTAGGGTCACACTTGGGTTGGGGCATCCACTTGACAGATTCGTTAAAGCATGCGTTTTATTTCCTTGCCATTCACATGACATATGTGTTCATTTTTAACGCATGCATTAACGCATGGTACATATATGTACCATGCATTAACGGATGCTTTTGCCATAGACTCCAATGTTAAAGCAATGCATCCGTTTTCCAAAACAGCTCAAAAAACGCTGCAGACCGCCTTATGATGTGCACTAGAAAAACACATAGCACCAAACGCATTGCACTTTTGGAATCTATGAGTGCGGTAACACATCCGTTTTACACACTTGAAAAATGCAGCCTTTTGGCATATGAGTGGCGCGAGTCTGACCCTAGCCTAAGGGCTGCAAAATTGTGAGATCTAAATATGCACTGTGTCTGTCAAATTAGCATGTGAATTATTACTAAAGCATCTATCACAAGGGATACCACTCCATAGCCCTCTAATGAAAAAAGCATATACAAGTTCAAAGTAACATCACAACTATGCTAAAATTCAGATATATTTACCAAAGGAGGTCAGTTAAATATGTATAGGATTCCCCTGATGTGCGTTTCGGCTTCTTTTAGAGGGGTGCATTGGGGTTTAGGAGATATGGTATAAGACCTTATCTTCTGAATCACAATGCGACCCTCAAGAAGAAGCCTATGCGAAACGTGCGTCAGGGGGATCCTATATGTCAAATGCTTTACTTACTAAAGGTTTATCACATTATATCATGTGTTAAAATTCCTTTATTTTCATAGATACCATTAGCACTTCGCACATACCATTGGTATATATACTATACTATATATACCTCATCATTACACCTCTAACTGGTTACTGTGGAATATTTCTCAACACGTCATTGCAATATATTTAATGTTATCTCTTGTCTTTATTTTAAAGTAACTATGGCACTGTATGGACATTAATCTATCTAACATTGTTATCTTCACATGTATACTCAGCTCTTTATTATTCTTTATTTTTTCTTTATTACTCTTTATTATTCATTATTTGTTATACTTGATGTGCAATATCTATTACATGCAATGAAGGGATAATTTATGTATAAAGATTTTATGATAACTACCTGTCCCTACTACCTGATTTTATGATCACTACCTGTCAATGCATCTTCCTAGCTGCTCCCTATCTATCCCTCTCTGAGCTAAAGGGAGGAGGGGCAGAATGGAGCCTGGCGCCGCCTTTTCAGTCCCCAGCCTCAGGGACTGCTGTAAGTTATAAGTTATTTTCTGCAGTTTTATAGGGTCCCTTTAGCTCAGAGAGGGTTAGATAGGGAGCAGCTAGGAAGGTGCAGGGACAGGTATTGATGGTGTAGGGGCTTAGATCCAGGTGACAGGTTCCCTTTAAAACTCTCGTAAAGCAGCGCTGACTGACATTTTCTTGGGTTGATCCATTATCAGTGTCACAAGTTGACTTCTGTCTTGAGTTGACTGCTCAGGGGTCTATATTATTTTTTTTTTCCATTATTTGGTTTTTATTGGGTAAGTTTCTTTACATGGACAGATAAAACATGTACAACAATAATACAGAAGGAAAGAAACCAAGGATGAGGCGGTCAAGTGGGGGAAGAACGGGGGTACAAGCATAAATTGAGTTGAGAAAGGCATCACGGAGGCACGGCACCACAGGCACGGTATAAATGTGCTTGGTTACACCCGTGCGACGGGGTGTTTAATTGTATAGGAGTCTGAGTTACTAGGGCGCAGATTTTTTGGGACAAGCTAGATTGAGGAGCCGCCAAAGTGACCGTGTTTAGTAGTGAGTACGATCAAGTTCAGTCGTTCTGCTGACTCATGTGCCGGTGGTCATTTTTAGAGCTTGAGCAGGTTCGTCCCCATAGTGGTGAAGAGGGGTGATAGGAGTCCATGAGTTTGTCTTCATCCATCCTTCCCAAGCGGCACCACCGCCACTATGATCTTTGCCACTTAGAGGCGTGATATCATCAGGGCAAGAGTAAAGGTTAGAGTGAGAAGAGGAAAAAGGAGAAGAGCCTTAGGTCAGGGAGGGGGAGGACAGGGGAAGAAAAAAGGGGGGGGGGATGTGGGAAAGGGAAGTTGGGGAGGGAGGTAAGGAGGTATTGAATACCGGCTGCATTCCCTTCATTTCCATACCAGAGGTCCGAATGCGTGGATGATTTAGCTTAGCATGGTAGCCGCAGCGCCAGGGGGTGACGGGCCCAAAGGTCCCATGCCTCTGCGACATATCTCCTTGCTCCCCGCTCCAAGGCCAGATAATATTCGTGTGTAAAGATTACATTGATTTTGTTTGTTAGATCTTTCATTGTTGGTGGAAGTGGGTCTTTCCATTTGGACGCCACGCAAAGCCTGGCAGCCGTCAGGACATAGGTCATCAGTCTACGGATCACTGGGGGGAAAGGCATGACGCCCAGGTGTAGTACTGCAACCTGGGGCTCAAGTGGGATCGAGGTCTCAGTCACCGTGTTCAACAGGGAGGCCGTGGAGAGCCAAAACTGACGTATCTTCAGGCAGTCCCACCACATGTGGGAGAGAGTACCGGTTTGACCGCACTGTCTCCAACATAGGGGAGAGGCGTTTTTGGTGAACTTCGCTAGCCTCACTGGGGAGGAGTGCCAACGAAGGTGAATTTTCTTGGTTAGTTCGACATGGTTGAGGCAACGCGACGCTTCCAGAACGCTATGAATGGAGTCCTCCCAGTCCTCTGAGGACGCCGTGAAGCACAGCTCTTCTTCCCAGGCCCTGACATGTGCAGGGATGGGGGAGGACTCGAATTCTGCGAGATCCGCGTAAAGCTGCGCGAGTCCCCTTTTCGGGGGCGGGTCGTCAGATAGACTGCGTCGCAGGGCCGAGGGAGCTCTTGGAGGGGACAGGTTATGTCCAAATGCCGAAGAACGGATCAAATGTTGCACCTGCAGGAACAATAGGAATGTGTTCCGGAGGGCTGGGAAGCTCACGGCAAAGTCCTCCCAGGACATGAGGCGAGGGCCGGCCATGATGTCCCCCAAGGTCTGCGGGCCGCCACTCCAGGGGGAGAGGTTCAAGGAGGGGATGAACCACTTGAGAGCCCCCAGAGGAAAGGCCTCCATGGGGATCTTGGTCCACTCCCCCCTCAAAGCTCCCAACACCCGGAGAAGCTCGGTGACGGTACCCGGTATCCCATTCGGGGAGACCACTCCCGCAGTCCTCGCCACAATGAGGCTCCGGATAGAGCCCTTCTCAACCATCGCCTCCTCGAGCTGCCTCCATCCCTGGGGATTTGTCTCCCTCCACCATCCCCCAGCCGCCTCCAAGATCGTCGCTCTCCGATATCTTTCTACGTCGGGGACTCCCATACCCCCGTTTGTTAGGTGTTTGCACATGACCGATTTTTTAATTCTCGCCGGTTTGTTAGCCCACACACATCTACTGATGAGCGCCTGGAGTCGCGCCACCGACCCGGACGGGTAACGAATCGGGACACAACGAAACATGTAGAGGATTTTTGGCAACCACATCATCCGCACAGCCTGGATCCTAGCCATGAGCGACATTGAGGATAGCGGAAAGCTTTCCAGCGCCCGGGACAGGTCACCAAGGATGTGCGTGATGTTTTGTAGGGCTACCGTCGTAGAGGAGCTTAAAATAATCCCCAGATACTTGATCCCTGCGGGTGTCCATCGGAAGGGGAATGTTCCTGACAAACGCGTCGTTTCCTCCCTCCCAACACCAAGAGGTAGGAGCTCCGATTTGGAGATATTCAATTTGTAGTAGGAGATACCTGCGAAGCGGTCAAGCTTTTCCAACACAACTGGGAGGGAGGAGGAAGGGTTTTCCGTCATTACTATGACATCGTCGGCATACAACCCCACCACATGCTTCCTGGAGCCCACCACAATCCCAGAAATCCCTGGGTCAGATCGTAATGACATCGCCAGGGGTTCCATGAGGAGGGCAAACACCAGGGGCGAGAGGGGGCAGCCTTGCCGGGTGCCATTCGTAATGCGGAAAGGTCTGGAGACCTGTCCAGATGCAAGAACCCTGGCACATGGGTTGGAATATAGGCTGAGGATGGCCGACATGATAGGGCCCGAAAACCCGAAAGCGGAAAGTACCTCCCGGAGGTATCCCCAATGTACCCTGTCAAATGCTTTCTCGGCATCAAGAGACAGGAATACAGTGGGGACCCCCCTTTTTTCCGCCACCTCTATCAGGTCGAGCATCCTCCTTGTGCCATCCATGGCTTGGCGACTTCGTACGAACCCCACTTGGTCAAAATCGACCAGGAGCGAAACTGCATCTCCAAGCCGGTTAGCAATCAGCTTGGCGTATAATTTAAGGTCGGTGTTGAGAAGGGAGATAGGTCTAAAGTTTTCAGGTCGATCGAGATCCTTCCCCGGCTTAGGTATAGTGGTTATTGTGGCTTCCAGCGCAGAGCTGGGAATGGAGCCCATCGACTGCCACTTGTTGAAGAGACGAAGCAAGTACGGGGATAGGATGTCGCCGAACATGCTGTAGTATTCGTTAATGAACCCGTCCGGTCTGGGGGCCGAGCCCCCCTTAGCTGCCCTTGCCACTTCCTCCACTTCCGCAAGCGAGAAAGGCCTGTTTAATGCCTCCAAGGCCTCCAAAGGGAGCGAGGGGAGGTGCAGTCTGCCCAAGAAATCAGAGATCGCCTCCGACGTGGGCTGAGGAGTCGAGGGATCATCTCTCAGGTTGTATAGACCCTCATAGTAGGACGCAAAAACCTCCACTATCTCCCCTGGGTGCCTAACCAATGTGCCCCGAGCATCTCGTAGTGCGAGATCGCCGAACGGGCTACTTTGCGTCGAAGTCTGTTTGCAAGCAGTTTCCCGGCTTTGTCCCCGGATTCGTAGTATTTTGTTCGCATTTTTCGTAGGCCAATTTCATGCAGGTAAAGCAAATGAGAGCGCAACTGAGTCCTGATGGAGCGGATTTGGGTCAGGAGGTGTTGGGAGGGCGACTTTTTATGGAGATCCTCTAGTCTGTGCAAATCAGAGAGCCAGCCTTCCATCAGGCGTTCCCTTCGTTTTTTGGCCTGAGAGGCCTTTTGGAGAAGGAGTCCGCGGAGGACCGCTTTGTGGGCATACCACAGCGTGTCGTCCGCGATCTCCGAGTCGTCGTTGATGCGAAAGTAAGAGGAAATCGCGTCTGCGACGGACTCCACTACTGTGTTGTCCGCAAGTAAGCCCACGTTTAGTCTCCATCGTCGGGGAGCGCCATCCCCCGACCCCAGATTTACCACCAGGTCTATCGGGGCGTGGTCCGACCAGGAGATCAGTCCAATCCCCGAGGACCCACAATGCTCCAGGGCCTGGTCGTTGACCAGGAAAAAATCAATCCTGGAGTATGTTTTGTGCACAGATGAGAAGAACGAGAAGTCCCTCTCCTCCGCGTGGTGGTACCTCCAGACGTCGTGGAGGCGGCGCTCCCGACAAAGGTCGCCCAT
Organism: Allobates femoralis; assembly: GCA_033576535.1. NCBI lineage: Eukaryota > Metazoa > Chordata > Amphibia > Anura > Aromobatidae > Allobates > Allobates femoralis. The sequence continues at coordinate 42,956,934 of JARQOC010000010.1, forward strand.
TCCAACTCCTCTCCTGGTCTGCGCAGACGATACGTCCATGCGCTGTTCCATCACCGCATTGAAATCCCCACAGATTATCAACCTGTTTGTGTCCTCCATCTCCAGACGTGTCAGGAGCGCTCTCGCGAATTTCAGTTGCCCTGTGTTAGGTGCATACACTGTAACTATAGTGTAGAGTGCTCCGCCTATGTCGCAGCGCACGATCACGTATCTGCCTCCCGGGTCTGTGTAGACGGAACGGAGGGTGAACTGCACAGTGTGCTTCACCAAGATGGACACTCCCGCCTTTTTTTGCAGCGCATTAGCGTGGAAGGCATGAGGGTACTGTGTGTGTTTCAGCCTAACGTTGTCTGTAGCCAGGAGATGCGTCTCCTGGAGACATAGTATGTCTGCGCTTTGCCGCTTAGCCTCCCTCCATAGGAAGGAGCGCTTGGCCGGCGAATTTAGGCCTCGTACATTTAATGAAACAATTTTACAAGACATGGCGGGGGCGCTGGTGACGCGGGGGAGGAAGCCGGCAAGGAAGGAGATAGGACCTCCTCGGGGAGGAAGGGGAGGGGTAGAGGGCGAAGGAGAAGAAGAAGGAAGGGAGGGAAAGGCAGGAAGAAAGGGCGCGAAAGAGAGGGCAGGGAAGAAGGGGGGAGGGGTGAAGAAGAGGTGGGAGATCTAGGAAAGAGTTTAGAGATCCAAGAAAGGAGAAAAGTCAGAAGTTAGTAACGTTATGTAAATAACACTAAAGCACACAAATTAGTGGACAGATCTGCAATACAGACAATGGTGCTGCGCAGATTCCAAGCGGGGGTAGGGAGAGGAGGCGAAGGACCGGCTCAGCCGGAACCTAGGTCCCCAGACCCCACTACACACCGATTAAAGTAACACTAACCGGTGGAAAGTCCAAGCGAGCGGAGGTCATAGCAACCGACCCAATTCCGCCGCAATAGTCCCGAACTTTAACAGTTCTTGTCTGCTCTGTGGATTCACGCAGCATTGTTGTCTCCTGGAGCCGCTTGCTCGTCTGGTAGATCCTCTAGTGGAGGGGCCCTGGCGCCTTCCCCTCTCCCTGGTGAGGCAGCAGGGAACAGGCGCCATGATCGTAGTGTTTTCCGCAGAAACGTTGGTGAGGCGAATGAGTGTCGTCTGCCGTCAAATCGAACGTTCAGGGATACCGGCGAACCCCAGGTGTAAGGGATGCCTCTGTCACGGAGGATCCCGCAGCTGGAGGCAAACTCCCTCCTTCGGGCTAGGGTCCCAGGGGACAGGTCCTGATACACCGCCACACGGGCGTATGGGCCTCGTATAGGGGGGCCCTGCCGCATCCTGCGGAGGAGCTGGTCTGCAACCCCGGTGCGATGCATACGCACTAGGATGTCTCTGGGTGTCCCCGCTGGGAGGCCTCGTGGTTTGGGGATCCGGAAGGCCGACTCAATCTCTAGATGAGCCGGGGGGAGATTAGAGAGAGCCGTCAATAGGAAGTCCTTCGCCAGTTCTGTAGGGCTCTCCGCTTCTCCAGCCTCAGTGACGCCTCGGAGTTTAAAGTTATTACACCTTAGTTTGTCTTCGAGATGGTGCAAGACATTGTTGATGGAGCTAATTTCCTTGTCTATAGTCGCATAATCGTCGGCCAAATTGTTGTGCGCCTTCGCGATCTCTCCTATCTTTCCCTCCAAATGATCCGTGCGTTCCGTGATCGCTCTCACCTCCTCTCTAACGGAGCCCAGGAGTGCCGCTATTTCGGTCATCATGGAGTCCCGGAAGGAACCCAGAAGCGCCTTCAACATGCCCTGAGTTACCGGGGCGTCGTCATCAGACGTAGGCTGTTTCGATTTGCCTCGGGTGTTTGGGCCTGGACTGGCCGAAGGTCTGGAGTCCAGGGAGAGGCGTTCGGTAGCCGGCGCCATCTTAGGGAGGGTGGCTCGTGGTGAGTCGGGGGAGAAGTAGTCCGTGAGCCGATTCCCAGCTGGGGGCCGTTTAGACGCTCTCTTCGACATCTCACCGGAGGCAGTAATGTTAGGAGAGGTGGTTTGTTCGGTTCAGCGTGGATCCGAGCAGCTGGGACGCCGTTTGATCGTCGTAGGACGGGTCGGTTGCCGGAGCTCTTTCAATGTGCGACCAGCGCCATCAAAAGCTGGACACGCCCCCCGGGTCTATATTATTTTAAACGTATTTATTTCTTTTGTTCCGGCAAGGGTTAATGTCAGTTTTTCCTTTGTTGAAGTGTTCATCAGGAGATGTGGTTTGATGACCACTCCCCACCCATTAAGCAGTCTCATGACCCATCACCTGACGTCATTGATAGAGTTCATTCTCTGCCAAATGTTACAGGTGCTAGTAATGGACAAGGGGATAAGGTAGAAAGATGGCAGTAATAGGCAAAAGGGGATCAGGGGAACTAGTCTGACCCTCAGACTGGGGACCTGCTCTTCATACCTATAAAGGAAAGGTTGTCTGGGCCAGCACCCTTGCCCTGCTCCTGACCAGCCCCACACATCCTTACCTACACCCAGAGACCGGATAAAGCACAGCAGCTCACAGCAAGATGTCAGTCTCCACAAAGCTACACAGCAAGAAAGATCCAGCTGAACAGCACTCGGTGTCTGCACAGCTCACGGTCTTTGTAACGAATAAACTCTATCAGCAACACCAGCTGGGTGGTCATGAGACTACTTAAAGGCTGGGGGAGTGGACAACTGTATCACCTGACACACAGCAGCAGCAGCTTACCTGGAGAGCCACAGCCAGCTAATACCATGGACAGCTAATACTGCAGTTACTGATCTTAACCCTTAAGGTACCAACCTTAAGCACATTAAAATTACTGCAGAGCAGTTCACAGAGACTGCAGAGTAGTCTACATGTGATACCTAACCATCGTGCCGTGTGGAAGTCATGTTCAGCAGCTGCTTCAGTTTTTCCTGGTGCCGCCCTTTCTCTGCCTTGGAGTTTGGCAGCAGATTTCTAGTATCTGCGTATCCTTGTTGTCTTTTCAACCGTCTGTTCCCCTGTCTGTTGTCACCTTCCCTGTATTTTAATATCTGCAGTTCCAAGCCTAGCGTCCTCACCGGACAGCGCACTAGCCAGGGTTATACTAGGTGACAGCCAGGGTTGAGGCACGTGAGGACAGCGAAGGACCCACTTAGGGCTGTTAGGGCCAGGAGGGACATACACAGGATAGGGTGAGGAGGTGTCCCCATTCCCTGTTGCCCATGGTTAGGGTCTTCTCTCTCTATTCCTCCCCGCTGTCTCTCTGTGTTGCGCTGACGGCAGACATTTCCCGGTCCGTACACGACATTTAGGTGAAGCTCGATTGCTCACGTACAATCAATATCATTTCTTTCTTTGCAGATTTGAACCATCAAAGTGTTATTTCTAATCTGCCCTGTGTCAATTCTTTCAGCTTTTTTCACCCATTTAAATGAATGGCAAACGCTGCAAGTAAAAGACGCAAGTAATTCACGCATCATTTTAACTGCCAGTGCTCAAGAATTTACAAAAATCTGCCATAAAGACTAAACACGTGCAAAACCCCTGAAAACAGGTTTCACACATCTGTGCTCAGATCGGATGTCCGGATGTCCGTGACTCACCGTGGCCGGGACTCCGGGTCAGACAGGCGATGCTTCCTTCCTCCTTGTCACGGGTGGACCGCGCCTGCCGGTAGTCGGGCCCGGTGTAGTGCAGATCAAAAGTGAAGACGTCTTGGTGGAACAGATTAAAGGGGTTTTAATTTATTCGTGACGCCACCTATGAGTAGATTCGGTAAGGACTACCGACGCTGCGGAACCTCCGGGGGATGGACAGCAGCAAGATGTTACGCTCCCCACAGGCTGAGCGGTGATCCCCGGAAGCTGGAGCTGCTCAAGATGTTGTGCGGCAGCTGCGGTTACCTTTTAGTGCGGACGGACAGTTCATAAGGAAGCACAGACACAGAAAGTCTCTATAACGGGTCTTTACTGTAACCAGTAGGCAGTACATTGCATACAGTGGTTGGGTAGTAGACCGAGTGGACTCAGCAGTGATAGTGTCCCTCAGAGATCCGCAGTGTTCCTCCATTCTAACTATTTGGTTGCCAGTGTCGCCCAGGAATACCAGGTCGGGTACGGGGAGGCTGCTTCAATGCCCTATCCATGATGTACGTTCTGGATGTTTTGGGGAGCCTTGGATCCCTCAGTGGGTACACCGCTGGTTAGACGACTGGAAGTTGGCTGGTGGTGGGGTGCTCCTGTGAAGCTGCTCCTCCACGCTTCTGGTTCGCGTAGCAGAGGTGAACTGCTGCCAGCTTCGGTACCAGTGAACCGGCTGTGAGTTGTGGGCACGGGAGTCTTTTGGGAACCCGTGTAATAATGCCCAATCCCGGTAGTTAAGGCCTCAGGTGCTGACACCCGACCGGTGATGGCCCAGGGGCCCGCACGGGGTGCGGAGCCCCCGCTCCTCTCCAAGTTCTAGTCCTAGACCCTTTTTCTCTGAGTTCTAGACTCTTCTCTTTAGATTATTGTGTGTTCTGCTACACTTCCCTAACACTCCACCCACCAGGACCTAGGATTGGCCCTCTGTTCTAGGTGATGCATGTTGGGTTGGATCTCAAAGTTAACTATATCACTGCTGTGTCAGAGAATATTGCGGCTGCAATACTCCCTTGTGATGCACTCGTTGCGGGGCGCCACATCCGTTTTTACCATCAGTTGCGGCATCTGTTTTTCTTATATGTAAAAAAAATTCCAAACTTCTCCTACCCATAATAGTAAAAAGAGGTTTGGTACCATATTAGCCAGCTAAAAAAAGATTGATTGCTTTTAGTGGGAGAAGCAAAATAATCATCTGTAGTTATGATACCTGTTAATAGCTAACAACATAAACTAAATGATGTTACAAAGCAGTGAGCTTTCGGGACTGCTTACGTCTCCTTTTCAGGCATGGTTGTTTCAGAGATATGTGATCTTAATTTGTGCACAAGGCACCACTGTGATATTTGCTCTGACAATACTGTGTCCAAATAACTAGCGTTGACTTATAAGTATCATCCACGAGAAATATACAGGTTTATTGTCTGAATATACTTGTTTATAACTAACTTCTCAAGGTTTCAGAAACTGGCCAATTCTGGATTATCAATGAATCACATTTATAAACATTAACCAACCTCATGCTACTAGTCTAAGTACTATAAAAGTTGGTATTATCATGGCACAGAGAGGAGCAATTCAGTGCTGAGATTCCAGGAGTTCTCTGACAGTAATTATCTGACAGATGATGTTTATAGCTTCTTGGTGAACCTATATCCCAATACAGTGTTGAGTTTTCCTACTGAGCTCTCTGTCTTCATCATAGTCTTCTCCAATATTCCAGATAGACGATGTCTTCATAACCTTCATATGTTAATTAAACAAATAGTGCATACACCATCATACTGTTTCTTTAATTTTGCATTCTATATTAGCCTTTTTAATAAAATTAATTGATTATCTTCTTTAAAGTCATATCCGAGCCTGTTGGTCAAAAAATATTAGCAAAACAATGGTATAACAGAATATTTGAAGAAGCACAAATAAATATACAAAATATACAGTACATTTATATTGATATATATGCATATATATTTGTGTTTCTTTAAATATTTGTTATATCATTTCTGATGAAGGGACGTAAGCAGTCTCGAGAGCTCGCTGCTTTGTAACATTGTGTTTTTTATTTTTGCTAACCATTAAAAGGTTGCACAACTGCAAAGTGATTATTTTGTTTCTTCCACTAAGAGCAATCAATCTCATACTGATTAAACAGTAATGATTAAATGAGGTGTAAGGCTTATACACTACATTGTAAGAGGAAAAATGTTTCAGCCCTTATACACCTTGTTTCAATTCTTTAGGGTTTTCAAGATCTTGGCTTGTTAGTAAATGGTCGTATTCTTGTACATCCAGGGGTTAAAGCACCACTCCAGCATTTTTGTATTGTACTGCTGGAGTACTGCTTTAAATATAAGTCCCCTCTGACCGATCTGATACCTCATCTTTCTGCCAGTGTCCTCCGGTCGGTCTCCTGTGAATTGTGACCTTCTGGCAGCTCCAGTGTTTCATAGAGAAGCCAGAGGTCATGAGTAAATATATCTCTATGAGAGCCTTGTTCTGGTCTCATACTCTAATTACTTACTGTATATTTTCTGTACTCTAACCCTACATTGTAAAGCGCTGCGGAATATGTTGGCGCTATATAAATAAAGCTTTATTATTATTATTATTATTACTGGCCTCGTTTTGACCTTTTTCTGGCCTTATTCTACTCTCATTCCGACTTCATTCTGGCATTGATCTGGCCTTGCTCTAGTCTAATTCTGGCCTCGTTCTGGTCTCATTCTGGCTTCGTTCTGGTCTCATCTTAGTCTCATTCTGGCCTCATGCTAGTCTCATTCTGGCCTTGCTCTAGTCTCATTTTGGCCTTGCACTATTCTCATTCTGGCCTTGTTCGATTCTCATTTTCACCTCATTGTGATCTCCTTCTGGCCTCATTCTATCCTCATCCTGGATTTGTTCTGGCCCTCATAGAGATGCATTGAGTGCCTGTAATGTAACTTCTGACTTTCAGTCAGTCAGAAGTTACAGTCACAAGATGGCACTATGGGACTGGAGCGGCACCGAAAAAGGATGAAAAGGCCAGAGTGATTAAAACGCTAGAGGAAGGGGACTTAAATTTAAAGCACAACTCCAGTGCTAAAAAGAAAAATAAATAACACTGGAGGGAGTATATCTTTCACGGGTGGCTATAACGGATGAAGGAGTTTGGTAGCAAGCAAGCATAGTGACGGGTTAAAGACGATCAGGGGAACTAGTCTGACCCTTAGACTGGGGGTCCCCAGCTGTCACTGTTCCCAGAAGTACCTCTAAAGGTGAGAATGTCTGGGCCGACACCCTTGCCCTTCTCCTGACCAGCCCTAAACTATCACTCTCTCCTTTATGAGGGGCCTCCAGATCCCAACACGGGCCCATCCGGAAACGGTTTATTTTCTGAGTAGCAATCTGTGGAAGATGTTGTCACGAAGACTTAGACAGGACCTGCAGCTCTCTAGCACCCCCTTATCCTGCTGGACAAAACTAGTATTGCCAGAGGATAAGAAAGGAGGCCAGCTGCCCTAATTTATGTTGTATACTGCGGCACATGATGCAAGGAACATATGTATTCCTCGATGCAGTCACCCTCAGGCCCACAATATCACATAAATACAAAAAGTTATGCTGCCACCACCGATCTCTTTCAGGTGGATCGGTAACCTGTTTGGTAACGTGAAAGAACAGCGGGGAGGACATGGTGACCTCGCTCATACAGCAAGAGGAACGAAACTAGTAAATTATAATATTTTACTCCCAAAAGTTGGCAGTGTTTACAAAAGATATGCAAGACATTCCAAAAGAGTCAATTTACATATATGCATAAAACAGTTATTAAAATAAAAGGGATTAAAGGAGAAAAGTACAGGACCTGCGCCACCTGCATGACGATCCCAGATTCAATGGAGGGGACGGCTCCCCAGAAATGTATAGGATTCCTCCACGCAGCGAGGAGTGCTTGCGTCAGTTATGCCAGGGTGGAATGAAGCCAAAATGTTCGCTTTGGTTTTAAGTAATGAGGCAGAAAACTAGGAAACCCCCACGTTGTTTCCCCTCCCTGCTGGGCTGGTTCTCTGGGATCCACCTCTTTCACAATTCTCAAAACCCCACCATGTTCCATATTTCTGGACGGGATGCTCCCACATCCAGGATAGGAACATCATGTTTACCCCTGAGATTTTAAACGAAGATTGACATCAAATCTGATCTATGATGTTCAGAAGCTCAGAACCCATTTCCTAGGTTTCTGATTGTTACCTAGATATAAAAGACATACTATCATAACTGAAAAAAGGTAAACATTCCAAAAATATGATTTGTGTAATTGTGGTATGAACGGGTCTTATGAAATTTGAGGTTAAACAAAGCTATACTTCAAGACAAAGGGTTCCTGGAGGGATAGAAAAGTATCTCCTTGCCTAGGGGTAAAAAGTCATAAACTTGCATTCTTTCAGATCGTAAAACTTGGGGTCCTTGCTAGGATTGAAATATAAGGAAATGCTTCTCTGGCCAAAGGATGGGAGGACGGGGTCAGAGGGGCTCTGGTCCATTTGCAAAGACACAGATTCTGCAGCTAATGGCCACTTTACACGTCCCGATATCGGCGTCCAACTCCGATAAAAAGTCACGTGGTTCGTGTGTTGGCCCCGATATCGTTCGTGCATTGTATGTTATAAGGGTATGTGCGCACTGGTCGGGTTAGGGCCGGATTAGGTGTGTAAACCACCGGTCGGTTTACATAAATTTTATGTAAATTTATGTTAATCCAAACCGGCGTTTGGATTAACATAGAAACCTATGTAAACCGACACCCGCTGTGCACACAGCGGCGGTTTACACATGCTCATCTGTTGCTAACCCGCTGGGTTCCCAGCGGGTTAGCAAAGAATGAGCTTGTTCTATAATTCGGCCGGTTCTGCAGCGGCTGCAAGCAGAATCATGTACTGCTTCCAGCCGCTGCAGAACGGCCGGCGCTAACCCGCCCGTCACCCGCCCGTCTCCCGCCGCACATACCCGACAGGAAGCCGGTGGACGGCTCCGGAGCTTCCTGTCGGGTCCCGCCCAGCCGCCGCCGCCACAAACCCGCCCACCGTGCGCACATACCCTAAATGTCCAATACGATGCACTAACGATGGCAAAACGATATCGGGGATCAAATGAGCGTGCTCTCTAACGGCGCGATATTGGATGACGATGTGGCCAGATCGGGCTGTGTAAAAGCCCAACAACGATGTGGAGTACAACTTCCCCTATTCTCTCCATGTTAAATGGTCGTTCCTGGGTCGGCCGTACAAGGGGGCGTACACATCGCTGGTGCGTTGCCTGCCGATATCGCGCTGTGTAAATCTCCGATGCGATCTTGGAATTCTGCCCAGAAAAAGCGCGCTCCGCGCGGCGTTGTATCCAATATCGGACCGATGTTGGGACGTGTAAAGTGGCCATAAGAGTTGAGCGTCTTTTCAACCTCTTAAAACAACGACAAAAATACATATGTTCCTGACAGATGTTATAGGTATTTAGCACTGGGGGTAGTTTCTCGTTGGTATAACAAAGGGTTAAAAATGGCCAATACTGTAAACGCATCAATAACTCCAGAGCTAGGAGCCCCTGCTGCACACCTCCTCCTGACATGTTTAGAAATTACCCATACAAGATCATTCACTCTCAAGTCTGGTCCTGAACGTTCATTCACATTCATTGGTTAGTGACAGAGGCCATTTTCTTAGGAGAGCAAACAGCGGAGATGTTTCCCTGTGTCTTAGGAAACTTTCTCACAGGATACTTAGTGAAAGTGACTGTGCTCCTCCTTTCACTCTTCCCAGGATAACACCTAGGCCTAGCGTTAACCTGAGGTGTAGGGCGAGTTCTACTCCTATTCTCCGGTTGGTGCTTAAACACTTCATCCGGAGACATAGGAGCAGGCCTGACCAACACGGCCCAGACAGTAATGGTGGGTTTACACGTCGCGATATCGACGTCCAACTCCGACCCAACTCCGACCAAAAGTCACGTGGTTCGGGAGTTGGACCCGATATCGTTCGCGCGTTGTACGGTTTGAACGTACAATGCGATGCTGGAACGATGCCAAAACGATATCGGGGTTGAATGAGCGTGCTATTCAACCGCCCGATATCGGATGGCCGTTGTAGCCGCATCGTCCCGTGTGACAGCCCAACTACGATGTGTACGCCCACGTCACCCATTCACTCCCATGTTAACTGGTCGTTCCTGGGTTGGGGGGCGTACACATCGTCGGGATGTTGTATCCCGATATCGGGCTGTCTAAACCGGCGATGCGAAGGCGGGAAAAGCGCGCTCAAAAAGCGAGCTCCCGCGTCGTTGGCTCCGATATCGGGCCGATATCGGGATGTGTAAACCCACCATAACACTCAGGCACTTATCCTCATAAAATGTCTGCAGCTGAGTAACAGATAGGAGTGATGCGGACAGACCCTAATAAAATGATCAGCTTGACCACGATAGAAGCATGACCCCCAACCTGATGAACCACAGATGGTATAGCATGACATACTACCTTCCCTAACTGCAAATCCCACACGTAGAACCTCCTCAGCAGGGATGGCCATCAAGGGCAAGACGGGTCTAGATCTATCTCTAAGGCGTCTGTCTACTCTGATGGCAAAATGGAACCACAACAAATCGGTCTTGTGGAGCGCTAAAGGAAGGACAAAGGTCTCACCTGAGGAAGACAGCATACTGCCTGTCGAAACGCGTTGTGGCTTACAAGGGATTATTAATAGAAGGTTTGGATATCATTAATAAGAATCTCCTTTGTCCTTCCTTTAGTGCTCCACAAGACCAATTTTTTATTTCCATTTTGCATCCATTCCCCTCTGTGGGACGTTCGGCAGGAGCTGCTGTGAGGGAGGATTGGTTACAGATAAAAATCGCCTCCGGTGAACCTGTAGTTGCCGAGTTACCAGATCTAACAGCACAAGGAACACAGGACCTGCGGTGACCAAGTTCCTGGTTGACGGGTCATGTGACGTCCGTACCCGGAAATGCTGCAGCAGCAGCAAGGAGAGGACGGTTAAGCCGACCAACCAGCGGGGCACATGGCACCATCCAGGCTATTACTGGGGTTGTGTGCGGGCGCACAACCCGCAAAGGTGAGCGGCCCATCAGCCCCTAACAAACTGGAGTTCAAGTAGGCTAAAAAAAAAATCACAATTTTTATCTAGTACAAAGGGAAAAGGTGATTTTTTACATTAATAAACAGAAAAAACCCTTACATTAAACGAGGTTTCGAACACGACTTACAAACAGGACAGGGATCTACTAGAGAAAGACTGATGAAGCTCGTGATGAAGCCATATGACTTCAGAAAATTGGTAGGTCGCTGATAATGTCACAGGTGGCTATAATGGACAAAGCCGTTAGGTATCAAGATGGCAGTGACGGGCTAATTGTGATCAGGGGAACTAGTTTGACCCTTAAGAGTAGAGATCCCTAGCTGACCCTGTTCCTGGAAGTACCTCTAAAGGTGAGGATATCTGGGCTGTCACCCATGCCCTGCTCCTGACCAGCCCTAGCCTATAACCCCCTCACCTCCACCCAGAGACCGGGATAAGCATAGCAACTCCAGACAGATGGCAGTCTCCACAAAGATAAAGGACAGCATCAGCAGGAACTGCAGCTGCATCCACACAACTCATGTTCTTGAAGAGAATGAACTCTATCAGCAACATCAGGTGATTGGTCATGGGACTACTTAAAGGCTGGAGGAGTGGTCAAACAACATCACCTGATACACGCGGCAACACTAACTAACACTGCTGAGCCACATCTACTGACGTTAACCCTTAAGGTACAAAAGGAAATTATCTCCATTTAAACTACGGTATTAAGAACTAAGAACCCATGAAAAGAAACATGGTGTCATGGTAAATTACAAGTGCGTAAAAACCAGAGATTCCCCTTAATAATCCTGCAGCTATTTTCTGTTTGTATTTCTGTTCTCTTATGAAAAAAAAAAGAAATTAATATTTGCGTATCCGCGGAGCTGAATCTGCATTATCTATTCCGACAAAGTCTCTGACTTTATTAAGAGCTGTCATCTTGTTACAGGAGGCGGCGGCGGGATCTGCTCGTGCTGTCTGGTGCTCACAGCCCAAATTGTTTCTCATTTTGACCCCAAAAACATCACCTGTCAGCACAAAGACTTATTAACCCCTGACCTGCCGATGGCTGTGGTCACTTAAGGTCATGGGCATTAACCCTCACAATACAGGAGAGCACAGCTGTACATCTCCCTGCCTCCATCTTTTATTTGATGATCATTTCCAGCGACGCTGCGCTGCTGAGCCGGACGATGTGTCTTAATGCATCGTACAAGTTGCACATCAGGAGGATTAATCGCTGCTGCTCCTAGCAGTTTTCATTAAGATTAAGATCTCTACCATTAAATATAGTAATTAGATGAAGTTCATAAATAGAAATCTCCTTAGATAGAGAGAGCAATGCTGGAGCCGTCTGACAGGTCTGGAGAGCGAGCACAGAAGTCTACTATATCGCTAAAAAGAGCAGCCAATGTATAAAAGTGGACAAATGTGGAACGGCACACATGACCAAAACTGAGAGGACACAAGTCTAAATAAATCCAATATTCTGCTGGTGCAGTCACTGTGTACATACATTACATTACTGATCCTGAGTTACCTCCTGTATTATACTCCAGAGCTGCACTCACTATTCTGCTGGTGCAGTCACTGTGTACATACATTACATTACTGATCCTGAGTTACCTCCTGTATTATACTCCAGAGCTGCACTCACTATTCTGCTGGTGTAGTTACTGTGTACATACATTACATTACTGATCCTGAGTTACCTCCTGTATTATACTCCAGAGCTGCACTCACTATTTTGCTGGTGCAGTCACTGTGTACATACATTACATTACTGATCCTGAGTTACCTCCTGTATTATACTCCAGAGCTGCACTCACTATTCTGCTGGTGCAGTCACTGTGTACATACATTACATTACTGATCCTGAGTTACCTCCTGTATTATACTCCAGAGCTGCACTCACTATTCTGCTGGTGCAGTCACTGTGTACATACATTACATTACTGATCCTGAGTTACCTCCTGTATTATACTCCAGAGCTGCACTCACTATTCTGCTGGTGCAGTCACTGTGTACATACATTACATTACTGATCCTGAGTTACCCTCCTGTATTATACTCCAGAGCTGCACTCACTATTCTGCTGGTGCAGTCACTGTGTACATACATTACATTACTGATCCTGAGTTACCTCCTGTATTATACTCCAGAGCTGCACTCACTATTCTGCTGGTGCAGTCACTGTGTACATACATTACATTACTGATCCTGAGTTACCTCCTGTATTATACTCCAGAGCTGCACTCACTATTCTGCTGGTGCAGTCACTGTGTACATACATTACATTACATTACATTACTGATCCTGAGTTACCTCCTGTATTATACTCCAGAGCTGCACTCACTATTCTGCTGGTGCAGTCACTGTGTACATACATTACATTACTGATCCTGAGTTACCTCCTGTATTATACTCCAGAGCTGCACTCACTATTCTGCTGGTGCAGTCACTGTGTACATACATTACATTACTGATCCTGAGTTACCTCCTGTATTATACTCCAGAGCTGCACTCACTATTCTGCTGGTGCAGTCACTGTGTACATACATTACATTACTGATCCTGAGTTACCTCCTGTATTATACTCCAGAGCTGCACTCACTATTCTGCTGGTGCAGTCACTGTGTACATACATTACATTATGATCCTGAGTTACATCCTGTATTATACTCCAGAGCTGCACTCACTATTCTCTGGTGCAGTCACTGTGTACATACATTACATTACTGACCCTGAGTTACCTCCTGTATTATACTCCAGAGCTGCACTCACTATTCTGCTGGTGCAGTCACTGTGTACATACATTACATTACTGATCCTGAGTTACCTCCTGTTTATACTCCAGAGCTGCACTCACTATTCGATCTGGTGCAGTCACTGTGTACATACATTACATACTGACTCCTGAGTTACCTCCTGTATTATACTCCTAGACAGCACTCACTATTCTGCTGGTGCAGTCACTGTGTACATACATTACACATTAATGATACCTGAGTTACCTCATTATACTCCAGAGCTGCACTCACTATTCTCTGGTGCAGTCACTGTGTACATACATAACATTACTGATCCTGAGTTACCTCCTGTATTATACTCCAGAGCTGCACTCACTATTCTGCTGGTGCAGTCACTGTGTACATACATTACATTACTGATCCTGAGTTACCTCCTGTATTATACTCCAGAGTGCACTCACTATTCTGCTGGTCGCAGTCACTGTGTACATACATTTTACGATGTACTGTCCTGGTTACCTCCTGTATTATACTCAGAGCTGCACTCACTATTTGCTGTGCAGTCACTGTGTACATATTACATTATGATCTGAGTTTACTCTGATTATACTCCAGTAGCTGCACTCACTATTCTGCTGGTGCAGTCATTGTACATACATTCATTACTGTTCCTAGTTACCTTCTGTATTATACTCTCAGAGCTGCACTCACTATTTGCTGGTGCAGTCATGTGTACATACATTACATTACTGATTCCGGGTTACCTCCTGTATCATACCTCAGAGCTGCACTCACTATTTGCTGGTGCATTCACTGTGTACATACATTACATTACTGATCTGGGTTACCTCCTATATTATACTCCAGAGCTCACTCACATTTGCTGGTGAGTCACTGTGTATCATACATTAGAACTATTTCTACCTCTGATATAATCCAATGGATACATTTCTGTGAGTCACTTAATACATTACATACTGATCCTAGGTACCCCTTATATACTCCAGAGCTGCACTCACTATTCTGCTGGTGCAGTCAACTGTGTACATACATTACATTTACTGATTCCTGAGTTTCCTCGTATTATACTCCAGAGCTGCACTCATATTTGCGTGCAGCATGTGTAATATAGTCTGGTTACTCGATTATCATAGGTCTATATTGCTGTGAGTCACTGTGTACATACATTACATTACTGATCCTGAGTTACTCCTGTATTATACTCCAGAGCTGCACTCACTATTCTGCTGGTGCAGTCACTGTGTACATACATTACATTGCTGATCCTGAGTTACCTCCTGTATTATCCTCCAGAGCTGCACTCACTATTCTGCTGGTGCAGTCACTGTGTACATACATTACATTACTGATCCTGAGTTACCTCCTGTATTATAATCCAGAGCTGCACTCACTATCCTGCTGGTGCAGTCACTGTGTACATACATTACATTACTGATCCTGAGTTATATCCTGTATTATACTCAGAGCTGCACTCACTATTCTGCTGGTGCAGTCACTGTTTACATACATTACATTACTGATCCTGAGTTACCTCCTGTATTATACTCCAGAGCTGCACTCACTATTCTGCTGGTGCAGTCACAGTGTACATACATTACATTATGATCTGAGTTACCTCCTGTATTATACCTCAGAGCTGCACTCACTATTCTGCTGGTACAGTCACAGTGTACATATATTTATAATGAGCTCCTGTGTTGATCCTGGTTACCTCCTATATTACACTGCAGAGTAACAAGTAATGCATTCCTTGCAGCGCCTCCAAGGCAATGAAGCATTACACTGTGTTGAGGGATGTTCATGTCTATCCGGCCCCACAGAGTGAGGGATAAGGTAAAGGTTTTAAATGGAGACCTTTGTTCCATGCGAAAATGTTTCTGACTGGTTGATACAAAAAGTAATGTAGAATTTTATTAACGCTGATTCTGCTTAGTAGTGGACTGACCTTTGAATGGCAGATATGGATCTCTCTCATATTTCCCGGTTACGGTCCCAATTGAGTTCTTAGATAGTTTTGATACTTTTTCTTCTTTAGGTGTCTATGTAATATTCTTCTTGCTGTTAGGGTGCCATGATGGGTGAGGGTCCGTCCCCTTCTATGTGCCGGCTCTCCTCCTCGCTATCATCTGAACGCTCCGCACCTCTCGCTTGTTTCTGATGTCTGTTTTTTCTGTCACTATGGGTTAATTTCAGACCTTTGGGGAGAACGTGCTTCGTTACACGATAATTACACCGGGAGTCCTGTACTCACAGGGTTATTACAACCTAAGTGATGTGATGTACAATGGAAGGAGACACTTTTGGGCTAAGCCGGGGCCGAAAAGAAATTCCTAAAATTGGAGGAAGAAGTTATAAAATAGTTTCCCCTCCACAAATATCAATATGCACAGCTTCCAAATGGACCACCAATTGCGTCCAGCACCTCCACACTACCTCCAAAAAACCCTTAAAAATATACACTGTGTGCAGAATTATTGGGCAAACGGGTATTTTGATCCCATGATACTTTTTATACATGTTGTCCTACTCCAAGCTGTATAGGCTGAGAGGCAACTACCAATTAAGTAAATCAGGTGACGTGCATCTCTGTAATGAGGAGGGGTGTGGTGTAAAGACATCAACACCCTATATAAGGTGTGCTTAATTATTAGGTAACTTCCTTTCCTTTGGCAAAATGGGCAGGAGAGAGATGTGACGGGTTCTGAAAAGTCCATAATTGTGACACATCTTGCAGAGGGATGCAGCAGTCTTGAAATTGCCAAACTTTTGAAGCGTGATCCCGAACAATCAAGCATTTCATGGCAAATAGCCAACAGGGTGTAAGAAGCGTGTTGGGCAAAAAGGCGCAAAATAACTGCCCATGAATTGAGGAAAATCAAGCGTGAATCTGCCAAGATGCCATTTGCCACCAGTTTTGCATATTTCAGAGCTGCAACATTACTGGAGTATCAAAAAGCAGAAGGTGTGCCTACTCAGGGACATGGCCAAGGTAAGGAAGGCTGAAAAATGACCACCTCTGAACAAGAAACATAAGATAAAACGTCAAGACTGGGCCAAGAAATACCTTAAGACTGATTTTTCAAAGGTTTTATGGACTGATGAAATGAGAGTGACTGTTGAATGGGGCCAGAGGCTGGATCAGTAAAGGGCAGAGAGCTCACTCCGACTGCAGCAAGGAGGGGTGGGGTACTGGTATGGGCTGGTATCATCAAAGATGAACTTGTGGGACCTTTTTGGGTGAGCATGGAGTGAAGCTCAACTCCCGGAACTACTGCCAGTTTCTGGAAGACAACTTCTTCAAGCAGTGGTACAGAAAGAAGTCGGTATCATTCAAGAAAACATGATTTTCATGCAGGACAATGCTCCATCACATGCATCCAACTACTCCACAGCGTGGCTGGCCAGTAAAGGTCTAAAAGAAGAAAAATAATGACATGGCCCCTTGTTCACCGATCTGAACCCCAAGAGAACCTGTGGTCCCACTAAAATGTGAGATCTACAGGGAGGGAAAACAGTACACCTCTGGGAACAGTGTCTGGGAGTCTGGTGGCTGCTGCACGCAATGTTGATCGTAAACAGATCAAGCAACTGACAGAATCTATGGATGGAGGCTGCTGAGTGTCATCATAAAGAAAGGGGGCGATATTGGGCACAATTTTTGTGTTTTGTTTTTGCATGTCAGAAATGTTTATTTTTAAATTTTGTGCAGTTATATTAGTTTACCTGGTGAAAATAAACAAGTGAGATGGGAATATATTTGGTTTTTATTAAGTTGCCAATAATTCTGCACAGTAATAGTTACCTGCACAAACACATATCCTCCTAAGATAGCCAAATCTAAAAAAAAACCCCTCCAACTTCCAAAAATATTAAGCTTTGATATTTGAGTCTTTTGGGTTGATTGAGAACATAGTTGTTGATCAATAATAAAAATAATCCTCTACAATACAACTTGCCTAATAATTCTGCACACAGTGTAGAGTTTGCACTTAATGTTTCAAAATAAGATTTGGTGCATTGCACAATGCTGCTGTGTTTGGCTTAAGGCAATGGTTGGAGACCAAAACAGTTGATTTATGACTATTCAACCCCCTAGCTGCTGCACCTAATAGTGACTGTGGCATCTATGGTGCTTTCTGAAGAGAGAGCGCTCCCTCTGTCAGTGGTTGGTGGAATTGCTGTTTATAAGTTTGTATCAGAAAACGTCAATAAACATTAATTAATTGAAGCTGAGCAAAGATATTTGCAGGACTCTAGTTCACCCTGGATCAGAGTCTTGAAAACCTCCCCAATCTGCCTACTTTGAGTAGTTGGCTATGCATCACTGTTATGGAAAATAGGGCCTATCTCAAAACTACTGCACCTGACCCAACCGGTTCCTGTACAGACTATAGTTCCTAACTGTACAGTCCCTGGTGGCACCTGCACAGGCTGGAATAACCCTAACTGCAAAAAGTGATGATGGAAAAAAAAGGATGATCTCCACAAAGGAGATGAAACATGGACCTGGCTGCCTAAAAGGAGGTTGAGCGCTTCCTTGTACTTCTCCAGTAACCGGTGAGATATGCAGAGCACAATAACCCTCACTAAGGGTGTGCAAAGATAGAAGAGATCATAAGGACAACATTCAAAACATGAATAAAGAGTAGAACATGCAAGGTACCACTGCATGAAAGGAAAGCTGCCTATGACCTAACTCTTGGCAGGAGAAAGGAATAGGGTAGATAGGACTTAACAGCAAATATAATAAACTTAGTTGGTCTCCATCTGTCTGACATAAATCCTTGGCAGTATGGCTGTAACTCCAAGCAGGATCCACTTAGGTATATAGCCAGCAGAGAAGACTAGCAAAAGGAAGGTATAAATAGCCACACCTGTAACGTGATAGGGCAGACTAAATGATAAATGAAAGCACCTGCTGACCGAAAACATAAAGCAAAGCTAAAAGATAATCAACACTTGGACAGAGACTGAAACTACTGTACCTTAGGGGAGAAAGAAGCCGATCACACAGCACAGGGTCACCTGAGGCATGACCAGTGCCTCACCGATGATGTCACACTGGGCTTACTAATCAGGAAAAGGAGCAAGGCATGTAGCGGGTAGGATAAGGTTGGCAGGGCTCTGGTTATGCCGGGAATGGACTACTGATAAAGCAATTGCACCAGGGATCTGCAATTGTTTTGCTCAATTAATTATAAGTAATACAAATAGTGATATTAAAAAATACAATTGGCCCCACAAAAAACCCGACAGTGAACTACAAAATTTATGGCTATTTAAATGCAGCAAAGGACAAATAAATGAGAACATTGTATGTGCATCGAGGCTTATGTGCAGTGATTAACCTGAAGCTCAGGGACCCTGATGCAAAAGCTCCAACAGGGCCCCAAATATTGCAAATCTTTAATAGCATTAGTCTTTTCCTATAAACCAAAGGGACTTTTTGGTTGCGATTGCAACCCCTGCACCTGTTGTAATTACACCCCTGCTGATGCGATATCATGTAGAAGGTGCGTCTACTGCTTAAGTGGTCGCTTGCATAATAAAACGAATATAAGAAACTTTGTAATCTATCTTAGTTGAGAAATGGAAGAGGGAGAAGGAGAGAGATCAAGAGACATACACAGATCCTGCTGTGCTTTCTACCATGTGTTATCTCACCCCAGAGCTGGATTCTCAGCTACAGTGCTCAGTATGTTATAATACGTCCTCTTTGTTGCTCAGTTTTATAGTAAGTAAATTAAGAACATATTAAAGGGGCACTCATCCCATGACGTAAAATCATAAGTTTTCCACTATATTGCAATTTTAAGGATTATAGAGACAAATAGCCATATTATATTTTAGACTTCTACTTATGGACTATTTCCTAAGGGTGGGAACTACCAAAGATGTTTTTAAGGTGCTCCTGTTGATCCATTAGGTTAATACAATATAAATATGATTTGACCAGTGCTAGTATCTCCTATTGTTTTTTCCTTCCTGGAATAATGTTTTCTGGTAAGTGTTTTATCTCACCCCAGAGCTAAATTCACAGCGATACTGCTCAGTACTTCTGTAGAATATCTCCCATGCTGCTGCTTTTGAACATGTGCTATATAGAGACAGAGGAGCAGGTAACCCCATGTGCTGTGTATGGGATACATTATAGCAGCTCGTCTCCACCTACTAGCTCAGAGACAAATGGAAATTTGAGGTAAAAGAGTAAAAGGAAAACAGTCACCTGAAGTTAAAGCATTTTTTAATAAACTCGGCTCAGCTACATCTGTGCCGTTTTATTTATACATACAGTCATGGGCGAAAGTGTTGTCACCCCTGAAATTGTTCCAGAAAATGAAGTACTTTTCTCCCAAAAAAGGCAAATTTCACATAAAACCCCAAATGAGCTGGGAAAAATTGTTGCCCCCTCAACTTAATATTTGGTTTCCCCTTTGTAATAAATCCCTGCTATCAGTCGCCTCCTATAACCTCCTCAAGCTCCTCTCACCTGGAGGTTCTCCTCTTCTTTATAATCTGCTCCCGGTCTCTCATATTTGAGGCGTCTTCTCCCATTTTTCAGATCTCTCCACAGTGATCAATGGATTTAGATCCGGACCATTGCTGCCACTTCAGATCTCTCCAGCTCTTTGTTTCCTGCTTCTTGATGTTTGGGGTAATTGTCCTGCTGGAGAGCCATGATCTAGGACACACACCTAGCGATCTGACACTGGGCTCTACATTGACACTGGGCTCTATATTGACACCCAAAATCCTTGGTGTCTTCAGATTTCATGATGTCCTCACACAGTCAAGACACCCAGTGCCCGAGGAAGCAAAACACCCCAAAACATCTACCCATACTGTGACTGCAGGGCTGTGTTGTTTCTCTGACCTCCCCTATATGTGACTGTAGGTCCTGTGCTCGTTTCTCTGACCCCCACCCATATGTGACTGTAGGTCCTGTGCTCTTTTCTCTGACCTCCCCCATATGTGACTGTAGGTCCTGTGTTCTTTTCTCTGACCTCCCCATATGTGACTGTAAGTCCTGTGTTCTTTTCTCTGACCTCCCCCATATGTGACTGTAGGTCCTGTGCTCTTTTCTCTGACCTCCCCATATGTGACTGTACGTCCTGTGCTTCTTTTCTCTGACCTCCCCCATATCTGACTGTAGGTCCTGTGTCATTTTTCTGACCTCCCCCATATGTGACGTAAGTCCTGTGCTCTTTTCTCTGCCTCCCCATATGTGACTGTAGGTTCTGTGCTCTTTTCTCTGACTCCCCATAATGTATAGGTCCTGTGCTTCTTTTCTCTGTCCTCCCCCATATGTGAGCTTTTGGTCCCCTGGCCTCTTTTCTCTGCCCTCCCCCATATGTGATAGTCTTGGTCCTGTGCACTTTTTCTCTGCCTCCCCCAATGTAGCTGTAGGTCTGCTCTTTTCTCTGTCTCCCCCATATGAAGTTTGGATCCTGTGCACTTTTGTCTGACCTCCCCCATTGATGTGACCCTTAGATACCTGTGCTCTTTTGTCTGACCTCCCCCATATGTGACTGTAGATCCTGTGATCTTTTCCTTGTCATCCTCATTCTGTTCTCGATAAACAGTAAATGATTTGTTTTACCAAAAAGCTTTGTCGTGTCTCATCTGTCCACAAGACGTTTTTCCAAAAGGGTTTTGGTTTCTTCACGTTCATTTTGGCTTTTTTCTGTCTGTGTCAGCAGTGGTCCTCCTGGGTCTTCTCCACATTGTTTCATTCCATTCACATGTGGATGGATAGTTTGCGCTGACACTGATGCCCCTGAACCTGCAGGGCAGCTTGAATTTCTTTGGAACGTGATTGGGGCTTATCCACCATCCGGACTATCCTGTGTTGTAACCTTTAATCAATTTTTCTCTGCCATCCACGTCCAGGGTGATTAGCTACAGTGCCATGTGATGTAAACTTCTTGATTATTTTGTGCACCATGGACAAAGAAACATCAAGATCTCTGAAGATGAACTTGTCACATTGAGATTGTTGACATTTTTCAACAATTTTGGTTCTCCAGTCCTCACACAGTTCTCTTCTCCTCTTTCTGTTCCCCAAGAGTGGCACTCACAGACACACAATGCAAAGATTGAGGCAACTTCTCCCCTTTTTTATCTGGTTTCAGCTGTGATTTTCATATTGCCCACACCTGTTGCTTGCTACAGATGAGTGTGAACGAGCATCACATGCTGAAAACAAAGTTGTTTTCCCACAATTTTGAAGGTTTTGTGTGTGAAATTATGTCCAATTTGCCTTTTTTCGTGTTGCTCCAATACACAAAGGACATAAACACATGTATAATAAAACAAGTGTAATTACAGTAATTTTGGGGAGAATACTCCATTTTCGGCTGTGACTGTATCTTAACTAAGCTGAGATCAATATAACATATATGAAAGCAGACAAGATGTGTCATGCGCCAAAGCTTTATTAATGAGTAATTGCAGTAACGCATCGTTGAGTACGATACCAGTAATTAAGGGCATGCAAATTCTTGTATGGGCATTGCCAAGAGGGCATTACACACAGAATTTGCACACACTTCACCTCTTGGGGACAGCAGCTGTTCCGGTGCGTTACAGAAAAAGAGAACAATGGAGGAATACGGATGATTTACTGCATCGTATCTGATCATGTTCAAGATTAGAACCAAGGGAAATACGTGGGCCGAATGCTGCAGGATCAGAGTAAGAAAATCTCACAATGCTCATGTATGCCATACATACAGTAGTTCGTGCTGTATTTTTCTTACTGAAGAATGAGTTAACTGAAAACGCATCAGTGAGCTCCTACTGACGGGAGTTTGGAACTTTTTTCTGACCTCCTCTTTATTTATTTAATTATGACTATAGTCCACATTAAAAATTGAACATGCCAGAAAACAAAGAACCCGAGAAAGCCAAATGGTGCAAACCATGCAAAGTTTCTAATGTGTAGATCTGAAGTTGTGTGTTGTAATAATCCCCGAGGAGGATAACGATGCAACAATTTTTATTTGTATCCGTACACAGTATTACAGCAACTCCAGGTTGATGGCCACATCAGAAACCCTGCAGGCAAGAATAGCCCTTAAGTTCCTCCAGACAATAGTTATCACAACCAAGCTCCGCAATAGTCAATAGGATACTTCCTAAAATCCAGAAGATAGATATCACCACCATAGCACGTGAATTAGGATACAGTTTCTATACTCCATCCTTGGATTTCAGGACCTGGCCTCAGCACTGATCTTCTGGCTACCAAGTCACAGCACCAACTGACCAACCCAACTTCCCACCAAATAAGTGTCTTCTTCTATTCTCCTTCTTCTTTGAATCAACCCCCAAATTGAGCAAAGTCAAGCACGCCCCATTGACCATATGTAAATTCAATTGAAAACACTTCAAAAGCAAAAGGAGTTCAATCAAGCCTTTGGCCAGTCTGCAATGGTGTGTGTCCTGGAGATACCTCCTGCAGGGAGGAACAAAAGACTAACAACCCCCCTAACCAAATTCAGGACATTGAATGATAATGTAGCCTGATTGCAGTATGGTCTATGAACACAGGCTAGAAGGGACATTCTGGTACATCCCCTTCCCCCTTCAACTTGTGAACAATAAAATTGACGTAACTAGCCATCCATGCTGGAAAAGTCTGATAGTCATTGTTCATGGCCAGCTCCTCAAAAGGCCCAATAGTAAAAATTATTTAAGCCCCAAATTAATGTATGTAAGTAAAATAAAAATGACCCCAAAGATGGACAGCCATTTTAAGAAATCACCTGACAAATTTTTGGCATTTTATAGAAAAGTTCAGCCTGCTGACATATGACACGCCCGCTACAGGGCCATGGGGTACTCGGAACCAGGCTTCAGCACCAAGATGGGTCAGGCGGCCTGTGCGGCCGGTGATCGCCGCTAAGGAAAGTCTCACACACAAATCCTGGAGTTCAGTACCTTTACTTTCACAGTCCAAACCAGGCCGCCCGGTGCTCTCCTCTGCCAAATGCCGATTCAGCTCTTCTCAAAGAACCAGGACAGTGGACCCGAGACCCTCCCTCGTACTCTAGTGTTCCTTGCTCTCTCTTTAACGTTCTTCTCTTTCTGTCTGGTGTTCCTCTCTTTCCTTCTCTGGTGGATTCCCTCAGCGCAACTTACTCTCCTTGCCTGTCTGCACCTCCACACACAACACTCAGAGCCAGCAGCCACAGGTCTCCTCAATGACACCGCTTCCTAGTGCCCAGCCTTAGTACAGCTGCCTTTTCTGACTTGTGTCGTGTAGTGAGCCACAGTTCATAGAAAACGTGTGACCTCCGGTTCGGTGGTTCAGGCTTACAGTTGTCACTCCGCACTCAGGTGGTCCCTTTTTCTCCCACCAGCCCCTCTGTACCTCCAACAGATATGGGCGTAAGAGTGAACTTTGTCTTCTGCCGTACCCAAAGGGCTCCTTCCGTTCTGTTCCCGGAATGAGCCTTCTCTCTGCTCAAGCCCCTGGAGTCTTGCTCTCAAACTAATGCTCTCTCCGACTGCTGAGCCACACTGCTCTCCCCTCCGTCTCTTGGGACAAGATCTCTGCAGCTTCAGTTCCTGCTCCCCCCCTCCACTTGGGACAAGCGTGACCGTGCTCAAAGGGAACCTGTCACCTGAATCTAAGCCCCTACACTATCGCTACCTGTCCCTGCACCTTCCTAGCTGCTCCCTATTTATCCCTCTCTGAGCTAAATCCGCCCTATAAAACTGCAGAAAAATAACTTATAACTTACAGAAGTCCCTGAGGTTGGGGACTGAAAAGGCGGGCCCAGGCTCCATTCTGCCCCTCCTCAATGCAGCAGCACATGCCCCGCTGGGCGGCGTTATTCTTTCTTCATTGCCGCCTCCTCCATTTGGAATCTCCCGCCTGCTTTACACCTATCATGTTGTGGTGATGTTACCTTGATGTGTCCCTTGACCGGGACACAGCACATGGGAGATTGTATCTTCTGCTCGGTAGCAGCACACACAGGGATAGCTGCTGCTGGAGCTGAGTGCTGATTGAAAGCAATGACACCCAGGTGTGTGGGTGAATAGGAGATGATATGAGCTGCCCTGGGCTGTGGGGAGGGGTGGAGTGTGTCAGGACAGCAGCAGGAGCTGCTGTGTAGAGAGAGAGCTGTGTGAAGATTTAACCCTGGGAGCCTGGGAGCTCTCTCAGAGTGGATGTTCATGAGGCTAATGAGCGGACAGTGAGGAGAGAAAGGTTGTGTGCTGACCTAACACAGCCTACCCGGGGGAAGGTACAGAGCTTCTATATCAGCTGTTGGGATTGTATGAGGTTGTACTCGGCTGCGCCCTGGAACCTGGAGCTCTGTGAATACCTGAACTGTGCAATTAAACTGTGTGCTGTGTGAGTAAATACCTGAGTATACATGGTAGGTGTAAAGCAGGCGGGATATTCCAAATGGAGGAGGTGCAATGAAGAAAGAATTACGCCGCCCAGTGGGGAGTGTGCTGCTGCATCGAGGACGGCACAATTGAGCCTGGGCCCGCCTTTTCAGTCCCCAGCCTCAGGGACTTCTGTAAGTTATAAGTTATTTTTCTGCTGTTTTATAGGGCGGATTTAGCTCAGAGAGGGATAGATAGGGAGCAGCTAGGAAGGTGCAGGGACAGGTAGTGATAGTGTAGGGGCTTAGATCCAGGTGACAGGTTCCCTTCAAGTCCACGGGGGCCAGCTCCTCACACCACACTTCCTTCCTCCTCGGCTCTCTCTGACTGTCCTCTCTCTGTCCTGTCCTCTGACCACTTCCTACTTCATTTCTACTCACCACCACCCCTTTTTCCCCTCCTCTAAGACTGGGCCCACCCTTCCAGGTCCGCCCTCGGTCCCTGTCTGGGATTCTAAGTGTGTGGTGCAGCTGAGGGTCTCAGATCCACTATCCCCACCTCCAGGAGAGCAGGGGCACTACACTCCGGATAAAGAGGGTGCAGTACTCCTGGTGGCGGCTAAACCAGTGGGGTGCCACACATACACCAGTCCTATAGAAACCTAATGGGAGTACTTTGGCTTTTTTTGAGGAATGGTGGCCTAAAGATATTGTTAGTGCATACGCCATTAGCTTACAATGTCAGACAAAAAAAAAAAATTAAAAGAGATCAAAATGTCACGATGTAAAACCTAAACTCACATCCGGGTCTTATGGTCTTTGCAAAATTCAGAACAGATTCATGAGCCATATGTGACAGCTGGCGTCTGCAGATCTCATTCCCAGACATTGCCGAAAATGCTCTGATTGCTTCCCATGTATCCCAACTGTTACGCTCCTCTGTGTGACGGAGACCCCCCCTCTTCTCTCTCAGCAAAATGTTCAGACTTTGGAAATTGCAATTTTTAGACTAACGGCAGCTCAAAGGTGGGTGAAGCCTAAAAAGTCCTCTGGGATCTGGATCGGGTCACATAGGCTAGGGTCACACATGCCAATCAGTTTTTTTAATGGATCCAATAACAAAGTCATTTTTTTTAGGCTGTTTTTTGAGCCTCCTGTGCAGCTATGAGTCTTTTGGACTTTACCATTTTGGCAAAAAATGCTAGCAAAAACGGATCCGTTAACGGATGGTGCCTTTTTTTAATGGATCCGTTTCCCATAGGACCCAATGTTAAAAAAAAAGATGCCTTTTTTTTACTGCACCCAAAAAATGCTTCCTGTTAAAAAACGCATAGCAGAGTGTTAGTTGAAAAACTGATGCAAATGATCCAGGGCTTATGTGTGACCGTAGGCATACTGAGGATGTCTGGGCTGGAGTTTGGTCTTAGATCTTTATTCAGGGAGTTTGGGCTGGGATTCATCTTTATGTTTGGCGTGTGGTGAGGGGTTTATATTTACGCGGTCTGGGCACCCTCTACTTGTTTTGGGGTCTGGTAGGGATCCATATTCATCGGTTCACTCTAACGTGTCCTGAATACGGCACCCCTCATCTCTCCATGCTGGACTCTCTATATATGACTTGGCGAGAAAAGCAGATAATAGGATTACATTCAGATACATTTTAAAGTGGTTGACTAATGCAGACTATGTTTTTTAATGTTTATGTTTATAAGGAAGCTGATCTCATGATCAGGTGATCATTGACCATCCACTTTATTAAACTCCCAGGCAATTAACTGGCATTGCCAGGATGCCCCTGCACCATACACCAGAGAACCCAGGCAAGTGCCAGGATCCACGACGTCTGGGGTACTCTCAGGTTTTAATTTACAACATGTGCTGTGCATGTGATGACGGACCGGTCATGTGGAGTAGCCCTGGATTTACGGCACGCGCCCCTGCCGGCTCCCCAGTACAACAGTTCAGTTCACAATTGCCGAGGCAGACAAAGAGTCAATGATGCTCAAAAGCAGTTCTTTATTAAAACAGTCTCGTGAAACAATGGCACACAGCTTAAACATTATATTCTTAGGGGTATTCACAATGACTGACTTTGGTGCAGACTTCTCCCAGTACCTCTAGGCTTTTGCCCACCCTGTTCAGCACCACGATATCTTGCTGCAAATTCACTTAGTGTCTACTGGCTCCAGCCCAACTCTTGCCATAGGGAACTGCTCTAGTGGGATGATTAGGGCCACCTTTTAGATAGACGTTCCTTTATCGCCGACACCGTGTTGACCTGTTAACCCCAGTCTATGCTGAAGTTCACCACACATCTACCGGTAGGATCAGTCACTTCCAGAGAAGCCACCAAGGGTGGAGGTTGCACACTCAGTTCTTGGGGTGATCCAGATGGTCCAATCAATTCAAAGCAAAGGCCTTGATGTTCCTGCAGTTCCTTTTCTCTTCTACTAGGGGACTCTCCTGCTGACTCTACATTGCAGGCCTTTTTTTATAAACTAGGTCCCACCCTTAAGGAGTATCAATAATTATTATTAACAACTTTCATAATTAAAGGGGACCAGGGAGCAGTCTTGTACCTTAACCACTAGGTGGCTACATACACGTAATTAAACACACAACTCTTAAGCACAAACATAAAGACTATGTACCCTCAGGGGAGGGGTGACTGAATGCTACACCCCCTTACACGTGTATAGATCAGGCTCAGAATCCAGCACCTGAGTCTGATCACAGTAGTTTCATCACTTTGATCCCTTTGTCAATCACAAAGGCTCCTGAGTCTGCCATGTGTACACACCTATGAACCCCATCCAGTGGTGAGGATTCATAAGAAATCACTCATTTTACGGTACCCTGCAATATTACAATAGGTCAGCGTATTGTCCAAGTGATTCCTGCTTCAAGTCCTCCGGTGTAGGAAAGCTAAATAAAGAATGATAAAATAAAGAAAAATATTTGTTATGTCTGAATTAATAAAGTATTATATTTATCCCTAAACAGAATAATAAAACATCCAAAAGAGTTAAAAAAAAATTGTCGAATTGCTGTTTTATGGTAACTCTGCCTTACCCCAAAAAAAATTAAAAAATTTAGAAAGTTGTTTAGATACTAAAGTTTCGATGATAAAACTACAATTTATACTCCTTCCCCACCCCCATCCGGCGAATAAATAAAAAAAAATCACTTATTAACCATATTAAGAGTCATAGCTCATGTGTCACATCGCCATTGACTCGTGGCGTGTTCTGCCTCGGCCGCTGGAGAGCCGGATTCCTTCGGCTGTGGCACCGGTGACAGGAGTACCTTGTCCTCATATGGAACTGCTCCCGCGACGTCTGCTCTGTCGCTGAGCGCCGCTGTTTTCCCCTCTGGGTGGTGTTGGTCGCAGAGGAGCGGGCCCTGCAGAGGTGTCCGTTAGGCGCAGCCTGCGTTCTTCTGTCAGAGGTGGCGTGGGTGGAGCCATCGTGCATCTCCATCTGGCCTGGATCTAGGGCGGTCCGGATGAGGTCATCGGGCTGTGAGCTCTAGCCTATGGAGGTAACCGCGCCCTTCAAATACATTGGAGCTGTCTTGCAGGCCGCCAGATATAGTTTTGGTTCCCCTGTGATATAGTGTATGTTTAGTTTTGTCTCTGACCTTGGCCTGGATTTCTGACTCTGCTTCTTCCTGTCGATTTGTACCTCAGCTGCCCTCTTGGTTTTGCCTTGACCCTTGCCTGGATTCTCGACTCTGCTACTGCCTGATGATTTTGTGCCTTCGCTGCCCTCTCGGTTTTGACTCGGACTTCTGACTTTGTTTTTGGGTCTTGATTTTTTCCCTGGCGCCCTTCCCTGCTCTGTTGCTCATAATAGGCAGCTACCCCCTGGGCTCGCTATAATTCCAGATCCTGTATAGGGGTTAAGGGTCTCGGGTTTCTCGGGTGCTGCCTACAGCAGCTCAGCCTCACAGCGGAGGTCGTCACATCATGAAAGGCAAAAAAAGCAACTCAGATAGACTTGAAGCTAACAGATCCAGAGGAGTCTGAGTTTTCACCTTTAACCCTGTATAGGAGGATAAAGGAACAGGATGAAGGTGAATCAATACCTTCATAATGAGGAGCTGGAGAAGGATGTTATCAGTACAATGGATGGCGAAAGAACAACACATCAACTCTGGAACAAATCAAGCCAGACATGTCACTGGAAGGAAGGATCACCAAAGCTACAACGTGCTACACATCATACGAAGAGAGCAATCACTAGAGAAGGATATCATGATCAGAAGAATAGAAGGAACAAGGCAAAGAAGAAGACCAGCAACCCGATGGCTTGATAGTATCAAGATAAGATGATCCTGGTGACCTATCTATGCTTGGAGAAGACCTGGTGGACCTATTAGGCTTGGAGAAGACCCTGGAGGACCTATCTAGGCTTGGAGAAGACCTTGGAGGACCTATCTAGGCTTGGAGAAGACCCTGGAGGACCTATCTAGGCTTGGAGAAGACCCTGGTGGACATATCTAGGCTTTCAAAGATCGATCTTCCTACAGAGCATTCATCCATCAAGTTTCCATGGCTCAAGATTGAGCTGAGGGTCGATTAAGCAAAAAATAAGGATCTAGACTTACTGAAAGGTCCCCTAGGTTGAAATACATGGAGTTGCTGGCTGCCAGAGAAGCTAGTCTGAAGCAAGAGTAGTTTTAACAGCCACATAAATAATTGGATAGTCAGAAATAGGAATACAATTAGAAGGAGAAGCAGAAGTCATGGAAAGCTGATAGTAGGTCAGTCAAGAGCTCAGTAAGACTGGCTGAGGTCAAATACAGGAGGATCAGAACAGCCTTGGTCAGGGTCACTAGTTGAGTTAAAATCAGGAACCAGGAATTCAAAGTACCATGGAGTCATATCTGGCAAATCTGGCAATTCCAAGCAAAATGTTGAAAGTTTAAGTAGGGTGTGGTGCTGCCTCATTGGTTACAGCTGGAAGGTGATTATGTGGCGCCCCATGCGGTCTGGTCACCACAAGGGGTACTGCACCCACCCCATGGGTGTGGTATCCATGTTCTCAAGGAAACGGGATGGTAAGTCTGAGACCAAGCACCCAACACACCCTTAGAACTTGGGCCTGGGGACAGTGGGTGGACCCGATAGAGGGAGGTGACACACCCCTCCAGGGCCTTAGGATACTCTGAACTGCGTTGTTTTGAGGCTTCATCACAGGAATCACAGGGACCGAGACCCGGCTCCGTGACCCTGGCTGTGTTATTAAAAGTTCGGTGTGGGTGGCTCTCTCTCTTAGGCGTGGAGGGTTCTCTGGCGTGTAGGGTTCATTCAGGAAGGGATAACTGGACCGGGGATACTTGTTAATTTTACATGACGCAACCCACAGGTTGCAGCAATAGATGGCTGGGGGGGGGCATGTCAACCTCACCAGCAGCGCTGCTGGACAGCACACATCCATTGGTCTGGTTGGGCAGTGCCATAGATCTCAACCACGCTGGTATCTTTGGCAGGACAATGTTTTCACCTACCAGAGACATTGATCATGACATCTCCTCCATTACCAGCAGAGTGAAAACGGCTGCACTTTGCAACAGAAGCAGACATTGCTGGAGCAAGTCTGGGTGGACTTGTGATCTCAGGGTTTTATGTAAAAAAAATTTAATAGTTTGATAATGTATTTTTTAAAAATTTCACCATATATATTTGTGGCGCCCCTACGGTCCGTTTGCCACAATGGTATCACCTCTCTAACCGGTGGTGGTATCATGCCTGGAAGTAGATGGAGCTCCCTACACTAGGTATCCATGCATCCACACATAAACCCGATCCCTGACCAGAGGAGGAGTACAAGCCTCTAGTTTGTAGGGTGCTACCTCTTCTCGCCATGGGGGAGCAGAGGAGGAGAGAAGAGTGTGAGAGAAGAGTTCTGCGGTTTGGGAGCTGCTGAGGCTCACCCTGGAGTGGCGCAGAGAAGAGGACTCCAGAGACCTGGGCTGCTCCAGCACTGCAAGCCCTGGGAGCCAAATCTAGAGGCCCGGGGACTTCAAGTCCTTTGGTCACAAGCGTGTACCCAAAAGCACAGCAGTACATAGAGGGCCTGGAGCTGCGGGAAATAAAGCAAAACTTGTTGTAGGCTTGCACTGCCTGCTGGTTGGGAGACCACCAAGGAAGTAACAGGAAGAGAGAGCCACAGATTTGCTCACAGGCAGCTGAGACTCCAACCCTAAAGCGCAGCAGGGAGGCATACCGATCCCATCTGGTGGGGTGAAATTCAGCTGCTTCCAGGCTGACCGGTTCCCTGGACCTGGTGACCAGCACCCTGGGACCTCACTGTTATCAAACACCAGTAAAGGTAAAAGATTAAACTTCCTTGTTTCTTCTTTCCTGCTTTTCCCTACACCAACAACTACCACTCTCATCATCCCCCTTTAACTTGTTTTGTTAGGGCCACTAGGCTAAGCAATTGCCACCATGACATCCCAACAGACGACCTGCCCGGCTAATGAGTACCCCGGCCCTTGCGACCACGACATAATATTTACACAGTGGACATAAAAAAGTCTACACACCCCTATTAAAATGTCAGGTTTTTGTCATATAAAGAAATTGTGCCAAGGGGAACAATTTCAGATTTTTTTCCTTCATTAATCTGTATAAATCCATTGAGAAACAAACTGAAATAATTTTAAGGTGGAAATAAATATGAGAAAACTAAGATAATGTGTTTGTGAACACCCTCCCTGTTATAATTGGGGATGTGTTAGTGTTCAGAATCAGCCAATCACATATACCCTCATGTAACATGGTAGTCAATGCTCGGTTGTCATCATTTACTATTATTCTGATTAACCCCATCTAAAAATTTGCTGTTGTCACGGGGTGGTAAAGGGAGTCAGGTAGCACGATAACAAGTTGGGCAAAAGGCAAACAGGGAGCTAGTCTGACTCTTAGACTCAGGTTCCCTGGCTCTCCCTCTTCCCGGAATTACCTCTGAAGGTGAGCATGTTCAGGTCGCCACCCTTGCCCTTGGCTCCTGAACAGCCCTATGCTAAGTCCTCCCTCACCTCCACCCACAGATTGGGATGTACAGCAACTCCCACAAAAGGAAAACTCTAGGTAGGAACAGCAGGAAGGCATAGGCACTACATACTTACAGCACACGGTCTTGGCAGAGACTAACACTCTATCTGCAACATCTGCTGGTGGAAGAGGGAACTATTTAAAGGCTGGGGGCTTGGACAACTATGTCTACTGACACATCCAGAAGCAGCAGCTCACCTGCACCTAAAGAGCCGTAAACCCATAGACAGCAGCAGCTTCTGACATTAAGATGGAATGTGTGAAAGGGAATTGACTCCCATGTAAACTACTGCAGAGCTTTTCACATGGACTGCAGAGCAGTCAACATGTGACAGCTGTTCTAGGACAATTTTCCTGACATTTCCTTAGTTGCATTTAATAATAAATACCAAGGTCCATAAACAGCTTACAAACCAGCAAAGGATCTTATTGTTGAAAGTTATCAGAAAAATGAAAATAGAATAAAAAAATTCTAAACCATGAGGTATAACAGTTGACACTATGAAGATATCATTAAAAAGTGGCCTAAAAGTGACACAATAGTGGCATTAAGTAGAGCTGGACATCCCTCAAAAATTGATAAAAAAAAGACAAGAAGAAAATTGGACTGGAAGGCTGCTAAGAGGCCAAGAGCAACAAGGGTGTCCCCTGACGAAGCTAAACAGCGAAACGACGTAGGGGCAGGGCATGCACGGCGAATCCCTGCAGCACGAGCTGGTATGACTAACAGCAGTGTTTCACACTGATTGTTGACTCTGGGTAACCTGAGAGGGAATAGGTAACCTTTGGCAGAATACATGGGAGTAATTAGATTAACAATGGCGATGTTGTAATGATGCATCAGCACTGTGCTCCTTAGTAAAGGTTGGGATTGTACTACTGCTATATGGTAACTGCATACTGTCCACCATATGAAACTATTAGGATGAGTGTCTAATTCATTATGAGTCTGTGAACTCACCAGTGTATTCATCCTTTTGTTATAAATTTGTATGTATCCCTGTAATCTGCCTATTCTATATGTGAAAGAGTCACATGTCAATATGTAAGGTCTTAAGACCCTGTCACACTGAACGACCGCTCCAGGGATCCCAAAAGTGATAACGACCTGCCGAGATCGCTGGAGCATCGTTACCTGATCGCTGGGGAGCTGTCAAACAGGCAGATCTCCCCAGCGATCAGGCCATGGGAGCCACCTCCCACATCGCTGAAGGCAATGTCAGCGTCCTCCCGGCTTAGCGCTGCCTTAAGGGCAGCGCTAAGCAGGAAGAACACTGGTAACTATGATAAACAGCAGGTATCCAGGCAGCGCACGCTGCCTGGATACCCGGTGTTTACCATAGTTACCAGCGTTCTCCCTGCTTACAGGCAGGGCTAAGCAGGAAGAACGCTGGTAATCATGGTAAACACGGGTATCTAGGCATCGCGCGCTGCCTGGATACCCGGTGTTTACCATGGTTACCAGCCCTGTGAGGTCACTGATCGCTGGTGCTGACCAGCGGGAAACCAATGATCAAAAAATGACCCGCAGCGATCAGCAACCTCACAGCAGGGGCCTGATCGCTGCAAAGTGTCACACATAACGACATCGCTGGAGAGATTGTTATAACATCATAGTTACAACTATCTCTCTAACGATATCGTTATGAGAGACAGGGCCTTTAGTCATACAATGCTGGGGGGGGGAAGAAACTTCGTGCATGTAAACGTTCATATTGTCACTGAGCACTTTACAAAAAAAAACCTTGAAATTTTACTTATCTGTATTCATTTTGACCTATGTGGATTGTTCTAATAAATGTAATCCCTTTTTGCTAATCAACTGTTGTCCTCTTGATTATGTAATGATCTATACAGTTGACTACTCAGAAGTTTCATTATAATCACAAACAGGATAACTGATAACACCTTAATATATAGTACATAACACAGGAACCATTCACAATAGGGGATATCACAGCTCACCTCCTCCTCCTGTACAATGACTGATAACACCTCTATATACAGTAGATACACAGGATCCACCATTCACAATAGGTGATATCACAGCTCACCTCCTCCTCCTGTACAATGACTGATAACACCTCTATATACAGTAGATAACACAGGATCCACCATTCACAATAGGTGATATCACAGCTCACCTCCTCCTCCTGTACAATGACTGATAACACCTTAATATATAGTACATAACACAGGAACCATTCACAATAGGCGATACCACAGCTCACCTCCTCCTGTACAATGACTGATAACACCTCTATATACAGTAGATAACACAGGATCCACCATTCACAATAGGTGATATCACAGCTCACCTCCTCCTCCTGTACAATGACTGATAACACCTCTATATACAGTAGATAACACAGGATCCACCATTCACAATAGGTGATGTCACAGCTCACCTCCTCCTCCTGTACAATGACTGATAACACCTCTATATACAGTAGATAATACAGGATCCATCATTCACAATAGGTGATATCACAGCTCACCTCCTCCTCCTGTACAATGACTGATAACACCTCTATATACAGTAGATAATACAGGATCCATCATTCACAATAGGTGATATCACAGCTCACCTCCTCTTCCTGTACAATGACTGAAAACACCTCTATATACAGTAGATATCACCTATTGTGAATGGTGTATCCTGTGTTATCTACTGTATATAGAGGTGTTATCAGTCATTGTACAGGAGGAGGAGGTGAGCTGTGATATCACCTATTGTGAATGGTGGATCCTGTGTTATCTACTGTATATAGAGGTGTTATCAGTCATTGTACAGGAGGAGGAGGTAAGCTGTGATATCACCTATTGTGAATGGTGGATCCTGTGTTATCACAGCTCACCTCCTCCTCCTGTACAATGACTGATAACACCTCTATATACAGTAGATAACACAGGATCCACCATTCACAATAGGTGATGTCACAGCTCACCTCCTCCTCCTGTACAATGACTGATAACACTTCTATATACAGTAGATAACACAGGATCCACCATTCACAATAGGTGATATCACAGCTCACCTCCTCCTGTACAATGACTGATAACACCTCTATATATAGTAGATAACACAGGATCCACCATTCACAATAGGTGATATCACAGCACACCTCCTTCTCCTGTACAATGACTGATAACACCTCTATATATAGTAGATAACACAGGATCCACCATTCACAATGGGTGATATCACAGCTTACCTCCTCCTGTACAATGACTGATAACACCTCTTATATATAGTAGATAACACAGGATCCACCATTCACAATAGGTGATATCACAGCACACCTCCTTCTCCTGTACAATGACTGATAACACCTCTATATACAGTAGATAACACAGGATCCACCATTCACAATAGGTGATATCACAGCTCACCTCCTCCTGTACAATGACTGATATCACCTCTATATACAGTAGATAACACAGGATTCACAATAGATGATATCACAGCTCACCTCCTCCTCCTGTACAATGACTGATAACACCTCTATATACAGTAGATAACACAGGATTCACCATTCACGATAGGTGATATCACAGCTCACCTCCTCCTCCTGTACAATGACTGATAACACCTCTATATACAGTAGATAACACAGGATTCACCATTCACGATAGGTGATATCACAGCTCACCTCCTCCTCCTGTACAATGACTGATAACACCTCTATATACAGTAGATAATACAGGATCCATCATTCACAATAGGTGATATCACAGCTCACCTCCTCTTCCTGTACAATGACTGAAAACACCTCTATATACAGTAGATATCACCTATTGTGAATGGTGTATCCTGTGTTATCTACTGTATATAGAGGTGTTATCAGTCATTGTACAGGAGGAGGAGGTGAGCTGTGATATCACCTATTGTGAATGGTGGATCCTGTGTTATCTACTGTATATAGAGGTGTTATCAGTCATTGTACAGGAGGAGGAGGTAAGCTGTGATATCACCTATTGTGAATGGTGGATCCTGTGTTATCACAGCTCACCTCCTCCTCCTGTACAATGACTGATAACACCTCTATATACAGTAGATAACACAGGATCCACCATTCACAATAGGTGATGTCACAGCTCACCTCCTCCTCCTGTACAATGACTGATAACACTTCTATATACAGTAGATAACACAGGATCCACCATTCACAATAGGTGATATCACAGCTCACCTCCTCCTGTACAATGACTGATAACACCTCTATATATAGTAGATAACACAGGATCCACCATTCACAATAGGTGATATCACAGCACACCTCCTTCTCCTGTACAATGACTGATAACACCTCTATATATAGTAGATAACAAAGGATCCACCATTCACAATGGGTGATATCACAGCTTACCTCCTCCTGTACAATGACTGATAACACCTCTATATATAGTAGATAACACAGGATCCACCATTCACAATAGGTGATATCACAGCTCACCTCCTTCTCCTGTACAATGACTGATAACACCTCTATATACAGTAGATAACACAGGATCCACCATTCACAATAGGTGATATCACAGCTCACCTCCTCCTGTACAATGACTGATAACACCTCTATATACAGTAGATAACACAGGATTCACAATAGGTGATATCACAGCTCACCTCCTCCTCCTGTACAATGACTGATAACACCTCTATATACAGTAGATAACACAGGATTCACCATTCACGATAGGTGATATCACAGCTCACCTCCTCCCCCTGTATAAAATAACTATGTAAACCTAATTTAAACATTAGGCCATTTTCTGACGTCATGTTCCCTTTAAGACTCCATGTAGAAATCTAACCAGAGTGACAGTCATTTAAACCTAGAGGGACATAAAGCTGCTTTTCAATATTGCCACATTGCAGTGACTTTGTTCATCATTCTTTCACCATGGTGGACAGGACCGAGCTCTAATGAGCCGCTTGTCATTATTTCAGTGACATGCCGCTGCAGCAGGTCACTGGCTCTTAAGATGAATCGCCAGCACTAACTTCAGAAAAGAACGATTAGGTTGTAATTCCCGACAGCACAGAGGATGGATGCGGCTATAAATGTGGAAGACTAGGCGATGTCTGTGCGGTGGCGGCGTCTGCTGGTGCTAAAATATAAAGGTGCTGGGAATCAGTGTTTCTTGTTATTAAGAGCTGTCAAATTCAGTCCATCTCCGGGTCATATATAGATGGTGCGTTCTGTGAAGTCACATCAAAAAGAGTTGTGCTGCTGACCTGAAACCAGACTCCATAAATAAATACAGATCCCAGACCATACTCCCAAACCAGACCTAGAAACTAAAAAAGGTATGTAACAACCTCAAATCAGAGTCCCTAAACAAATACAGACCCCTAAGCGCAAACTTATTTCAGACTACCTTAGTAGTTACTGATTTACCTGGACCCCTAAAAAGTCACAGATCCCAGACCATGCCCTCTAAATGCAGACCCCCAAAAAAACTTGATAAAAAGAGACCCAGATCTTCTTAACCCCCCCTTCCCCATCAAACTAGACTCCTTAACCTAATACAAATCTCATCCCAGCCCCCCTAAACGAATACAGACCACAGATCCATACTGTAATAAGTATTGCGGATAACTCAGGAATCTAATGGCGTGAAGAGCAAAGACATGACTAAGATAAAGTATTAAAGTGAAAGTCTGTATTGAACACATGTGAAGCAAATAGAAGCAGAGTGATTATGCAGTACAATGAAAGTTCTAACACAGTGAAGCCAGGCAAGAGATCTTTAGATTAAAGTTCACACTGGTAGTGGCCATAAGCAGAAAAGTCTATTGATAACAGTTCACACTGGTAGTGGCCAGGAACGAATATTCAATAAGTAACAGTTCAAATTGGTAGTGGCCAATAATGGAATAGTCTATAAGTAACAGTTCATATCCAAGGAGGCCTAGAAATGGTATATAGTCTTTGAGAACACAGTACAGACCTGGATGCAGTGCTGAGCAATAAAATGCAAGTCCCGAACAGTCCAGAGCTCTGCAACTCCACTTACATAAAATTAACTGAATGGCCACAGTTGAACATTTAAAACAAACAGGCTTACGTGAAGCAGGGCAGACTGGCAGAACCTGAAGCAGGAACAAACTCCAGACAGAGCAACTTGATGCAGAGACACCAACAGGAAGCAGGAAAGGGGATTAGCTGGACTTCAGACTGCTGAGAAGCTGTAAAGAGCCATCCCGGAATAGCTGGTGAAAAGCACTAACTTGAGATGTACAGAGGAGCAAGAGATCCAAGAAAAATACTCAAGAAAGGACTGGAAGGTGTACAGTAGTTTATATCGGTAGGAAGACAGGAACACATGGACAGGAATAAAGCAGCAGACGCCATTTTAGAAAAGGGCAAGGAGACACAAAGGGTAATCTGAAGATTCAGAGTCCTGATGATTCACCGTGGCCGGGACTCCGGTTTAGACAGGCAGTAGCTTCTTCCTCTTGTCACGGGTGGACCGCGCCTGCCGGTAGTGGGGCCCGGTTGAGTGCAGATCAAAATAGAGAGACATCTTAGTGGAACAGATTAAGGGGTTAATTTGTCGTGACGCCACCTATGAGTGTTTCGGTAATCCTTACCGACGCTGCGGAGCCTCCGGGGGATGGATAGCAGCAAGATGGAACGCTCCCCAAGGCTGAGCGGTGATCCCCGGAGGCTGGAGCTGCTTAAGATGTTGTGCGGCAGCTGCAGTTACCTTGTGTGCAGACGGACGTAGTCATAAGGAAGCACGGACACTGTAAGTCTCTGTAACGGGTCTTTACTGTAACCAGCAGGCAATACATGGATACAGTGTGTAGATAGCAGACCGGGTGAACTCAGCTGTGATAGGTGTCCCTCAGAAATCCGCAGTGTTCCTCCATTCTAACTAAGTAGTTGCCGTTGTCGCCCAGGAATACCAGATCGGGTACAGGGAGGCTGCTTCAATCCCTATCCAAAGTATACGTTCGGATGTTTTGGGGAGCCTGGGTCCCTTGGTGGGTACACCGCTGGTTAGACGACGAGAATTTGGCGGGTGGTGGGGTGCTCCTGGAAAGCTGCTCCTCCACGCCTCTGGTTCGCATAGCAGAGCTGAACTGCTGCTAGCTTCGGTACCAGCAAACCAGCTGTATAAGGGCACGGAGTCTTTGGGAACCCGTTTCTTTGATGCCCGTAATTGGTAGGGAGATGGCTGGTAGAAGGTGGCCAGGGGCTGCACCGGCTGTGCAACCCCTCTCCTAGGTTGCAGAGCTGGGAGTCTGCAGGGGTCTTCTAAGTTGCTGTTACTTCTCCAGACTGGAGACTAGAACTCTCTAAGCCTGGACTAAACTTCCACTACACGCTACTCTTGCACTCCGCCCACCAGGACCTTGATTGGCCCTCTATACTAAGTGAGGCATGCAGAGTATGGATCTCTGAGTTAACCAGATGACTGCTGGGTCAGAGAATATTGCTGCTGCATTTATGGCTGCAATACCCTCCTGTGACGCACTCGTTGCGGGGCGCCACACTGACACATACAGATTCCAAACCATATTTCCTAGAGACCCTGACCTCTTAAAAAAGTACAAACTCCATACCGAAACCCCTAAACTAATATAACTTCCATAAAAGACCTCAACGATGCTTCCTAAATAGAAACCCAAGTTTCTAAACAAGTACAAACTTCCTTCTCAAATGCAGACCGTAGATCAGACTCTAAAACTAATGCAAATCCCATAAAATACTCTAAACTGTACTTCCTAAATAGAGACCCAGAGCTCATAAATAACTACAAACCTGAGGCCAACCCCTAACAAAGGCAGACCCTAAGCAGACCCTGTAAACTAAAACAGACTCCAGGCCAGACTGTCTAAATAAGTATATACCCAAATTAGACCCCCTAAATTAATACAAAACTCAGGCTGCCCCCTAAACAAACATAAATCCCATACCAGACAACAAACCGTACTTCTATGGAGACCTAAAGATTCCAAACATATAGGCTGGTTTCACACTACAGTTTTTTTCCCTGATCAGGTTCCATCCAGTTTGTCTGCCAAAACCAGGAGAGGAACCAGGAGTGTCTCCAAAACTCAGAACAGGTGTCAATCTTTTAATTATACTTTTTCTCTGCAAGTTGCTCTCCTGGTTTTGGCACACAAACCTGATCTAACCTGATCAGGGAAAAAAACTACAGTGTGAAACCAGCCATACAGACCCCAAGTCAGACCCCCTACACAAATGCAGACCGTAGACCAGATCCCTTAAACTATTAAAAATCTCATAAAAGACCTTAAACTTTACGTTTTAAGCTAGAGACCCAGAGCTCATATATAACAACAAACCTGAGCCCATACCCCCTAATTGAGTACAA
Source organism: Allobates femoralis (assembly GCA_033576535.1). Classification (NCBI taxonomy): domain Eukaryota; kingdom Metazoa; phylum Chordata; class Amphibia; order Anura; family Aromobatidae; genus Allobates; species Allobates femoralis. The sequence goes on from JARQOC010000010.1 coordinate 42,997,200, forward strand.
ATCCCAAAACAGACACCAAACTGTACTTCCTAAATGGAGACCTAAAGCTTCTAAACAAGTACATATCTCAAGCCACACCTCAGACACAAGCGTAGTTCTAGACCAGACCCCTTAATATACAAATCCCATAAAAGATCCTAAACTGTGCTTACTAAATAGAGATCCAGAACTCATAAATACCATAACTTCAAACTTGAGGCCAGAACCCCTATAAAAATGCAGACCTTATAGCATACTCTGATTCTACACCAGACTGTCTAAATAGGTATATACCCCAAACTAGACCCCTTAAATTAATACAGACCTCAGAGTAGACCCCCTAAATTAAGAATCCCATACCAGGAACCAAACTGTACTTCGTAAATAGAAACCCAAAGCATATAAACAAGTACAGACCTCACTCCAGACCCCCTACACAAATGTTGTCCTAGACCAGACACCTTAAACTATTACAAATCCCATAAAAAACCCTAAACTGTACATGTTAAATAAAGACATAGAGCTCATAAATAACTGCAAACCTGAGTCAAGACCACCTATAAAAAGGCAGACCCTAGAGCAGACCCTAACTCCAGGCCAGAATTTAGAGAAATAAGAATATACCCCTAGTGCATCCCTAAATTAATACAGTCCCCAGATTAGACCCTCTAAACTATTAAATCCCATACCAGATGTCGCGTCCCTGCAGATCCAGTCGCCACAGGGTGTTAGGGTGTAGTATCCACTCACAGGTAAGGGGAGTACAGACCGGTGCCGGGACACCCAGATCACACTAGGAATCATTGTAGTGGGGTTGGGTGGTGAAGGAGTTAGTTAGAGGGAGCACCTGGGAGGAGTGAGGCCAGGAAGAACATACGTAGAAGACATGGGACACATGACAGAGGGTATAAAAAGAGTGAGAAAGGTCTAGAACGTAGGAGAGACTAAGTGACTTCAGGAGAAAAAGAGGGTCCTAGAGACACGGAAAGTGAGCAATCCATCTATGGGGTCAAATTCATTGTCAAGCGCAAGTCATTGGAGGGACTAGGCTGAAGAACAGGGGCACCGGGAACCCCAAGACTAGTGGAGACTCTAGACCAGGCTCAACTAACAACCCAGAGGATGTGTAGCACTTCCAAGGTAACACGGTCGACAACCCCGCACACAGGGCCGCTGCTACGGCCTTACAGGTCATACTGGAGTGAGGGGCCCACCCATCATTGGAGAGGCACGGCAATTACAACAGGGGCAGGGGGTCTGGACGTGCTGGTGGGGGGCGTGGCTGTTTGGAGCAAGAAAGCCCGCCCCTCGGCCAGCACTCTGACAGCCTGAGGCTGTGTGTGCTTTGCCAGCGCAGCAGCAGAGCAGACATCACTAAACATGCTGGCTTCATAGCCTGCACTTAGTGAGCACTGACTGATGCGTGCTCAAATCTGTGCCCAGTAATGGGAAATGTGCACATACCTCTATCTGCAGAGCCCACACTAGATATATGGCTGCTCTGTGCTTACAGGACCTGTGATGATGTCACATGTGGGGGAGGAGTCAGGGGACACATGATCAGCTCCTCAGTGTATGCAGGACTCTGCTGTGCTGGTTGTTATGGTGCTGGATGAGGTGAAGGTTATGTGTGTGGTCAGGAGGGATTTACAGTGTGGATGTAGCAGAGCAGTGTGTACGAGGTGTTACAGAGTCGTAGCCGCATGTGTACGATGTGTACAGGCAGAGCCGGGTGTGTAGGAGGTGTATGGAGCGTAGCCAAGGGTGCACGAGGTGTTACAGAGCGGAGCCACGTGTGTACGAGGTGTTACAGAGCAGAGCCGCATGTGTACTAGGTGTACGGAGCAGAGTCGGGTGTGTACAAGATGTATAGAGCGGAGCCAAGGGTGCACAAGGTGTACGGAGCTGAGCCCATGTGTACGATTTGTACGAGCCGGGGTGTACAGGGTGTACGGAGCAAAGCTGCGGACCCGTGTAACATGTGTGGCCGCATGTGTACAAGGTGTACGGAGCGGAGCCGCTTGTGTACGATGTGTACAGAGCGGAGCCACATGTGTATGAGGTGTACGGAGTGGAGCCGTGTGTGTACGAGGTGTACGGAGCAGAGCCACGGGTGTGACATGTAGGGAGCGGAGCCGCGTGTGTATGAGGTGTACGGAGCAGAGCCGAGTGTGGACAGGGTGTACGGAGCAACGCTGTGGACCCATGTAACATGTGAGACCGCATGTGTACAAGGTGTACGGAGTTGAGCCCGGGGTGTACAAGGTGTACGAAGCGGAGCCGTGTGTGTGCAAGGTATACGGAGCAGAGCCGAGTGTGTACGAGGTGTACAGAGCGGAACCACGTGTGTACGAGGTGTACGGAGCCGGGTGTGTACGAGGTGTACGGAGCAGAGCCGGGTGTGCACGAGGTGTACGGAGCGGAGCTACGAGTGTACGGAGCGGAGGCGCGTGTGTACGGAGCGGAGCCGCGTGTGTACGAGGTGTACGGAGCAGGGCCACGGTGTGACATGTAAGGAGCAGAGCCGCGTGTGTATGAGGTGTACGGAGCAGAGCCAAGTGTGTACAGGGTGTTCGGAGCAAAGCCGCGGACCCGTGTAATGTGTGGAGCGGAGCCGTATGTGTACGAGGTGTACGGAGTGGAGCTGTGTGTGTACGAAGTGTACGGAGCGGAGCCATGTGTGTACGACATGTACGGAACAAAGCCACGTGTGTATGAGGTGAACGGAGAAGAGCTGTGTGTGTACGAGGTGTACGGAGCGGAGCCGCATGTATACGATGTGTACAGAGCGGAGCCATGTGTGTACGAGGTGTACGGAGCGGAGCCGAGTGTGTACGAGGTATACGGAGCGGAGCCGAGTGTGTACGAGGTGTACGGAGCGGAGCCATGTGTGTACAAGGTGTGCTTTCTTTGTGGGCGTGGCCGTTTGGAGAAAGGAGGCCTGCCCCCCGCCGACATGCCAGCCTGCTGCTGGCAAATGGCAAAGAACGGCCACACTCCACCAGTATCCCCCGCTGGCAAGTGGCAAAGCCTGCAAGCTGCTCACCCAATCCAGGCTCAGTGCCGGCCTCTATGAAGTTCTCTGGGTGCCTGGTGCCGGAGACCGGGAGACGCAGAGGAAGAAGCTGCCTGGTGCTGGAGACTGGGAGCCGCAGAGGAAGGAGATGCCTGGTGCCGGCGAGCGGGAGACCGGGAGGAAGAAGCTGCTGGGATCAGGAGCGTGGAGACAGTTAAGATGCAGTTTCAGCAATAGATAGCAGCCTGGGGAAACAGAGTGGGATAGATGGATGGACGGATGGGGTGGCCTGGAAGAGGGGGCAGAATGGGATGGATGAATGGGGGGGCAGTTTTCCGTTGTATCCGGCAGATGGCGCCGGATCTGCTGCCTAACGGCCGACTTGCATCACCTATCCAGCAAGCCCCATGCCTTGTCTATGGGGCTTGCAGTGGGGCGCAGCAAGTGCGGTTCTGCTGGATCCGGCAGATCCGGCACTTGCTGAGGCAAAAAAAATCGCTGCTAATCATGTTTTTTTGGCTTCAGGAGGAAGAGAGTGTCCTAGAGACACGGGAAGTGAGGAATCCACATGTGGGGCTTGAATTCATTGTCAAGCGCATGGCAATGGAGGGACTAGGCCGAAGAACAGGGGCACCGGGAACCCCAAGACTAGTGGGAGAATCCAGACCAGCTTAACTAGCAACCCGGAGGCCATGTAGAACTTCCAAGGTGATACGGTCGAAAACCACGCACATCTGCTGACAAGATGGCAACCATAGGGCTAAAGGGAGACACTGCGGGTTAGATCCCTAAGAAAAGCCCACAGTCACTGGCTCTGAGCTCTGTGAGGCGAGGTGCAAGGCAGGAGGGTGAGAGCAAGCGCAGTTTAAAGGGGCCGAGAAAGGACAGAGAATGGGTGCTGGTTATGTGTCATCCTCCTACCCGGGAGTAGCTGGATCCCTGTCTCCGAGAACCCATTGCTCAGCGGCTGTTGCACAAAGACTGTGAGTAAAATAACTGAAGACTGCAACCCACTGTGTCTGTGAACTTTCTTACGCGTCAAAAGCACAAGAAACATAAGTACCAACTCACTCAGGTACCTTTGGCCACCTTAGGGGTCAGCCCTACCCGTAGAGGGCTTAAGAACATTGCTGCCTCCCAACCATCAGCCCCCAGAGGAACTGTCATGCAGCAGCGCCCATCTATAGCACAAGCTGCTGGTGGCGTTTACGTAAAATGAATAAGTATCCCCAGGTCTAGTTATCCCTTCCAGAATGAACCCTCCACGCCAGATGCCCTTCTCTAAAAAAGAGAGCCACCCACACCGAACTTTTAATGACACCGCCAGGGTCACAGAGCCGGGTCTCGGTCCCTGTGATCCCCGTGATGAAGCCTCAAAAAAGCCCGGTTCCGAGTATCCTAAGGCCCTAGAGGGGCGTTTCACCAGATACCAAACCATATTTCGTAAATAGAGACTCAAAGCTTTTAAACAAGTACAAACCTCACACCAGACCCCTTTTCTTAAATGTAGTCCTGGACCAGACCCCTTAAAGTAAAACAGAGCCTAGGACAAACTCCCCAAATAATTATAGACTCACAATCAATTCCACCTCTATCCTCCATAAAAAAAACTAAACCAGACACCAAACACTAGACCCCTAAACTAATCCAGACGTCAGACGATGCTTCCTAAATACATTCCCAAAGTTCCCAAACAAGTATAAATTTCAGACTAGACCCTTAACTAATACAGACCCTCAACCTTCTAAACAAATATGGACCCCAAACCAAATCCCCTGAACTAACACAGACTTCAGACCAGACCCTTGAAACAATCACATACTCCACACTATACTTCCTTACTATGGAATCAGACCCCCTAAACTAATACAGACTTTCAACCTTCTACACAATTATGGACCCCAAATCAAATCCCTTGAATTAACCCAGACCTCAGACCAGACCCTCGAAACAACCACAAGCCCCACTATACTTCCTTACTATGGCATTGGACCCCTAAACTAATACAGACCTTCAACCTTCTAAATAATTATGGACCCCAAATCAAATCTCCTGAATTAACCCAGACCTCAGACCAGACCCTCAAAACAAGCACAAACCCCACTATACTTCCTTACTATAGAATCAAACCCCCTAAACTAATACAGACTCCAAACCAGACCACTGACAGAAATTAAGTTCCCAGACAAGACCCCTGACAGACCCCAAACCAGACTCCCTTACAGAAATAAAAACTCCAAACCAGACCCCTGACAGAAATAAAGACCCCAAATCAGACTCCTTGACGTTAATAAAGACCTCAAACCAGACTCACTTAACTAACACAAAACCCAAACCATAGTCCCCATATATTGACTCCGACCCCCTAAACATGTACAAACCTCATGCCAGACCACCTAAACAAATACAGACTCCAGAAGAGATCCCTAAATACAATAAAAAAAACAAATGGGGAACCCACACCAGACCCTGTACTTGATAAATCTTAAGGCCCCGTCACACACGTCAACGTCCGAGCGATCCGATCAACGATCCGACTTGACCTAGTTCGCTTGATTGTCGTTCAATGATCGCGAATGAAGTGCCACACGTACAGATATCATTAATGACGCAGCAACGATTCCACAACAAGCGGGCGATACTTGCGGTCGTTTGATCACCTACGTCCTTCAGTTCTGAATAGGCGAAGTCGTTAACGACATCGTTATTAAGGTGTCACACACAGGTTGGACGGACGATCATCGCTTGGTTTAAGGTCCTGATCACCAACCTCCGATGAACGATCAGCCAACTTATCGTTGATCGTTTCTACTAGTCACACGCAACAACGTTGTTGCTCCACCCAAAAAGCCGTGACGTACAAACGATATCGTTAACGATATCGTAGTATGTGACGGGGCCTTTACAGGATCCTGGGAGGTCTGCTCTAATTTGGGGGGAAGTTGCCAAATAATGGTAAATTCCCCTAATCTGTTAATCCCAACCCAACGTCCGAATGTTATTAGCTCTTATTAATGTGAATGGCTCAGAGACTAGGCCTCATGTATGTAATCTAGTGGTGTTAACGATAGCAACCAATGAGAGATCAGCTTTCATTTTTTTTTAAACTTGTCAGAAAATGAAAGCAGTTATTTGATTGGTTGCTACGGGCAAGGCATGAGGCCTAGTATGTATTGCTGCCAAATAAAGGGGTAACTGGAAGTTCTTGGGCCCCATGAATTATCTCACAGGGGCCCCTGAATAGCATAATGTTGACTCACCGTGGCCGGGACTCCGGTTTAGACAGGCGATGCTTTCTTCCTCCTTGTCACGGGTGGACCGCGCCTGCCGGTAGTGGGGCCCGGTGTAGTGCAGATCAAAAGGGTTGAAGACGTCTTGGTGGAACAGATTAAAGGTTTTTTTTTAATTTATTCGTGACGCCACCTATGAGTAGTTTCGGTAAGGACTACCGACGCTGCGGAACCTCCGGGGGATGGACAGCAGCAAGATGGAACGCTCCCCACAGGCTGAGCGGTGATCCCCAGAGGCTGGAGCTGCTTAAGATGTTGTGCGGCAGCTGCGGTTACCTTGTAGTGCGGACGGACAGTTCATAAGGAAGCATGGACACAGAAAGTCTCTGCAACGGGTCTTTACTGTAACCAGCAGGCAATACATGGTATACAGATTACGGGTAGTAGACCGGGTGGACTCAGCAGTGATAGTGTCCCTTAGAAATCCGCAGTGTTCCTCCATTCTAACTAAGTGGTTGCCAGTGTCGCCCAGGAATACCAGATCGGGTACGGGGAGGCTGCTTCAATGCCCTATCCATGATGTACGTTCTGGATGTTTTGGGGAGCCTTGGATCCCTCAGTGGGTACACCGCTGGTTAGACGACTGGAAGTTGGCTGGTGGTGGGGTGCTCCTGTAAAGCTGCTCCTCCACTCTTCTGGTTCGCGTAGCAGAGGTGAACTGCTGCCAGCTTCGGTACCAGTGAACCGGCTGTGAGTTGTGGGCACGGGAGTCTTTTGGGAACCCGTGGTGATGATGCTCAATCCCGGTTGTTAAGGCCTCAGGTGCTGACACCCGACCGGTGACGGCCCGGGGCTGCACGGGGTGCGGAGCCCCCGCTCCTCTCCAAGTTCTAGACTGCTCAGGTCAAGTTCTAGATCCCTTCTCTCCTGACTAGACTAAGGGTCTGTCCTCCTACACACTTCCCTAGCACTCCGCCCACCAGGACCTAGGATTGGCCCTCTGTTCTAGGTGATGCATGCAGGGTTGGATTTCTAAGTTAACCAGATCACTGCCGTGTCAGAGAATATTGCGGCTGCATTTATGGCTGCAATACCCTCTTGTGACGCACTCGTTGCGGGGCGCCACAATGTCATTCTAACACCCTCTGGCAATGCACATGTGACCCTTCATTATACTTTGGGGTAGATTTATCATAAGTTAAAAGATAAACATATTTTTGTTAAAAAGTGAAATCTGCTCGTTGATCAGTTGTTATGGCAACAAAGACAGATTTACACTTAGTTTTCCATTTTTCACTACCTTCAAAATCTCTGCTTGTTGTCAATGAACTGAAATGACTCTGTAAAATTCTCTTATCAGCTTAACCCCATCCGCGGTAGCCATTTTATAGAGGACCTGTCACCCCCTGGTACTATGCTAACTGAATGCATCACTGAATGCAGGGTATCTGCTGCATTCAGGGAAGGGGTCCCCCATGTCTGTAAGCTGTTAAAAAGACTTTATAAAGTGTACAAATAGGAAGTCCGGAGGGACTTAATCAGTAATAAGTCATCGCTGTTGCTGGTGCCCTCCCCTCCTTCAGCCCTCCCTGTGCCACCTCCAGCCCTTTCTTGTTCAGCCTCCTGTATGTGTCATCGCTGAGAGCTGGAGGTGGCACAGAGAGGGCTGGAGGTGGGGAGGACACCAGCAACAGTGATGACACATAAAGGAGACTAAACAAGAGAGGGATGGAGGTGGCACAGAGAGGGCTGGAGGCGGGGAGTACGCCAACAACAGAGATGACTCATTACTGAGTAAGTACCTCCTGACTCCTTATCTCTACACTTTATAAAGTCTTTTTAAGAACTTAAAGGGGGGCTGGAGACATGGGGGACCCCTTCCTGACAGACTGCATTCACTTAGCCTAGCACCAGGGTGGTGACAGGTCCTCTTTAAGTTTGTGCTTTTTCATCTTTTCCTCCATTTCTTCCAAAAACCATTTATTTTTATCAAAAAAGAAATGAGAGGAAAGGAAAAGCCTCACCGTGTGTATGATATTCAATTGCTTCTATCAGTAGATGGATCGATTCATACCGATGACCAATGGTTAAATATGGAAAAAGTTCATGCGGATCAACAATATCTAATGACAGATTCCTTTAAAAGGAGCCTCTGTTACCTAGCAGCTGCCTGTAAACTTGCGCCGAACATTGCTGTTAACCGTTAAGATGTGTCAACTGATAGTAGACTCTGAATGGTGATTGGATCCTGAGAAAGGAGTTTGTCTCCAAAACGCGTAGAATAAAATCACTTACAAGGATCCTATTTGATTTGGTTTTGTTTCCTACTGCAGCTCAATTTTAACCCTTCTATCTCCACTGAAGTGAAGTTTAAATGGCACAATGGCATATGCACTTGTGCACCAGCTCCCATTAGCTTTGTGTCGGGGGCCCGAGAAGGCTCTTTTGGTTGCCATTGTAGTATCATGTGAAGCTCAGGCAAGGGCTGAGCTTCATACAAGAACTTTAATTACACTGTATACTGCAATATTTTAATGTTTCACTGTATAGAATAAGAAATTGAACAATTGCTGGTTCAAGTTCCCTAAAGAAAGGAAAATATAAAGTAAAAAAAAAGTTGTAAGAAATAAAAAAAATATTTATGAAAAGGAGAGAGGGAAGTGCACATAGGGTTTTATCCGCAGTATAGATAAAAGGATATCTGTGGTTAGACTCACCCCCTTTGGTTGTATGAATCACAACCAATTTGAAGATAAATGGCCCTGAGGAAGTAGCAGAAGGCTACGAAACGCGTCGGCTCCAATAAAATATAAAGATAAGCATCCGGACCAGTCTTTACTTGGTGGCGCAGAGTAAACCAATTTTTCCTTCTATCCAGATCAGAAAAATATATACCGTATACCGTATATACTCGTGTATAAGCCGACCCGTGTATAAGCCGACCCCCTACTTTTGCCCCCAAAACCTGGGAAAATTTATTGACTCGTGTATAAGCCGAGGGTGGACCCCAGCACAGGTATACAGCCCCAGCAGTGTGGTATACAGCAGCCTCCCCAGTGGTATATACAGGCCCCAGCAGTGTTACAGCAGCAGCCCCAGTGGTATATACAGCAGCAGCCCCAGTGGTAGTATACACGCAGCCCCAGTAGTATATACAGCCCCAGTGGTAGTATACACGCAGCCCCAGTAGTATATACAGCCCCAGTGGTAGTATACAGCCCCAGTGGTAGTATACAGTCCCAGTGGTAGTATACAGCAGCCCCAGTGGTATATTCAGCCCCAGTGGTAGTATACAGCAGCCCCAGTGGTATATTCAGCCCCAGTGGTAGTATACAGCCCCAGTGGTAGTATATAGCCCCAGTGGTAGTATACATACAGCCCCAGTGGTAGTATACAGCCCCAGTGGTAGTATACAGCCCCAGTGGTAGTATACAGCAGCCCCAGTGGTATATTCTGCCCCAGTGGTAGTATACAGCCCCAGTGATAGTATATAGCCCCAGTGGTAGTATACACACAGCCCCAGTGGTAGTATACAGCAGCCCCAGTGGTATATTCTGCCCCAGTGGTAGTATACAGCCCCAGTGGTAGTATATAGCCCCAGTGGTAGTATACACACAGCCCCAGTGGTAGTATACAGCCCCAGTGGTAGTATACAGCCCCAGTGGTAGTATATAGCCCCAGTGGTAGTATACAGCCCCAGTGGTAGTATACAGCAGCCCCAGTGGTATATTCTGCCCCAGTGGTAGTATACAGCCCCAGTGATAGTATATAGCCCCAGTGGTAGTATACACACAGCCCCAGTGGTAGTATACAGCAGCCCCAGTGGTATATTCTGCCCCAGTGGTAGTATACAGCCCCAGTGGTAGTATATAGCCCCAGTGGTAGTATACACACAGCCCCAGTGGTAGTATACAGCCCCAGTGGTAGTATACAGCCCCAGTGGTAGTATATAGCCCCAGTGGTAGTATACAGGGCCCCAGCAGGGCCCCCCTCATAATTTGCCGCCCCCACCTCCCTTTCTGGGCCCCCCCGCATGCAGCGCTGCACATATACATTACCTGTCTAGCAGCTGTCACCCTCCGATGGCGGATCGCGGCTCCCGGCTCCGGGCTCCATCTTCCTCGCTGTCTTCCTGCTGTGTGACCGGGGCACAGCGCGATGATGTCATCGCGACGCCAGCCGGTCACCTGACAATCAGGAAGACAGAGAGGAAGATGGAGCCCGGAGCCGGGAGCCGCGATCCGCCACCGGAGGGTGACAGCTGCTAGACAGGTAATGTATGAGCGCAGCGCTGCATGCGGGGGGGCCCAGAAAGGGAGGTGGGGGCGCCAAACTTTTTAGGGGGCCGTATTGACTCGCGTATAAGCCGAGGGGGGGACTTTTCAGCCCAATTTTTGGGCTGAAAAACTCGGCTTATACGCGAGTATATACGGTATATGAAAGTTTAAATCATGCCCACTTTTCTCTATTCCAGCATAAACACATTTTGGGTGGCATTTTAAAAAACAATCCTTCACCTCACACTGATCAAAGATCTACCTACCCTCTTTCCCCTTAAATAAGATGGGGGGGGGGGTGGAGTACTGAATGGGAATATTGGGGGCTGCAAGGGGATGTTGGAGATATTGGGAGCAGCATGGGAGAATTGGGGCTTGCAAGGAGATGATGGCAAAAACAAAACTTCCCCTGAAAATAAGACATAGTGCATTTTTTTGAGCAAAAAGTTACATAAGAGAGTGTTTTATTTTTGGGGAAACAGGGTAATAGGTGAATCTATAGATACGAAGCAGAAAATGTCCCAAAGGATCTCCAATCTCAGTCATGAAAACTGCCTCACAGATCATAGCAACCAATCAGAGCTCAGCTTTCACTTTACCTCAGCAGATACAATGCTGCTATATGTGATCTGTGTTGAACGTTGAGGCGAGTGAATGCTAACAAAGTTATTCGCGAGTTTTAGAAGTTTAAGAAAGTGTAAGTTGATAAAAAAAAGGTTCGAGAGAATATAATGCTCATCCTTATCGTTCTAAGAAAACATATTTTGAGGCAACCAACACACAAGTGAACAGGAGTCGCAAAATACTAAGAACTTCGAAAACATTCTGGGCACGAGGAAGGATCACTCTATGGTCCTAGAATAGCTGTTTGATCGGAAGTAATCATGTTTCTGTGTAATTGTCGCGGTCATGGGGCCAGGGTACTCAACCATCTGGGGGTTAACAGTTCAGAATGATCACAGTGGCGGTCACCAGAGGTTGTGGCCCAGCTGGACATTGTTTAGAGGAGTATTTACAAGGGATAAAATTTGTCGTGATGCCAACTTGAGTTCTGGCCTGTAGGTGACCAGGAGCTACTGTGGAAGCTTCCAAGAGAGCATGGTGTGCAGCCAGATGTTAAGCCCTCTCCAGTTAGGGTGGGAGTCCCTTGGAGGTGTAGAAAGTAGATGGGATAAGGAGGAGGATGAAGGTTGTGGTGCAAGGCGATGGCTCTGCAGGTGGGTGTAGTAAGGTGCAGGAAGGACCAGACAACACATAGTTGTTGTGGTTCTTACTATTATACTCCAGGTCAGTGCAGTTACAACCCAGCTGGGGCACAGAGACAATCAAGATTACAGCCTGGCCAGCCCAGAGGTATTCAGAGTCCACCTTGCTGAGACACAGAATATATTTGGCCTTCCTTACTGCCTTTTCTTTCTGACTCTTGCCTACCCCTTGTCCTCTCCTCAGTGTCCAGTGGTTGCCAGTTCCTTCAGGCAGGTAGCTGTGGGTCCTATGAGTGATAGTTTTTCTTATCCTCTAACCCTGTATAGCCCCTTGAGCCTGGGAAAAGTCCACAAAGTTAGTCACTGTACATGAATCCCAGTGACCTCTAGTTTCAAGGTTGATCCCGAAGTATCCCAAACCAAATTGGGGCTGGTACCCCTGCTGCACGTATCTCCTCAGCCCAGCTTCAACACCTGGCATCAGATTTGTGTCCTCCAGGTCCTGGACCTAGCACTTCTCTCCATGCTTAGTGCTATCTCTCCAGCTGCCTGTCTGGAACTGACTACAGCTGTTCTCCTTCCTCTTACTCCCCACCACTAACCTAACTCCTCCCTCCAGCCAGTAAGTGGGGACTGCCCTGAAAGTGGGTTTCTTCTGCCCAGCACCAACCTGGCCTAGAGTTTGGGTGTTTTGGGTGCAATTGGGGGTCTCGGCAAAGTTTCCCCCTCTTACCTCTGGGCATGATAATCTGGCGCCCTCTGGCTAGGCACCACAGAGAGGTATTGCACACTGACAAACAATGTGATATCTCTTTAAATTGTCGGTTCAGGGTTTAACCTATGGAGTCTGCTTTTGCACACACACCTAGGATTAGGCCACTTAGAATAGGGGGGACTGGTAATTTAGTAGGTCCTAAAAGAAGGTGGAGCCTAGAGTAGAGTAGTGAGAGTGAGTGACAGTTTAGGTCAGACAGTGCTGGGAAGGCAATCAGGAAGGACAGGCCTGACAGTGCCGCCAGGCCTGACAGTGCCGCTGACAGGAGGGATCCCCATCTTTAAGTGGGGGGCCCAGGACAGCAGTAAATGGACCAGGACTGGTTGGAGCCAGCTGGTCACGTTGGGGGAAAACACCGGTGACGCCGGAAGCCGAGGTGGTCAGGGGTTCACCTCTGACCGCAGACCTACGAGCTGCGAGCCCATAAGAATCGGGTTGCCGTTAGCGCCACAAGGACATCTCACCCCTCAGGACTAAAACCGGTTGAGGGCACTAGTGATTGCGGACTGAATTCCGGTGCCGGGAGAAATTGTGCGCTCCTGCTGCTCCCGTCCGTACTGGTAAGAGACCAACCGGATCGGCTAGTGACAGACCGTAGGACTGGCGGGAGAGCGCTGTGAAGGTGGTAGAGACTGGGAAGAATAGAGTTGACCCCAAAAGACAAAGAGAGAAAACATCTAGAGACTCCATAAGGGGGACCCTGAGCTGGCAACATCCACCCGGTAAACCAAACTGTACCGTGTTCCGTTTTAACATCTGCTGGTACCCAGTAAAGTGGAGTTAAACTTGAATTGGTGTCCGTTGCAGCACCAACATCAACGTTGCATCAGAGGGGTAAGAACTGCAACAACTACTCCTTCATCCCCCTTACCAACCATCATCATCCATCACCATTGCCCTGAGGTAAAAGCTCCTCCTGTGGGAAGCTGGACCACTCTGCTGCACCCACCATCACCTCAGCGTTGGCTTGCAGTGCCGGTGCCTATATTACTGGGATTCACAGGTGGCATCACGTTCCTTGTAAATATTCCCTCCCCACCATCTAACTCAAATGATAACCAGGGCAAGGAACCGGGATCCCGACCACCCATGATTCCCCCATCCAAGAAGCCATCAGTCCCGGTGTCCGAGTACCCCTAGCCCTGGCCACGTCAATAACATACATGAGAAATGCATACAATACCATTATTGGCAGCCACACCGCAGGGTGCCACATGATCAGAACGAAAAACTTGACCCGTGTTTTTCTCGTAGCCACTTTTGTCAAATCGGCGGCCACAATATCTCCAGAATCAACAGACGTATTCACATATATTCAGTATCTAAGTGCCAATCTCCTGGACCAGAATCAAGTCAAAAGATTCTGTGATCCCTGACTGTAATGTCTGTATACTCTTAGTATTCTGTGATCCCTGGTTTAATGTCTTTATACTCTTATTTTCTGTGATCCTGGCTGTAATGTGTGTATACTCTTATATTATGTGATCCCCGCTATAATGTCTGTATACTCTTATATTCTGTGATCCTCAGCTGTAATGTGTGTATACCCTGTATATATGTGATCCTTGCTTAATGTCTGTATACTCTTATTATATTATGTGTATACCCAATCTTGTATGCTGTTGTATATATAATTTATATTCTGTGATCCTGGCTGTAATGTCTGTATACTCTTATATTCTGTGATCCCCGGCTGTAATGTCTGTGTATACTCATTATTCTGTGATCACCTGCTGTAATGTTGTTATATTTTATATTCTGTGATCCCCGATTGTAATGTCTGATATACTCTTATATTCTGTGATCCCCGGCTGTAATGTCTGTTTCTCTTATATTCTGTGTTCCAGCTATAATGTCTGTATACTTTTATATTCTGTGATCCCCGTCTGTAATGTCTGTACTTTATATTCTGTGACCGCAGCTGTAATGTCTGTATACTCTTATATTTCTGTGATCCCTGCTGTAATGTCTTGTACTCTATATTCTGTGATTCCCGGCTGTAATGTCTGTATACTCTTATATTCCTGTGATCCCCAACTGTAATGTCTGTTATAACGTCTTACATTCTTATGATCCCCAGCTGTAATGTGTGTATACTTTTATATTCTATGATCCCCGGCTAATGTCTGTATACTCTTATAGTCTGTGATCACATGCTGTAATGTCTGTATACTCTTATATTCTGTGATCCCCAGCTGTGATGTCTGTATAATTATATTCTGTGATCCCTGGCTGTAATGTCTGTATAACTCTTATATTCTGTGATCCCGGCTGTAATGTCTGTATACTCTTATATTCTGTGATCCCCAGCTGTAATGTCTGTATACTCTTATATTCTGTGATCCCCAGCTGTAATGTCTGTATACTCATATATTCTGTGATCCCCAGCTGTAATGTCTGTATACTCTCTTGCTTCCCTACCTGCCCAGGAACTGTGGTATATCTGACCTGTTCCTTCATGGTCAAAGACATCCATTACACAGGATGTGTAATAAGATAATAATAAGATAATAATAAGGATATTTATAAGAATATCTCTAGACAGGAACATTTTTTAACACATCCAATTGTGGAACTTATTATTATTCTAGGATATATTAATTAAACTGTACAATTGTTTGCGGCACAACGCCTTTAAGGGGTGTTATCGCTGCTCCTATGGCAGTCCTACTCTGTGACTGTAAGGACTTTGCAGGCGATGGAGCTAACATATTGCCGGCAGTGACAGCTCATTTGGCCTATGGACAATCTGCCATCCTGCATAGAGTTGTAACAATGACGACAGAATACACATTTACTGCTTGTATTACTGTTTTATGAAGGACATAAAATATCCTTCCATTGTAGTGTCTAGAAATCATTTATTAATGCTTACGACTCCGCCACAAGCCAATATTTATAGTGGAAGCCATTATTTTTATCTATTGTAATCAATATAGTATTTGCACGTACGGTTGTCAGGGTAATGGGCTGGGGTTGATTAAGGTTTATATAGACCTCTGGACAAACTATGTGTTCCCCCCTCCTATTATTTGGAAGTGTAAAGTAATACTGTAATCATAGTGCCATAATGGGCATAAATAATACCACCATTACATGCAAACGTGCAAAGTAAGTGATCCATAAATAGGTCCATACTGCTGATATATAATACAACATCTGCCAGTGCCGTGCCGTACTATAATAAAGACCCAGTTACACACACATAATTGTGCAGAGATTTGTTGCAGTGAAATCATGGACACATTGATCCATCTGTACACAGCCACAAAATGGACAATGTGTCCATGATTTCACTGCAACCAGAGATCTGCAAACAATCTATCCATAATTATCTGTATGTGTAACTGGGCCTTAGCCCTGCTACAGTCGATAGTGAGAAAAGAATACCGCTGTACAGCACCTACATAATGTCATGGATTGGAACCCACGAGTATGTGCTGTGTGACTTGCTTATTTCTCCTCTGAGTCACAGCAGGTTCTATTTCTTTCCACGTTCTTATTATGTTATCCTTGTTTCATTTGTCTTCAGACAACAGGTGTTTTCATTTGTTAATTTAGTCTGCCCTATCACATTTTGGGTACGGCAATTTACGCCTTCCCCTGGCTGATATTTCCTGCTGGTGATATTCTTTGTGGATTCTACTTGAAGTTACAGCCTTTGGATTTCTGCCAGTCAGATAGAGATCAGCTAGATTATTTATCTCTACAGTTTCTTCTATCTGTCCTGCTCCTTTCTGCTTTCTTTAGGTAGGAGGGAGGAGGTTTCTTTCTAGCAGTTGTATTTCACTTTTTCACAGTTTTCATATGCTCTCACTCAGGAATCCATTCTATATCTGCACACCTTCCTGATTCAGGGTTTTAGTGGTCTTTCCCTTTCCCCTGGTTCCTAAGGAGATACGAGGAACAATCAATGGCCAATTAGTAAGCCGGGTCTGTGTTATCATGTCCTCCTCTTGTGGTTAGGGTTATTTCAGCCTGTGCAGGGGCCACTATGGACTGCGCTGCTAGGGACCTTAGTCTGTACAGGAACCTGTTGGCTCGGGTGTGTTCATTCTGAGATAAGCTCTAGGTTCCTGTATGAGTTACTACAAGTGCATAACACATCATATTACCACAGCCATATTGGGACATAAGTTTGTCACTGGTTTTCTTTGTTCTTTATATGGTCCTTTAGGTTCAATCCTGGCTGTACTATCATCTTCATTAACCAGCCAGGGTGTCTGCAATTCCTTTCTTATAAATCTCTCTCAAAGAGAAGCTGATTACAGGTGTGCCGACTAATTCAGAACTATCACAAACAGCTGAGATTTATGGTGGAACCAATCATTTAATCTGCCTACAGTGCCCCCGCAGGTGACGTTAGGCATTACACATCTCCCTATGAATTTATTTGAGGCCAAATTAGACACCCGTCTTGAGGAGTCACACAATCGTTCCAATTAGTCTTCAAAGGAGACCACATCCGGGACTTTTACCTCCATTAAGACATGTACATTGGGACATAATGAGAGCATCAGCTGTCCCTGGACTGAATCAATTTAACATCCACTTCTCTGTATTGATCCCTTCATGAAATATGTCTGGTACACCCAATATCTACCTATTTATGGCCACAGTTCAGTTTATTACTAGCCCAGAGCGATGATCCAGGGGTCAGGAGGTTAAACAATCTACGTGCAGTTTGCAGCAATTATCCATCTGACCACATCTGTTATTATTGATGGCAGGTCACCATGTGTATCACAACACATGCAAGGTCCCTTTAAAAGGAAATCAGTTTTCTGAGTCAATTATAGATGAGGTCTGTTTCAACATTCCTTCATTTTGTGACCAGCAATGGGTACAATGGGGCACTTTATATAGTCTTTAGTGATGAGCAAGCAGTGCAATGGTCCAGTGCTTGGTACTCAAATGAGCAGGTCGGACACAAGGACGGGGTTCTACTGAAGTACCGAGTACAATGGTAGTCAATGAACAACTCGCGAATGAATAACTGGGATAGAGAGCGCAATAGGGTCTTATCTGATAAAAACGGTGACAGGTAGGGTGAGATGAAACTGCTCACCTTAGAGGGTTGTGTTACCCACAACCAGTATAAAAGGCTCCAAACAGCTGCTGCAGTATCCACAGGCCAAAGCAATAGTAGACAAACTTGAGGAAATATGTGGAATCCAACTGCGCTGCTGTACAATCGACCATATACCAAGGAAATCAGTGAATGCAAATGGCTTTTATTCAACGCACTTCAAGGTGTAGTCCTCACCCCTTCATCAGGATAACCACTAAAAATGGGGAGGAAAAATGCTTGAGTTTCCCATTGACTTCCATTATACTCTGTACTCGAATCGTGCCCTCCAAGCGTCCAACTGCTCATTTCGAGTACCAAGCACTCGAGCATTGTAGTGCTCACTCATCACTTACAGTCATTGAATCTACTGATTCCCTTAGTTCCAAAGATATATGTGAGCATAGCTGGACTCTTATAAGACCTGTCAACATCTACATCAAAAAGTGCTACATATCAAGCAGTTACAAAGAGGATCTCTCTCTATTTTTTGGAGGACCTGGCTTGTCCATGTATTACATGAATCACATATGAAAATTGTCTCTTCAGAGAGGAAGAGGGCTTGAACCCTAGTGCCACCTATTGGAAGTAACAATCCTAAAAGTCCAAATCGACTCGTTAAAGGGTCATTTTTGACTTTTAGAATTGCAACTTCCAAAAGGTGGCATGAGGGTACCTTTACACGCGGCTACATTTCTAGGGTGGCTACAGGTAACTTACTGGTTGTAGTGAAATCATGGAGATAAGGTTCTATCTTGTTGCTGTGTACAAATGGAATAATCTCTCCATGATTTCACTGCAACCAGTAAGTTACCTGTAGCCACCCTAGAAATGTAGCCCCATGTAAAGGTACCCTAAGGGTTCAAACCCTCTTTCTCTCTGAAAGGGCATTTTACATATATAATTTCCCATTGGAGAATTGCCGGTATTTAAGTCTCCTCATACTGGTGTGTCCCCTAAGATCCCCATCTTAGCCTCTCACCTAGCCAAACTAGATCTCATACTTTGCACTGATGAAGGGCAATGTCCCAAAACACCATATCTTCAATTTGAAATTATGGTTTGGTTGTTATTATTCTAAGTCATATAATTCACATGTAATGCTTAATTTCTGCACTGGTGGCACTGCAGGAAAACTGAACACTTGTAAGATTCTCCAGGAATTTACAGCTAATTGTTGGGATCTCCAGCACCAGAACTCTCTGCAGTCAACTTATTTTTGGTGGAACCTTCCAAATTAGGGAAGTTTGTAAAATGAAAAATCACACCAAGGCAGCAACTTAAGCCTGGGGTTCTTAGGTCTACCATGAGATGTTTAGGGGGGCCGGGCCAAAGCAACTGATTTGACTCTGCTCCATGCTGAGACTCATTTTCCTATCATCCCTATGAATTCCACACCATGAATCCAATGACAAAATGACCCTTGGGATTTTCTTTAGGGTACCTTTTCACGCCGCAACTGTGGTGAGAAAGCTGAGAGGCAATCCGGATCCCCGTCACCGTTGCCGTGAAATTGCTACGAAATTGCAGCGTGTATTTGGTGAATCCGGTGGTGTTTTAGAAAGTTGCGCCCGGTTGCAATTTCAGAGCACTGCTCGAAAACCAGACGCAACCATAAAGGTGAATTTCCCTGCTTTTGGCGTGTGAAGGGGCGATAGGGATGGAATCAGCATCGCCTACTGAATTATCGGAGGCGTGCCACAGCGTGCTGGACACCGCGCCCCGTCAGCGATGATTGGTGGTGGCTACTGTGTTACCATTGGCTGTCCCTTCACAGGGCGCCATATTTGAAGAGCTGTCCATTCACACTACACAATGGCAATGGCGTAATTTATTAGCCAGCCTTCCTGCGCAGGCTGGCCAATCATGACACTATTGCGTTGTCTAATCAGCGTGTTTGGGGCGCGGAATACACAACTCTGTCACGCCTATGTTCTTGCGGCGCTAACCATGTACGGCCACATTCCTTTGGGGATTGCGGCGTGTGAAGCGGCGAGGGAACTCCACAGGATTGGTTCCGCTGTTGGTGTGGCAACTTCCGGGGAGACACGTTTCGTTGGGTTGACGGCAATTGCAGCGTGTACAAGCGTCTTCGGCGTTCGGAGGCGACCATGAAAAACGTGCACGCGCACGTTGGGTTGCCTCCGATCACCGCCAAACGTTGTGGCGTGTAAAGGTACCCTTAGAGGTTTGTGGAGGAGTAAAAGGCAGCTTAGGGTTCCTTGGGCTTACAATTAATTATACAGAACAAGCTTTGAATGAAGGCCCTTTGGTTACCGTTATGGCCTTGTAGGTTATCTGCATGAAGTTTATAGGCTCCTCCTGTGTTTATGTGGTTTTACTCCGATTCCACCAAACTCATACAAGTAGATATATTTGGAAATTAAATGGGGGACAGGGAGCACTGTGAGCAATCAGATATCTCCAAACAGGGGTGTCTTCCCCTACTAGACCATTTTTGCCTGGGTCAGCTCTTGGATCCTTCAGCTATCTGGTGGGTCCAGAGGGTCGAATGCAATATTCTGCTACAGTAATAAGAAAAAAAAGTAGGAAAACCAATCATCATTTTGGATTTACTTATCTCCATCCCTGGATAAAGATGACATTTCCTACTCTCAAGAAGAAAAAAGCTGACATGTGAACACAAGGGCGATCACTCAAAAATATTGAAAAAGTATATTTTATTATAAGACACAACAACACACAAGAGGACAATAAAAACATGAAAGGACCACCAAGTGGCCCCTGAATTAAAAACAACCACCTCCACTAGGCATCACCAAATGTACATCAAATATGCAAGACAGTGCTGAATAAAGGGTTACTGCCCAAACAAACTATGACCTAGCACATAGAGTCAATCAGTCAGGAGCAACTATAATACACAATTAAGCTTGCTGAAGTGAAGCAACAATAATGCACAGTTTGCTGAAATAAAACAAGTGTATATGTCCCTTAAACTGGTCAATACTTGGAATAGAGAGCACATAACAAAATGATCCGTGCTTACCAGGTCATAGAGAGAGCTAGACAGAAAGTAACCTACATAAGAGCACTGTTAAACAAACATACCCCAGAATGTACGGTGGAGGAGGACTCAGGCTGGACCCCACGCGTATCGTCACAACAGTGACTTCGTCAGGGGTGAGTCCACCTCAGGATGTTGTCGTTATCTCTTTTATATCAAATAATTAGGTGAGTAAATTCATTACAGCTGTCGTTGTAGATTGCGGGCAGCGCTGTATGCGCTCCCGCATTTCCGGGTTCGCCAGACCGGAAGCCGTAGTGCTGCACGTCATAGCCCATAATTCCCCGCGCGGCCGTTTAGGGCGCATGCGCGGATATTGAAGGCAAACTAGGAGATTACTAATATGGCGGCCGCGCATGCGTATGCATGCCGACCAGTTGCATATTAGACGTTTAAGAAAAACGAATAAGAGGAAACAAGATACTGCCCAGATTGTGTGTGCAGGAGTTCCCCTCAGTTCGGCTGCGGAATACAGAATACACTGGGTAGCTGCAAGAATAGAATAGTAGATTACAACTTGGCTGGCTATTTTGGACAAATGTATAGACAATAGTGAAGGAAAAGTACAGCCCCTCAGCAGCACCAACCACCAATTAGAGTAAGAAAATGCCCAGGTTATATTGGAAAACAAAAGACTAACCAATATACAAATAAAATATAAATAGAACATATAGTGCAGCCGTCAACCAGACAACTACACTATTCAGGATCCTGAGAATTGTAGGAGTATTAAATAGTGATTGCAACAGAAGGAAAAAAAAAAAACACACAAAACGAAAGTTGCAATAATATCAAAATATTGTCAGTCAAGGCGACAAGTAAATACCACCAAGACGGAACAGCTGTTGCCACCTAAGAATTGGTTGACAACAGTTATACGAGAAACAGAAAAATAGTAATACTATACATAACATTATATTCTTTTATTATTTTATTACACACAATAGTACCATTAGACTATACCACCTATAAATATAATCACTGATCTGGCAAAAAAGCCAAACTCATGTTCAGAAATCAAAACCCGGGCAAGTTCAGAAAGCAGCTGCAGAAGAGCTTGTCATATTCTAACCCAACACTTTGTCCATGAAAAAATGTTTAATGTTAAGCCAAAGACACAAAGATAGCTAACTAACACAACCCACAAAACCCCGTTTGATAGTATATAATGCTCACTCATAGATACCCTACATGCTGAAGCGCACAATCACTGTACAGCAAAGACCAATGGGAAACACATAAGGGACTATGAAATAAGAAGTAAACCAGCAAGGAAAGGAGGAAAAACAGGGGATTTGAACAAGAAGTCCAATCAACCCAAATAGTCCTCCAAAAATTTCCTACTCTCCCATCCGGGTGTCTGAGCCGTGTGACATCACTTGCTCATAATAAAATTCACTTGAAATTTACATGGGTTTTAACCCATAAATCTCTGCAATCATCTCCTTTTTATTAACAAGATCGAATATTTTTTGTACAGAAGCTCCGAAATCTGCTGAGCGAGCGAAACGCGTCCAGCGAGGTCCATCGGGGAAGACACTGACAACTTGTTATGTTCTCCCCGCTGAGTTTCTGGCTGTCAGTTCTTTCTTTCGAGCCTTTGTTTCTTATGAAGGGATAAACCATTTATCTTTGATACTTGGCCTATACCCTGAACGTAGAAAATATCCAGATATCAGCAGAAATATAACACATTTATCTTGGCGGCTATATAAAGAAGCTCATGTGGTTTACCGCGCCGTGTGCAAACTAATTAAGATATATATCTCAGCTTTGAAAATTTGTCAGTTCCTAGTAAATTGAGTAACTTTGCTGGATTAACCATTTGTATGTCGACAACAAATTTTGCAATCAGCTGCACTACAGTAGCAGTAATTAGACCTATGGTCCCTTTAACAGAATGCAGCCATAGATGAAGCCTTTGGAGATTGAAACACAATGAGAATCTACATCTGAAGGTCGTAAAGTGGCTAGAGTCTCCTGTAGATGAAAATGAGCCAACTAACGAGGTTTCATTGATGACCTGAGCACATCACAGACTACATTAGCCAATACTGGACTTTTCTAGCCTATGTTGCATATTCAGCCAATGATTACGAAGGATCGTTGGTTGAAAAGAACAGTCGTTTCACCGAAACAGCCAATGGTTCAATGGTCATAATCAATCATTTCATTTCAGTTTAATCTAATGTACATGAGTTGTCTTACATACCAGACGTAGGACTCATTCAGAGTTCGGTAATTTTATGCAAAAAAACATTCTCGTACACAAATCAGTGTTTTTAGTAAGTCATCAACGTTTGGTCAGAGCGCCAGATTTTACCATCAGAGCTTGATCGAAGTTTCATCAGTTTTTCTCGGATGAGAAAAAAAAACAGATGGAGGTTTCCCAAGTTTCTCCTATCAAACAGTCCATGAAAAACAGGAGGACACGGAGGGCATCCAAGTGCTGTGCGATTGTTTTCACAGACCCATAGACAATGGCGTAACTTGGAGCTCGTGGGCCCCGATGCAAAAGCTCCAACAAGGCCCCCAGTTATTGCAAATCTTTATTAGCAATAGTCTTTTTCTATAGGTCAAAGGGACTCTTGGGGCCCTCTAGGCTCCAGGGCCCGGGTGCGATTGCAATCCCTGCACCTGTTGTAGTAGACCTGCATTGGTGAGATTAATCCGATATTAAGATCAAAATTGGATAAGTGTCCATGAATTTCTGCAGACCACACAGGGAAAAATCATGGACAAGTGAACGACACCCTAGACTATAAGGCTATGTGTACACGTTTAGGATTTGGTGCAGATTTCTACACCATTTCATGTGAATGAGCCCTAATGGTGACCACACCTGCTGATCAGAAATTTGACCGAAAAAAGATACCACCATCGTCACCCCTGACAGCTGTTTCTTCGCTCTCTCCATTGAAAAAATATGCACCCTCAGTCGTGACGAGCATGCATGAATATAGGGGAACCGGATTAGGCTAGTATGGCCATTTTACAGACAAACCATACATTGATTGTTGAGGGAATTGTTGACATTTCAAAAAGTTGGAGAAATGTCCATCTGTTACCCCAACTTGTAGCCCAACGTCTATGCTGAATTCATGGGGACAAGTCTTCTCAAAGTAGACGATGACTTGCATCCATCAGTTCAATATTTTATATCTTCCTTGAGGACCTCAGAAAATTACTAAGTGTCTTGTAGGAGTTCTCCATAATTAACTTTTTCCACCTTTTGGCCACATAGACCACTGGGTCTTCTTTGGCTATTTCCTATGGAGTTATTATTGATAGGATGGAGGGGCTTACACCGCTCATGAGGTCTGGTGTTGGAGTCGTGGAGAACCCCTTTACATGGCTGCAATTGATTATCATCAACAATAAGGATCCACACCCTGGTCATATTACGTCTTGGTAGATGGATGTGGGCCTATAATGGTAATGAAAAATAAAATGTCTTTGTCTTCATTTAAAGGTCTATTCTTATTTTTGTAATCATGACATATCAACAAGATAATGCATGAAAGTATGCAGGTTCCCCTCGGCGGCCCATTGAACACTGCTGTCCGCTTACGCAGCTCACTCATTACATTTTAAGGATATTTTGAAAATTGCCAAGAGTGTTTAATCACCAGATCACCCCCAACATTGACATAAATTGACATATAATTACGTAATATTATGGGTTAACTCTCTTAAAGAATTGGGGGACAAGTATATAGGCTCGAAATAATTTTGCTATAGGGTTTTATTACAATTTTTGACTCATTCTTCCCTGAAACGCTCTTTGTTTCAACTTTGATGTAGTCTATGGTCATAAATGAGCTGAGAGGAGTTCAGAAAAAGACATATAAAAAGAGACAGAAACTTTGCCATAACAAGGAGCTCGCTGGATCCTCAGTTAACTCATTCTGCAGCCAGCATTAGACAATGCAACATAGAAAATATAGAAAACAAACTGGGCCAACTAAAGGGGCACAAGTATTGTAAGTGGCCCAGATTTTGCATTTTCTTTTTGGCTGGATCTTACCTGGTCATACTTTTTAGGGTTTTTAACTCAGAGGCATTTCAAGTTAGGGTCCCAATAAAGAGATACGCCTTGTCGGTGGCTCACATAGATTGGCCGGTTCCATGAATAATGCCCACATAGAAAATTACCCTTACCCCTAACATTAACCCTAACACTTAGCCCTAACCTTAACCCCTAACATCTAACCCCCAATCCTAAAACCTAACCCTAACACCTAATCCTAACACTTAACTCAAACCCCTATCACCTAACCCTAAACACCTAACCCTATCACCTAACCCTAACACCTAACCCCTAACACCTAACCCTGTCACCTAACCCTAAACACCTAACCCTATCCCCTTACCTTAACACCTAACCCTAAACACCTAACCCTTACATCTAATCCCTAACCCCAGCCCTGTGGGCAATTTTCTGGTCACCAGATTGGCCAATACATAAGCTAAGTATCTCACTTTTTTCAATTAGAGTTCCTATAGCAGTGACGCAATACCAGAATTCCCTCATTCAATGTTTTAGCTTCTTAAGGTACCGCCACACAGGGAGATATCGCCAGCGATGTTGCCGGGGATCGCGGGAGCGCGCATCCCTGACAACATCGCCGGGGAGATGTCAGACTGAGCAACTTACCTGCGATGTCGCCGGCTAGTTGCCGCGGCTATCGCTCGCTGGGTTGCCCAGAAACCCAGCGAGCGATAACTCACAATGTTGGGAAACCTGGCGATGTTACTCAGGCGATTTTTCCCCTGATTATCGCCCTGTCACACGAGGCAACTCTCCGGCGATATCGCCGCAACCTGGCCACGCCCCTCAGTTGCCGGCTACATCGCCGGCGATATCTCCCTGTGTGACGGTACCTTGAGAGTGTTCCTGTAGATATATTTCTAATTATCTTGTGTTATCAGCTCGCACCTGTTCACACCTATTGGAGGTTCTGGTCAGTCTTTTATATTTGTCGTAATAGAATTGTGTTAGGCTAGGGTCACATTTGAGAGCTTGCATCCATTGGAAGGATGCATTAAAGGATCCTTGTTTTCCCCTTGACATTTTCATGGCATGTATGTTCATTTTTAGCGCATGTGTTAACACCATGGTACTGTATATATAAGCACCATGGGTTAGCGCATGCGTTTCCCATAGACTCCCATGTTAACAAAAACGCATGCGTTTTTGCAGAAGCAGACGGCGTTTTTTGGTCCACTTGCAAAAACGCATAGCGTCAAACGCTTTGCACTGTTCCATTGGAGCCTAAGGGTGCGTTTTTCAACATTTGCACATGAAAATAGCGCATGCATTTAGCAAATGCATGATGCAAGTCTGACCCCGGCCTTAGAGAATTGCTTTTTACGTGCGTCCAGAATGTACAGTAATAAACTTTACCTCTAATCGCCTTATTTTTTTTTTCCACCGCAGAAGTTAATTTTAGCCTTTTTGCTCTCTCTGCCACATATTGAGTCTGGGTGAAGTGACAGGAGTCAGTAAAGGCAGATCTGTCAGGGCGCGTTGTGTGATGTCCTCCTCCGCCTCAGCGAGCTCTCAGCTCTTCTCAATTAGCAGCTGGAAGCCCAGATGACATTTACTAGCTAAATTCAGGCGCCATCTGCCCTGCAAACATGGGTGCGTGCTGCCCTCTATTGGGAGCCTCACATTTAGTCTGACCGCATTCTGAGTATTTCTGGAGATAAAGCTGCAGCAAAAATCATATAAAAACTTAATTAATACACCCTTCCTCCAAAAACGGATATCTGTGTGAACGTCGTCCTATCACAGAGAAGCTGCGGAGATGCAGAATATAGTTAATATAGAAGCAGTCGCTCAGTCTGAGTTGTATTCTCACCCCCACTGGAAACATTTAAGAAATAGTAAAAATAAAGAGATAAGTGGCGCCAATGCCCATAAGTACCGCTTACTTCATGAGTACTAAATATCGAACAGTATAAAATTCAGTCTGCCCAACACTCGCCACATTTAGGCTTTAGTAGTATATTTCCAAAATCAGTGAGATCAGGTTGTACGAGCAGCAATGGAAATATCCGTCATTGGAATATATTGGATAAATATTGGTGAGTTCATCAAATCTATAATAGGTGCAGAAGTTACAGCCCCACCTGAAACCTAAGAAGGTACCAATGTTATAAATGCCAAGGTACAGGAGCATCTCAATGAATTAGACTATCATCCAAAAGTTCATATATTTCAGTAATTCAATACATAAAGGGAATTACATAGAGTCATTACACACAGAGGGATCTATTTCAAGTGTTTATTTCTGTTAATGTTGATGATTATGGCTTACAGCCAATGAGAACCCAAAAATCATTATCTCAGAAAATTAAAGTAGGGAGGATGAAGGGTCTGAGAGATAAAATATGACCTAAATAGTTATCAGAGGCTTCACCTTGTGTGGTTGTGACAGTCCCAACCACTATAAAAGCAGATCACGGCTGCTGCAGTCCCCAGCGTGGTGCATATAGAGTAGGGAGGATGAAGGGTTAAAATCCACTCTGCCGTATTCCACAAGACATCAAAGGGTGAATATAATATTGATTTATTAGTCAAAAGGTTTCAGGTCTCCCTGGCCCCTTCCTCAGGACAAATCAATATCATATTGCCAGGTTTCAGGGAGCCATAAAACGTGTTGACTAGTACATCAATATTATATTCACCCTTTGATGTCTCATGGAATACAGCAGCGATGTTTTTAACCCTTCATCCTCCCTGATAGGGATAAATAACGGTCTCAGTCTCTCATGGATTCAGTCCAATACCTTTTATGATGCAAAAGGAAAGTTTATTTGCCTGCAAAGAGTTCTGCTCAAAGGTTACGTCAGAACTCCCATCATCTTACAGAATACAAGCAATTATAGTAAATTACAAAGGGGATGTACAAGTAGGAGGGACATAGGAACATGAGTACATAGCCAATCATAATACACCACGAATTTTAACAAACCAATTATCCTAGATCACCAGTTATTGAATCATATATGATACAACCTACTTTTAGGTCATGTAGTTCAAGGATTACACGTGAACAACATGGTGAAAATACCAGCACATAAAGATGACCTGGTCACTCGGCAAAAGTAAATGCCTCATCTTTGCTTTTCTACTACTTATTAATCGTTGTTTCAACATTGTGGTCCATCTACTGAAGTGATTTTAAACTATTTTCTACTTTTAAGGCTATGTCTTAAAGGGATAAGCTATAGGGAAAGTATTAAAGGTTCATACTAAAGCTGAAAGATATATATGATATTAATTTTCCTTATCACTCCCTACTTTAATTTTCTGAGACAATGACCTATGGGCTTTCTTTGGCTGTAAGCTATAATCATCAACATTTACAGAAATAAACACTTGAAATACATCCCTATGTGTGTAATGACTCTAAATAATATATGTGTTTCCCTTTATGTATTGAATTACTGAGATAAATTAACTTTTGATGATATTTTAATTCATTGAGATGCACCTGTAGATGTTTCAGATTTGCAATGGTGCCTAGGAAATGGACGCAGTTGGTGACATTAGCATATTTAGCTCTGCTATATCTTCACTACAAAACATCTTTACTACATCTCACTTTATGGCTTCTCCTATTGGGCCTTCATGATTGATCAGTAATCTGATTTTGGCGCCTCTACGACAAGTGATGATGAATGAAGGTGGCGCAATGCAATCTATCATATTAGGCTGCTGAAAGATTGGGTCTGTGCCTATCAGCCATCCTCGTCCTGTAACCACCCATCCCTCCCCTCTCCTACTCTTTATCGGACCAGAGTGTCAGCAAAACTAAAGATGTATAGCCCTTAGAGATACAAGAGCGTCTGAAAATAAGATTAGATAAAAGAAGACTATTATTTTATAAATATGTGAATGCACAACACATGGCGAGGGGGCGTCAGAGAAAGCCAGGAATGAGCTTGATAAGTGTATCACTTTAAGAATATCTCACATTCTAAGTGTATCACTTTAAAATATCTCGCATTCTAAGTGCATCACTTTAAGAATATCTCACATTCTATGTGCATCACTTTTAAGAATATCTCACATTCTAAGTGTATCACTTTAAGAATATCTCACATTCTAAGTGTATCACTTTAAGAATATCTCACATTCTAAGTGTATCACTTTAAGAATATCTCACATTCTAAGTGCATCACTTTAAGAATATCTCACATTCTAAGTGCATCACTTTAAGAATATCTCACATTCTATGTGCATCACTTTAAGAATATCTCACATTCTAAGTGTATCACTTTAAAATATCTCACATTCTATGTGCATCACTTTAAGAATATCTCACATTCTATGTGCATCACTTTAAGAATATCTCACATTCTATGTGCATCACTTTAAGAATATCTCACATTCTAAGTGCATCACTTTAAGAATATCTCACATTCTATGTGCATCACTTTAAGAATATCTCACATTCTAAGTGCATCACTTTAAGAATATCTCACATTCTAAGTGCATCACTTTCAGAATATCTCACATTCTAAGTGTATCACTTTACGAATATCTCACATTCTAACTGTATCACTTTAAAAAATCTCACATTCTATGTACATCACTTTAAGAATATCTCACATTCTAAGTGTATCACTTTAAGAATATCTCACATTCTAAATGCATCACTTTTAGAATATCTCACATTCCATGTGCATCACTTTTAGAATATATGACATTCCATGTGCATCACTTTAAGAATATCTCACATTCTAAGTGTATCACTTTAAGAATATCTCACATTCTAAGAGCATCACTTTAAGAATATCTCACATTCTAAGTGTATCACTTTAAAAATATCTCACATTCTAAATGTCTGTACAGATAAAGGTTATGTCGACTGAACCTATTCATTTCAGCGAAACTGACTATTAAATGCGCATTGGGGTCACGTTACTCTCTCCCCGATGGTGGAAATTGTAGGAACGATCAGGCTGATGGATTTCAACATGCCCAATACCTGGCTCCTGCAGTGATATGCTGCTCGCAGATGTGTCTCTGGCAGCTGTTCATTACCATCTCCACATTGAAAACATATGCACAAGAATAGATGAGAGCATCTTGTAATACTTAATTTATCCCTAGGGGCGCTGCAGAAAATCTTCCCCGGGGTCACAGCCTGGGATCAATTTATTTTCAAGACACACTTTCAACATAGGTATCCTCCATTGCCCTTTTTTGGAAAATGGAAGAGACCCTCTTACTAAAGGCATTTAATATGATGTTGAAGCCATTGTTGTATCTACACTGACTTGGAGATCTTCCATCCCAAAAATTTGAATCTCACATTGCAAGATATTTAAGCCCCTTACACTCTCTGCAAATAAAGAGTTCAGAAGGTGCCTTTATACAAACTGTCCCTAGGAGATGCCCAACTATGAAAAAAACATCATGATCTTGAGATACTCCCTGAGGAGATGTTTATGGTACATGTGTCTAGTTATGGCCACCCAGGGGATGTGATGTGTTTAGGTGGACTCACAGAGGTCCAATGACTATAGATGTTTTGCACATGGTGGACACTATGCTGGACCTATGATGTAAAAACCAGATACAGCGGAATGTCTGGGTATAGTAGTAGCTGTTTATTTTCCGACGCGTTTCAGAGTCATATCCCAAACTCCTTCCTCAGGGAACATCATCATGATGATCATCATGATGATGTTCCCTGAGGAAGGAGTTTGGGATATGACTCTGAAACGCGTCGGAAAATAAACAGCTACTACTATACCCAGACATTCCGCTGTATCTGGTTTTTACATCATACGAACACAGCAGCTCGGACCACGAGGTACTTTGTCCTATTGGAAGCTTATTGTGACCACAGTGACCTGTGGAGGTACGGTCCTGGCAGCAGCTGTATTGTTCTGAGCGATCACGCCGGTTGTGTGCTACACAACCGCATCAGGTGAGCAGTTCCTAATTTTCACCTTAATAATCCTGCCTCCTAAGGATAAGACCCTATGTTACGCATTCTCACCCCTTTTTTAGACTATGCTGGACCTGGGATTTCTGACAAATTTCGATTACAGACCTCCTGTTTAAAGATTTTTCATCACTGCTCCAAAATCTGGAAAGCTAAAGTGACAGCAATGTCAGCGTCCACAGGGTTGTAAATAGTTTATCTACTATAGCAGGGTAGTTGAGAACTTACCTGGAGGTCCGACCACTGGAACCGGCACCAATTGTCACAACAAGGAATTTCTACTTTTATCCCCATTACAAAATGGCGTAGCAGGTCAGAAACTCAGTCTCCATTCATTATCTATAGGGCTTCCGGACATGGCGCAGCACTTGGCAGCCCCGTAGGGAATGAATGAATGAATGAAACAGCAGTCAATATTCCATGGCCCTACGATCGTGTTTGAAGGTTTCTACAACATATAAAACTCAGGTGTGACTTCACTTGGTAAATGGTTTTTCCATTTCCTAAATTTGGAGAACCATTGACTGCTTAGTAGTGATAAGTGAGCACTACCATGCTTAGGTGCTCGGTACTCGAAACAAGCAGGTCGGACCCTTGGACAGACTCGAATCGAGTACCGGTTATAATAGAAGTCAATAGGAAACAAGCATTTTTCCTAAAGAGTCTTCTGCTTGAGTTTCCCAAGGACTTCCATTATACTTGGTACTGAAGTCGAACTCATCCAAGCATTGAACCTGCTTCTTTTGAGTACCAACATCACAAAGTATTCACTGATCTCAGGGAGACCAGTCAAGGAAAACACTGCGGGCAGCCGGCTAAAGCGTTCAAACACAGTGAAATCCATGATGCATTGCGCCCTGGGAATTTGAATATGCAAATGGAGTCCATGGAGCCTCGATTAACCGCAAGGATTCCACCCCAGGGCTAGGTCCTTCCCTGGAGAGATATCTGGCTCGTCCCGTGTTTGAGACTCTTAATCGAGGCTCCACGGACTCCATTTGCATCTTTTGAGTACCAAGCACACAACCATGTTCGCTTATGATTACTGCACAGCCAACTGCCCTTGAACCTTGTATATTTGCTTTGCATAAAAAGATAGTACCTATTGTTCTGTTACAATGCCGTTCCATTCCTTTTGGAGTTGGACCCTCAGCAGTATGGTGGTACAATGGTCAGGATTAGGTTTGGTTTCCTTTGGGTGTTCCCAAAATGTGCAATGGTCATAAAAGACATGGAAAAGGGGGTTTCGATTATGAGCCACACTTGGAATCTAAGGAGTATCGTTTCTTGGATTGCTACATCCAATAGGTTTCTCTAGAGTTCAATTCATCTTGGAAGAGGCAATTTGCATGAGCCACACTTGGGAACTAATGTGAGAGGAGTAATAGAAAATACTGATGTCTCCATGTAGGGGGACCTCATCTCCAGCATTCTTCTCCAACTACTTCTTCCTTCATCTCCGGCATTGTCCTACAAGTATTGATCATTCTAATCACACTTTACGAACGTTTAATTCTCCATGTGTAAGCTAATTAATTCTTTCCGGCTTTACCCGCTTTGTTTGATGTATTAATCATTTTCTTCTACAATGTCTCAAGGTGTATGGAGGAAACAGCTTTGAAGTGTCACCTCCTTCTAGTGTCATGTTGTGAGGTACTAAGGAATAGACCCCCAAAGAGCTTTGAAGTAAGAATTGGAAAGCCACAGATTCCATTGATCTTTTCAGCTTTAGGCATCGAAGGCAGTTCCTTCAGAAGTGTTCCTTAGATATAAGAGGGAACACATGTTTCCTTATGTTTTCGCCTTTCCCACTTGGCACCTCTCCACTTCACAACGTGACTACTGGTGAGATGTGTTATGGTGCATTCCTAAAAGGATTCCTAGGACGACACGCTCTTTAAAATGTCTTTTAGGCTACAGATCTCTGAAAACTCAAATGAATGTATCATATTGTGTTAGCTCATCGGTTCTCACGATGCAAATAACGCTAACGCAAGACTTAAGTGCCATGTCTTGTTCTGCTACATCAGTAGTTTAGGCATCCCCAACTTGGTGGGAACTCGAAAGAGAGCACTTTAAAGATACTAAGTTTACATACATTATGGAGAGCTTCAGCCATGGTGACCCATTATGGAGAGCTTCAGCCATGGTGACCCAACAATCTGTACCCAAGACAAATTGACCAGTTTTATTACTACTGAACCAGCCAGGATTCCAAACTGCAGGATATCAAGCATTTCTCCACTCATATCCTATGTAGCCGGTGAGAGTCCATTCAAAATGATAGAATTGCCAACCCAACTTTCTGTTCAAGAAGAAACACTCAGGACATTGGGATAAGATCATTCATATAAGGTCCTGAACTCTGAAAAATCTTGAGAAAACTTTAAATTTCAATATTTAATCTGAAGACATGCCATTTGTCATAAGCGTCATTGCTTAACAAGTGGTGTGTCTACTATAAAAGACCAACCCATGATTGTTATTCCTGTGTAATGTAAGTAAACCTAAAGAGGACCTGTCACCCCCCTGGTGCATAGCAAACTAAATGCAGCACTGATTGCAGTACGTCTGCTGCATTCAGGGAAGGGCTCCTCCATGGCTCTAGCCCCCCTGTAAGCTTTAAAAAAGACTTTAGAAACCTTACAGTTAAGAGGTCCCCTGGGTTGGGTGGGATCTTAATTAGAGGACCTGGCTGATGGCACAGCCCTCTCTGCCTCCTTGTGTGTTCCGCCTCCTCTTTGTGTCTGCAGTCACCTACTCTTCTTCTGTGTCTGCGCTCCTCCTTCTCCTGCTCCTTGTGATGTCAGGAGCAGAAGAGGAGGGCAGACCCAGCAGAAGAGGAGGCAGCGGCAGACACATAGATGGGCGGAACACAAAAGGAGGAGACAGGGAGGGCTGTGCCAGCAGCCAGGACCTCTTAATAAGATCCCACCCAACCCAGGGGACCTCTTTTGTAAAGTCTTTTTTAAAGCTTACAGGGGGGACTAGAGACATGGGGGACTGCGTTCAGTGCTGAATTTAGTTTGCCATGCACCAGGGAAGTGACAGGTCCTCTTTAAAGCAGTTTTCTAGTGTTGGAAAACTACATACCCCGGCCGCAGTTTATAAAAAAAACAAAGAAGATGTCCCTTACCATCCCCAGGTCCAGCGCTGAGTCTCTTCTGTTTTTCTTAATGCCTGTTTTTGTCTGCAGAGTTGATGTCAAGTCAACAGCACTGGAGCCATTAACAGAGCTCTCTGACTGGCTGCAGCGCTGTCAACTTGATGTCAATGCTGTAGAAATTAGCAGACACCGGGAGGAGCGGTGGAGACTCAGCACTGGACACAGAGAGGGAGAGTAAAGCATTGTTTGTTTGTTCGTTTTGAAACAGACTACTGATGGGGACAGTGGTTTTTCAAAACTAGAAAACTTCTTTAAAGCACCACCACAGTGGGGGGGAGGGGGGTTTCAGCGTCGGAGTGGTGCTTTAAATCTAAGTCCCCTGTCTGCGTTCTTATACTCATCCTCCAGAGCTTCATCAATTAGAGCCCCGCTCCGGTTCTGAGGAGCCATCTTGTGTCAGTAAATTCTGACATCCCAGAATTCAGATGTTACATTACAAGCTCAAAATACAAGTCTATGAGAGCCAAAATGAGACAAGAACAAGACCAGAATGAGACCAGAACAAGACCAGAGTGAGGCCAGATCGAGTCCTTTATGAAACAAGAATGAGTCTAGAAGAAGGCGAGAGCAATGCCAGAACAGGACCAGAACAAGGTCAGAAAAGGCTAGAACAAGGCCAAAATGAGAAAAGAATGAGAAAAGAATTATACCAGAACAAGGCCAGAATGAGGTCAGAATGAGGCCAGAATGAGGCCAGAACAAGGCTCTCATAGACTTGTATTGACTTGTAACCTCCGGCGCCTCCATGAAACACTGGAACTGCCAGAAGGTCACAAATCTCTGGAGATCATCCGAAGAGATGCTTGAAAGAGATGAAGTTGGCATCAGGCGAATATAATACAAGAGACAGAAGACTTATATTTAAATCGCCATTCCAGCCCAGAAATAAAGAAATGTTCGAGCAGTGCTTGAAAGGTCCACCAAATTACATCTAACCCTAAATGTTGATCATTCAATAATCCAGGACTTATTTCTGTTATAGAGGAGTTGTCCTCAAAACAACATTGATCATCCATCCAAAAGATTGATGATGATTGCTAGAAGTTTTTCTAAAGGGGGTGTCACACGCGTCAATGTCGTCAGCGATCTGATCGCTGACGACATTGACGGCTGATCGCTGGTGAGCTGTCACACAGACAGACTCACCAGCGATCAATTGACCAGTGACATCATGGAAACGATTTAAATATCGTTTCCACGATGTCCTGCTCCCGCTGCCAGCCTGCTGGAAGCGGGAGCAGGCTGGTCTCCAAGGTACACTGCGGGTAACTAGGCAGCGCGCGCTGCCTAGATACCCGACGTGTACCTTAGTTACCAGCCTCCTCCGCTCACCCGGTGAGCGGAGGAGGCTGGTAAGTTAACTAAGGTACACAGTCGGGTATCTAGGCAGCGCGCGCTGCCTAGTTACCCGCAGTGTACCTTAGTTACCAGCCTCTTCCGCTCACCGGGTGAGCGGAGGAGGCTGGTAACTAAGGTAGACGTCGGGTATCTAGGCAGCGCGCGCTGCCTAGTTACCCGCAGTGTACCTTGGATACCAGCTCCCAGCGCTTGTGACAGGCGCTGGGAGCTGGAATATCGCTAGTCCCGGTGTCACACGCAGCGATGCTGCGTGTCCACCGGGCGACAATCGCCAGGTTTCAGAGCTGGTTCTGAAACCTGGCGATCATCAACCAGCGATTTATCGCTGGTTGATGCAGTATGTCACACGCGTCAATATCGCTGCAACGTCACGTGCAGTCGATATCGTGCAGGCGATATTGACGCGTGTGACACCCCCTTAAAACCGACACAATTCTGAAAACATTGTGCCCCAAATCCCCTGTGTGAATGTGGCGCTAGTGAGCTGTGTGATAGACATGAAAGAGTAGTGGTTGCACATGCTCAATATAGCTCTAGTCACACAAAGGGGTATGGAGCCCCATAATCTCATTATTGTAAGGGCCTCATTGTTTGGGCCTCCAGTGATTATACATTTATCACCAATCCGAATAGGGGATATATTTTGATTATAGGACAGTAACCAGAAAAGGGCCCCTGTGTAAAAACAGTATATAGGCCCTTGGTAGCCCAATAGCTCATCATAGTGCACAAATCCCCCTGCTTTGGAGGTGAAAGAGTCCCTTTACCACTTGGGCCCCTATGTGGCCACACATGTTGCATGAACCTGGGACAAACCTTTTTAGGGTCATAAAGTTTCCATAGACACACAGACCCCATTGCTCTGAAAACCTACGACTACCCACCGACCTCCCCTGATGCTTCCTCCAATTAGCTGCCTGAAGGGTATCATGCTGGGCCTACAAATCAGAAAAGGTGCCAGATTCGCCAGCAGCTCAACTCCTCACCTTGCCAATCCCTTGCCAATTCAGTCAGCAGCTCCGGTTGTTCCCCCATCTTAGCGGCTGACATGTGACTGATGCAGCCAATCAGTGGACTTAATAGTCACATAGTGTAGTACCGGCTTCATAGCTCCCATCACTGGGCAGTGATCAGTGGTTCATGGGCCCAATACAAAAACTAAAAAGGGGCCTGCAATGATTGCAAATCTTTAATGGCAATAGTATATTTCCATAGGACAAAGGGACTTTTTTGACCACTAGTAGACTCCAGGGCCATGTTCAGTTCAAACCCTGCACCGATTGGATTACCCCCCGGCTGTGTTGCCACCAATCTGACACGTGACCACAAGGCCACTGCTTGGGTGCAGCCGTCATGTCTTGGTGCTTAAAAACAAAGCCCAGGGGCCCCTCCGGAGCTTCATCCCTCGACCACCAATGGACTGAAGAATATTAGGTTATTGCTTGTTATTTTCTAATGTTTTCTGCTGTTTTTATTTTTTTCCAATAGTCAAAAGTGATAGTCATTTTGGGAGTGTTAGTAGGAGTCTTATGGGGAACAATGCTGGGTGCCTTAGAGGACACCAAGAAGCCACACTGCCTTGACCAGGGTGCTGAAATTTGGGGCGAGGGCAGCAAATTAAGCCTTTATTTTTTTAGTGTTTTTGCTATTAATTTATGTATTTATTATTTATCTTACAATTAACTGATATATAATTTAGCCATGTATATTGTTTTTCTTGTTACTGATAAGAACCATTAAAGAAAAAAAAAATACATGTACTGAAATAAACATGAGGAATCAAAATAGTATTAAAAAAATACAAATTAACATCTTCATCAAAATCCTTATATTTGAGCCAGATGTGATAGTGGACAGGTCTTTATGATTAATTGTGTGCAGACAATCAAATGGTGTAAAATAAAAATATTTTTTTTCTATAGCTGGAAACAGCACCTCTAGTGGTGAAGCAGGGTATAGTACAATTATACACTGTGCATGACTCCATGGAACACCTGGGGCTATACAGGTTTAATTAAGTAGCAATCAATACGGCTACCTTTTACTGCTTTTCATATAGTAATAGATCTTAATGATCTAATAACGTAAGGTACAAGTCATGACCTATCATTCCCATTATAAGCAGTCTACATTGCGTTGTGCTGTCTGCTTAGTTCTTTTCTGGCATTGTTTCAATTGCATTATTTTAGTGCAACCTTGACATGTCCACATGCAACATGACTACCCTCCGCTTGTGTTTTATACCGTCCAATATCTTTCACTCTATTAGAAGGAAGAGCGATCAACATCCTCCCGATACATCGAAATGATGCAATAAAAATGAGTAAAATTGGACTAGCTGCATCATGTGTTTGCAAGCATGCACTCTAATCAAGCGTTATTTAAAAAGCTCATCATCCGTGGCCTTCTGCCATCGCTGCCCCACAGGACCTGTTCTATCTCTTGGTAAAAAAAAAAAGTAATTGAATCATCTATAATGTGATAGTAAAAAGTATTAATCTATGAGCAATCTGTGAGATATTCTCCGGAGACGCCTTGGTTCTTCCGAGGAAGAATACTCAATTGAATGAGACCAATTGGCTAACAAATAAGTGCACGACCCTGACACGCTCCGTCATTTCACCTACATGTTAGGCATTTGTACCAATTAATTATCATTGAATGAATCGCTGTTAAAAAAAAAAGATACATGAGAGGAGTTCCTTTTAAGATTTGGCTAAGGTGTATCACAGTGTGGTCAATCCAACCCAACAATATGTGAGAGGAGATCTACCCACAATTTGGCTAAGGTGTATAACAGTGTGTCACAAAAGTGAGAGGGGACTGTTGTAAGTGTTAACATTTAATCCAACCCAAACAATATGTGAGAGGAGATACATCTACGATTTGGCTAAGGTGCATTAACATGTAGTCAATCTAGCCAAACAATACATGGGAGGAGGAGATCCTTCTAAGATTTGGCTAGGGGGTATCAACAATGTGGTCAAATCAACCCAAGATAAATGACAGGAGATCCTCCTAAGACCTAGCTAGGTGGATCAACAGTGTGGTCAATCCAACCCATATGATACTATGAGAGAGATCCTTCTAAGACCTGGCTAAGGTGGATCAACAGTGTGGTCAATCAACCCAATGATACATGAGAGAGATCTTCTAAGACCTGGCTAAGGTGTATCAACAGTGTTGTCAATCCAACCCAACCATACATGAGAGATGATTTTTCTAAGATCTGGCTAAGGTGCATTAATAGTGTGGTCAATCCAACTCAACGATACGTGAGAGGAGATCCTTCTAAGACCTGGCTAAAGTGGATTAACATGTGGTCAATCCACTCCAACACAAGAGAGGAGATCCTTCTAAGATTTGGTAAGGTATATCAACAGTGTAGTCAATCCAACCAACAATACATGAGAGGAGATCCTTCTAAGACCTGGCTAAGGTGCATCAAGAAGACGAAGAAGATCTAAATCACGACCTGTCGAAAAGAATAAGTCCGGGTCTACAGAGCAGGAGACTATAGACAAAACCTCGCTCTAAGACCGGAATCTTTTGTCTGGAAGACACGGAGGGAATAGAAACAGCTGTTCACAACAAAGACCCCTTAATGGGCTGCATGTAATGCCTGCTATCCCCCCCCACTCTCCATCCTTACACCATTCTACCCGGCTCAGTAGGATCATCTGTCTTCACATTGTCAAAGCCTAGTTTCCAATTTCCATAATTAAGCAATTTGCCTTCATTTCTCCACCTGGGCTCAACAAAAATCTTCCGGACGGACCTAAAAGAGACATTTATTGGGAAAAAATGATAATCTCACCCTTCAGTGGACGTCATGGTGTTTCAGGTTCTGAATCTTCTCCGAGAGGTCCCTAGGACTGGGTCACTGTAGGGTTAGATCTTTGGGAAGTCCTTCAGTGATGACATAAGACGTCTTTAATAATCCTCAGAGTCCCCCCCAAAAAATAGGAACTGGCAGCACTGAGCACCTGCCTCTGTTCAATGCCTCTCCAGCATCCAGACCTGAAATGACTTAAGGGCTTGCACTGCCACCCCTGGTGAAGACTGAGCCCTCTTGGTTGATGCCAGGGGGGAGGTGGACTTGTAGGTTTGCTTTGATCCTTTGCTTTCTCCTCTTCCAGGAGCACTGTGTTGACCTGCTGCTGACTAGAGCGGGATTGGAAGGTTTTAGTCTCCTAGCAGTGGATTTGCAGTCTATCCCTCTCTATTTTAGTCAGGGCTGACATCACTCGCTGTTACTCCTTTAAATCCTCAGCCTTCCCTAAGAGCATGCATAGCAATAGAGATCTCACTCCGAGCTGGGAATTCTCTGCCTGTGGTTGAATCCATCCTTACATCAAACTCAGCACCTAGGAAACCCAACCAAGATGCCATTAGAAAATGTACACTATTTCTGTGTATGTAACCAAAAAAGAAAAAAAATGGAGATTTTGCTTTAAAAAATTGGTAAAAAAATACAATAAACTAATTTTTTTCCTGTATTTTTTTTGCAGTGTTTGAAATGTTAATTAAGTAGAAAAAAACTACACTAATAAAATCCTTTGAAGATCAATAATACACAACCTACAATCGTTTTGTAAGGATCGCCAAGTGTGGGATTTTTTTTATCCTTTTTTAATCACTGACAAGGAACTTTTATCCCCATGACAAAATGGCACCCAGCCGCTGCTCCATTCATTCTCTAAGGAGCTGTCGGAAAAAGCCAAGAAACCCCATAGAGTATGAATGGAGCAGCGGTCGAGTATCTGCATTGTAACAGGGATAAACGTTGCCCATTCAGAGGTCAGATCACCACTGATCCTTCGGATAAGCAATAACTTGCTCAATCTGGACAATCCCTTTAAATACTTCAAACAGAGATGATCGTCCACTCTTTCCCGAATCCAAAAGCATAGGACTGTGGCGCCCCACTGGTCAGTGCGCCACAGTAGGGGTACTGCACCCACAATAGAGTGTGCAGTATTCCTGTCGCAGGGCAGTGTAAAGTCAACATGAGGTTCCCATCCTAGTACACACACACACTAGCCAGTGATGATGGGGTTAAATCCTAGGACAGAGACCCTGTCCCAGAGGGAGGAGTTAGGTGAGGCGGGAAGACACACAGTTGGGTGTAGTTCGTACTGAGAAGTGAAGCAAGGTGGGAGCCTGAGAGAGAGAAGGGTCTCCCAGGGAGGGGGCCTGAGAGAAAAGGCAGCCCAGGAAAAGAATGAGGAAACCCCATACCGGACTGTCCATAGTCCTGGGGAATCCTAGTCCACCAACGGAGTGCCAGCTCTGAGGAACGGTACAGGCAAGTTCACCCTTGAGCCGTTGACTCTGGCCGTTGTGGGTTTGTTTAGCAACCCCGACATCCCTGTTCAGATTGTGCAGTCCACTAGAAGGAACCTGGTAGACAAGCGGGTTGTACAGGGCAGCGCGAGGAACGTGATGAGGTGCAGGACAGAACAGCAGGACGTGGGATTGACAAGAGAAGGTATACTACGGGAACCTCAAAGAGACTTTACCCTGTTCTGTGACTACCCGGCCAGCTACCCATACAAAGACTGTGTAAGCTGTAACCTGAAAGGCCATTTGAACCGGTTCCAGTAAAGTACCCATACAGAGTCATAAGGTCTCAGTGTCTCCTTTCATCCTAGACCGCTGCACTGCTCCACAGACTATACCCAGCACCACCACCACAAGTGCTGACCTGACCCGAGGACTCCGCTCCGCCTGCAGGGAGCTGCAACATCCAAGCTGCAATACCATCGTTCAGTGCTTTTTTTGTAAAAGGATATTTACCAGTACTGAGGCGAGGGGCAGGGGGAGTCGGTGCTGTCAGGCGGTGGCCGTGATTGAGTAGCGGGGGGAATGGGGGGGCTGTCAGACGGCCGGGAGATCCTATGCACCAGGCAGTGGGCGGCATACAGTGAACGGCAGTCCCCATATAGCTCCTCCCCCCTCTGCATATTTCCCGGTACACCATACCGGCACATACCCCCCAAAAAAAAGCACTGCCATCTTCTCCGGAGGTCTGAAGCGGCGCTGGTGAACCTCACCAGAATCTGCAGGTGGCGTCATGAAAACCTTTATTCTCTTATTCCCTTTCAACAACCTCCCCCAATTTTTAGGCTGACCACTAGGGCCACGGGTCCGGGTGGGCCACTGGTGACATCCCTGCAACTCCATGCCCGGGTACCAAGTCCCCATAGCCCTCTGGTGCATCAGGACCCTTTCCTTTGTTCCAGGTGTTTGAAATTAGAGAACAGATCTTTCTTTTTTCAGAAAAGTGCCACTCTTGTCAATGGGCTGTGACTAATATTGTGGTTCAGCCTTGCCGGGTGTTGCTCAGGAGTTAGAGTGGTGCTGATTTGGGGAAAAGATTGTTTTCTAATTTTATGCCAAACCCTTTGATCACAGCTAAAAGATTCTTGCCTATACCGGTCTTGAGATTGCATGAGACAATTTGTCATGCTTTAACCCTAGACCCAGCAACCTCCTACATCAGCAAGAACATGTCTGATGCGCTTTTGGAAAATTGTTGTGTTCTGTCCCTCTCGTGTGCTGTCATTCTCCCCCATGCACTGTCTCCCCTGTGCACTGTTTCTATCCCCCCCATGCGCTCTTTTCCCCTGGGTGCCATATCCCTCTTCTTCCCGTGGGCGCCATCTCTACCCCCTGTGCACTGTCTCTCAATACTGAATGCACTCTCCTCCCCCACGCAGTCTATCTTCCTCCCTTGCGTCCTTCTCCCCCTGGATACTGTCTCTTTCCCCTGTGTGCTCTTCTCCCTCTGTGTGCTGTCTCTCTCTCTCTTGTGCGCTCTTGTCCACCTGGGCGTCGTCTCTCTTCACCCATGTACTATTCTCCCCCTGGGCATTGTCTCTCTCCTCCCTGTGTGATTTTGTCCCCTTGTGCCCTCTCTTCCCCATCCGCTCTTCTCCCCACGTGCGCTCTACTCTTCCCCATGTGCTCTTCTCCCCCTGTGCGCTCTTCTCCCTCTGCGCTGTCTATCTTTACCCTATGCACTCTTTACCCCTACGCACTCTTGTCCCCTTGTGCACTGTCTCTCCTCCCATTCTCCCCTTGTGTGCTTTCTCTCCCCCTGGGCACCATCTCTCTCCCCCTGTGCACTCTTCTCCCCTGGGTGCTGTCTCTCTCCCACCCTGTGCACTCTTCTCCCTCTGTACACTGTCCCTTTTCTCCCTGTGCACTCTTCTCCCCCAGGGTACTGTCTCTCCCCCATGCTCTCTTTTCATCCTGAGCACCATCACTCTCCCCCCTCTGCGATCTTGTTTCCCTGTGTGCTGTCTATTCTCCCCATGCACTCTTCTTGCTTGTGTGCGATCTCTATCTCCCATGTGCTCTTCTCCCCCTGGGTGCCATCTCTTTCCCTCATGCACTCTTCACCCTCAGTGCACTGTTTCTTTCCACCCTGTGCACTCTTATCCCCCTGTGCGCTGTATTTCACCCCACTGTTCCCTCTTTTCCCC
Source organism: Allobates femoralis (assembly GCA_033576535.1). Lineage (NCBI taxonomy): Eukaryota > Metazoa > Chordata > Amphibia > Anura > Aromobatidae > Allobates > Allobates femoralis. The sequence goes on from JARQOC010000010.1 coordinate 43,039,761, forward strand.
TTTTGCACTGTCTCTTTTCCTCTGTGCTTGTTTCTCCTCCTGTATGCTGTCTCTCTCTCCCTGTATGCTATTCTCCCTCTGTATGCTGTCTCTCACCCCCCTGTGCGATCTTCCTACGTGTGCTGTCTCTTTCCACCCTGTGCGCTTTTGTCCCAATTAATCACTTTCTCATAACTCTGTGTGCTCTTGTCACCCTGTGTGCTGTAACTCTCCACCTGTGCACTCTTGGCCCGCTGTGCACTGTCTCTTTCCACCTGTGTGTGCTTCTCTCCTTGTGCTGTCTCTCTGTGCACTCTTCTTTCCCTGGGTTCCATTTCTCCCCCTGTGCGCTCTTCTCCCCCTGGGTGCCATCTCTCCCCCTGTGTGCTCTTATCCCCCTAGATACTGTCTCTCTCTCCCCTGTGCATTCTTCTCCTGCCTGTGTGCTGTCTCTCTCCCAATGTACACTCTTCTTTCCCTGGGTGCCGTTTCTCTCCTCTTGTGCATTCTTCTCCCCCTGGGTGCCATCTCTCTCCCCCTGTGTTCTCTTCTCATACTGGGTGCTGTTTCTCTCCCCCTGTGCACTCTTCTCCCATCTGTGACCTGTCTCTCCTTCCATGTGCGCTCTTCTCCTGACTGTATGCTGTCTCTCTCCCATCTGTGCTCTGTGGGGAGATGGGGGAAATAGTTACTTCGTGCCTCATACATCATTAAGGGTTGGAGACACCATCCAGCAACCAGCACAGAAGGTGTCACTGATAGTGAGTGAGCCCCCCTGTTTGTCCTGGGCCCTGGCAGTTGCCAGAGTGCGCCGGGTGGTGACGCTGGCCCTACCATCACCCCTACAATTATCTACCTGTGCTCTACTAATATAGATCTCTGAGGATATTAAATCACAGCTATGCCTTTCGAGCAACTTCATAGATTGTTGGGTTTAGCAGTTTTTGGACTTGGTCCTCCATTTAGACGCCTTTCGTATTCACATGATAAGAGGTAGCTGCCCACTGCACGTTTCACTTCTTATTCAGCCACACATCCATGCTACTCTACATCTTCCTAATATTTTGTGCACACATTTTGTTCCATGATTTTCCAAAGTCACAGAAAAAAAAACAACTCACCTATTAGATTTCACTTTTTGGTGGCTTGCAGTAAAGTTTTCAATGATTTTGGGGAGGGGGTTGAAGTCTAAGGTGGGTCTGAATGGCCTCCTTGGCCCATAGGAAGGAACCAATATAGTTGGGGGTCCTGTTGGATATTTTACTTTGAGTTACTTCAAGTATTTGTACACTTTTTTATATTCCTCTACAGATAATTAAAACACCCTGTAAAAAATAACTCCACACCTGGAGTATGTTGTGTTTGGAAAAAAGTCAGTAACACAGAGAACGTAGAAAAATCACAATAATACAATGCTTTTAATTTTTATGGAAAATATGCAAAAACCCCTGATACAAGATTGGTGGCTCAATGGTTAGCACTGTACAACATATAGAGCAGCACAGTGGCTCAGTGGTTAGGACTGTACTACATATAGACTACCATGGTGGCTCAGTGATTGCACTGTACTATATACAGAGCAGCACAGTGGCTCAGTGGTTAGGACGGTACTACATATAGACTATCATGGTGGCTCAGTGATTGCACTGTACTATATATAGAGCAGCACAGTGGCTCAGTGGTTAGGACTGTACTACATATAGACTATCATGGTAGCTCAGTGATTGCACTGTACTATATATAGAGCAGCACAGTGGCTCAGTGGTCAGGACTGTACTACATATAGACTATCACGGTGGCTCAGCGATTTGCACTGTACTATATATAGAGCAGCCAGATGGCTCAGTAGTTAGCACTGTACTACATATAGACAGGGGTGAACCTAGCCTCTCTGCTGCCTGAGGCGAACTTTAAAATGGTGCCCCCCCCAAACAAAAGGACATCAGCACCATCACACGCACATGCAAGAATCACATAGAAAAATCCATAATAAGGATCATTAATGGCAGTGGCAGCTTGGCACAAGCTACAGTCACACAATGGTGGCTGCAGCCTTATAACACAGGAGGCAGCACTGATTGCCACCTATTATCTATGGCACACACCTACAAAACTCTGGGCAGCTCCAATGTGATCACTGCCTGGCACTGACTAGTCAGACATGTCACCATGCGGCACCGTCCACACAAATATAACGACCTGCAGTCTGAGCATCAACAAGCCGCCACTGCACTAAGCTGGGAAAATGGCGCGTCTTCCCCAACAGACCATGCCTCCTCCCGAAACACTTAGCCAATCACAAGCGCCGCACACGGGGCTGTCCGCAGCTAATACCCTGTTTCCCTGAAAATAAGACACCGTCCTGTATTAATTTTTGCCCCCAAAGAAGCGCGATGTCTTATTTTCAGGGGACGTCTTATCTCCATGCAGAATTCACATTTATTGAACAAGAAAAAATGAACATTTATTACATACTGTACAATAATTGCCATCACAGCCCAGCATAACCAAACTGTGTCATCCATCATCCATCTGCAGCCCCCATCATCCCCAATGTCCCCCTGCAGTGTCCATCATCCTTCTGCAGCCCCCATCATCCCACCAGTATCCCCCTTGCAGCCCCCATTATCATTCCACAGCCCCCAACATCTCCCAATATAACCATTATCCATCTGCAGCACCCATCATCCCCCAATGTGGGAGCAGGAAGGAGGACAAGTGCCGACCAACCGGCGGGAGAATTGATCTTTCATTGCCCCCATAAAGTATGATGCCACCAAAAGTGTCCCCCAAACACTATGATCCCCCCACAGTGAATTACTTCACAGGACCCTCCTCACGTACCATACGGTACCCCCCAACTACTCTGGCACAGTATGATCCCCAACTGTGACCCCCTCACAGCCCTTCATATAGTATAATGGTCCCTAAACCTCTTCACACTGTATAATAGACCCCAACACAGCCCTCAAATAGCCCCCATAAAGTATAAAGGCTCCATCATAGGCCTGCAAATATTATCCTGCCCCCACAGACCCCTGCAAATATTGTAATGACTTCCATATAGTATAATTGGCTCCATATATTATAATACACCCCCATAGTCCTCCATATAATAAAATGCACCTCCGAAGACAATGCACCCCCATAGTCCTCCATATATTACAATGCACCCCATAAACCTACAAATATTATAGAGCTCCGCCATAGCCCTCCATATAGTATTATGCACCATGCATAGTCCTCCAAATACTATAATGCATCCCCCATAGTCCTCCATATAGTATAATGCACCCCATAGCCCTCCATATACCATACAGCACCGCATGTACAATATAGCACCCCATATATATAGCACCACCCATATAAAGCACAGGAGCCCCATGTACATCACCCCCATAAACAGCACAGTACCCCTATATACAGCACCCCAATATACAGCACAGCTGCCCCATAAACAGAACAGCACCCCCATAAACTGCACAGCACTCCCATATACAGCACAGAAGCTGTGTTGGTGGTGTCATGAGACTCTTCTCAATTTACTTTTAAACCCCTTTTTCAGCGACCAGCAGGGCCACGGGCCCAAGCACAAGCCACCCATTGAAACCACAACGCCCAAACTGTCTATCCCATGGCCCTGGGGTGGGTCAATTATAATGAATGACCTTTGAGATGAGTTTGTAATTAGCCCTTGCTGCCCATCTTCTGACATTGACATCTCCTGATCAAGTTACATAACTCTGTACGTAACTACATTTGGAGAAGAACACAAGGATGCCAACACACCAACCAGGGTGGCGAATATAGCAGCGACTGTGTGATCAAGGCTACCCATAGGCCAAAATGTCAAACATCTGCAAAGTCACTTTCCTTAGTACTGACTGTGTCTCAATAAACTTCTCACTTTGAAGCAAAAGAAACCCTTATTCGTGTGCTTTGATTCTATCGTCTATAGTATACGGGGTCCAAGGATCCATTCACCCAGGGCCGCACCGTCCATTGGACAGTGTGAGCCCTGTCATTCAGGCGGCAGCCGGCAGGGGGAGCGGCTGTGCAGAAGGGGGCGGCGCCTCATGCACAGAGCCTCCCCCTGTCATGGCGCCGGCCGCTCATCCCGCTCACCGCAGGTAAGCGGCGGGCAGCGGGGGGACACGCACACAAGGGGCGGCAGCCCCAGGCTTCAAAAGCACCCCCCCCCCCCCCGGTACTCGCGGCAGCGGCCGGCAATCACTGCCGCGGCTCAGGCGGCAGTGGCGAGCGTAATCAGTGCCGCGGCTCAGGCGGCAGTGGGGCTCGGTGCACCCCTGCATTCACCAGCACTGAAACAATACGGTTGAGTTCTAGCCATCCATTTTTGAACTTGCATAAGATATGAGGCATTGACCTGACGATTTGGGAGTGTAAGGGCGAGTAACAGAGCGGTGGCGTGAGGGATGAGGGCCCCCTGCCTGCTAGGCCTATATATGTTACTGACCCATCTGAATCATTCTTTCGGTAGTAGTCCATGAAGCTAATACTTGCGCCATCTGAGTGTGGTGGAACAAAACATTTATTGGAGCGGTTTGCATGTGGGATGAGGGCTTGCTGCCCACTAAGCCTATATATATTATTAACCCACCTAATTATTTTGGTAGTAGTCCTTGAAGCTAATACTTGTGCCACCTGAGTGCAGCAGAGCATAAAATTAATAGAGTGGTTTCATAAGGTATGAGGTCCCCCAGCCCAACAGTCCTACAATTTTTAGCCTTAGTAAATTGATGCCACTTTCATAGTGTCTGGCCTAATCTTTTTCTAATGCGAAGACTCTTCTTGTGGTGTCTTTGTTGTGAGTTTTGTCAATTTATCAGGGCTCTCTGAGCACTATGCCTATACCTGTCACTCATCTCCCTGCTCCTGATCAATGCAGAAGCTTGAAATACTGGGCTATGCCTTGTCCTATGCATCCATAATGCTCAATGATGAAAATTTTAACTCTGAGAAATATCACTTTTCCTGATGTCTATCCCTAATTTGAGCTGTTTTTTGCAGCTTTTGGGCCACTTTGAGGGAGTTTTTGTTTTTGCCTTCCATTGATTTTAATGGGATTTGGCAGTCTCGGCGATTTGCTGCAAAACACTTAACACTTCGGAAAAACATTTCTCAATTACATTCATTCCTACCAGCATCACGGGTTCACGGTCTCGCCGGTTGACATCTACGATTATAATACCCTGGTTCTGCAATTCTACCTTCCCAACCTGAATATTCATCTCTCTAAATCCAACCTTTGGTATCACCAATCCATTACCAGCCCATATATCAAAATTAAAGTCAACTGGCGCATTAGTAATGTCTGAATCAGCCCAGTACCTTTTATATAGAACATGTGGGATGGATGTTATTTGGGATCCGGTATCCAGCAGGGCACTAAAGGGGATGCCATCCAACACAATAGGGATCACCGGCTTTCCTCCCACGAATTTGTCATACCAGGCTGAGGGGCCTTGATCGTTCATTCCTGGGGAGCGGCCCGCCTGCCCAGGGAATCGTCGTTTAAAGGACACTCACGAGCAAGATGGCCTGATTTCTGGCAACGGCGGCAAATGGGCTGTCCATCTGGTTGGTAGCGATCGCTGGGTCGTCCTCTTGCTGCTGGGTATCTTCTGGGCCTCATCCACGGAACATCCTCTCTGCTGGTCGCCAACTCGATCTTGGGTGCAGGTTTTGACTCTCGCAGTTCCCTGATGACCTTGGCCATGGAGATCACAGTGTCTATCAGGGCATCCAGCTTTTGGTTGATGGCTGCATTTGAGATATATTCCCCGGCCTCAGCAGCAGTCGCTGACATAGCAGATGTCGCTGGCGCTGCCGACTGCTGAGGTGCTGCTGCAGTGTCAGGCACAGGTGTTAATTCCCTTGGCTCTTCCAGCTGCTGCAGACGGATAGCTCTATCTTTCAGCTCAGTAAGCGTCATGTCAGGGTTCTGCAGCAGTACCATGCTTAACTATCCTCGATGGGAAGGGGAATGGAGGCCCTCTATGAATTGGTCAAATAGCATTTTATCAGCTCCCGGGGCTAAAGCAGGTTCTGCCAGCTTAAGGGCTTTGAGTGCTTCCTGCAGGTTCAAGGCAAAGTCTCTGGCACTCGGCACTCTGTTTAGGTTTCTGGTGGCATGCAAAGAACCTCATCTTATCCCGGGTATCAGCAGCAGATTCAAACGTTGCTTTCAGTCTGGCTGCTAGATGCTCTACAGTGTCCTTATCTGTGTCCAGCCAGGACGCAACCTCACACCGTGCATTGCCCGTTAATTGTCCCATTATCATTCCTACACGCTGGGCTTCAGTAAGGGGATACATCACATAATACTCTTTAATCTTTTGCATAAAGTCAGTTAAAGTATTAGGCTCACCGGAGTATTGGGGCAGCCACATTGCCCCTGGAGTATACGGCATCAGGAATGGCATTATGGATGCTGTTCCTTGCGCCGCTGCACCGCCGGGTACTATCACTGGGTCCGGCGCTGCAGCTCCACCGGCTGCTCCGTTGCCGTCTTGTGCATCCGCCTGCGACATCTTGGGCCCCCTTAGTTAATATGCGCCCTCCGTCTTCCGCTTCCATCCGGATGTCTATGGGAGGTTTCGGGGTGCAACAGGGATCTTCTTCCCTGCCGGATGTCGTCAGCACCAAGGGAGGAGGCTGGGTTTGCGCCAATGCAGGGTACCGCCCCCTTTCTTTCCCGCGCGCCGCTCGCTCCAAAATGGCGGATTTTCAAAAATACAATTCGGATGGCGCACAGGGTCCAATTCTTTTGGACCGGTAGATCCTGTTCGTGACGCCAGATTGTCGGGCCCCACGGGACGGGGTTACTCGGTACCGGACCGGACGGTAGTGGGGATGTCACAGGTGGCTTGGTCCGGACCGTGTCCCTGGCTCGGCAATAAAAGGGGAATTATTTACAAGGGGATTTGTCACGGGTGACGCCACCCACTTGGTTCGGCCAGTGATGGGGCCGCCGCTGCTGCAGAACCTCCGGGGGTGATGGAATGGCAGCGTAGATGGTGTAGTTCCAGTGGGGAGAACTGTATCCCTCGGGGTTAAAGTCTATTGGGGTTATAGATGGTGGAGAAGTGTTAAAGGACACACACTCACGTTTGGTAGACACTGATGCAATTCTCTTCTGCTCCTGATGCTGCAGAGCTGACAGGCTGGATCTGTAGGGAGGAATCGTCTCTGTGCTGAATCTGGGGCAAAGGTCGCAATCAACACACAGACTCACAGTTTTGCTGTTTTCCAAAGCTTTACTGCAGATGTTGTTGCAGGTTATAGTCAGGGGTGCATCTAGCCACCCTGCCGCCTGAGCCGATCGGAGGCCGGGGGGGATGGGTGCTGGCGGATCTCAGCCCCGCCGCCCCTGCAGCGTCCGGGGGGGGTGTGTGCTGGCGGATCTCAGCTAGTGATGGGCGAATCCTAAATTACTCGGAATCGCTTGACTCTAGCGAGTCCGAGCCCAGGACTCGCTACTCGTTGCGAGTCTAGCGAGTCCAATGTTAATGAATGGGGAAGCGAGTAATAGCGAGTAGTGTGAGATTTACAAATCGCAGATGTGTCTCGGAAGCTTCAGCCTGAAGCAATCCGAGTTGTGTCATTTATTTGCATTGCTAGTTTACTTTGTAAGTAATCGCTGACTCGCACAGATAAGATCCTGTCTTCTCTGTGTTCTGGCTGCCCCAGCTCCAGGGTCCTAGAGCCCGCCTGCTGCCTGATGTAGCAGAGCTGAGATTGTTCTCAGTCTGCTCATTCCCTGTGTACAGACATGAATGTCTGTGCACAGAGATGATGTAGCAGAGCTGAGAATGTTCTCAGTCTGCTTATTCCCTGTGCATAGACATCTATATTTATGCACAGGGGATGTAGCAGAGAGGACATCGCGTTTTGGACTGCGTCGGACGGAAGAGGATTTTTTTAATTAAAGATGGAGTCCCTAATGGCTTTTTTTTTTATTTCTAATAAAAAATTTTCCTTGTGTTGTGTTTTTTTTAAAACAATTTAATAGAAATTCATGGCGGTCATGTCTAATATTGGCGTGACCGCCATAAATTTCGGGCTTAGGGCCAGCTGATAATACAAAGCTGGCCCTAACCTCTTTATTACCCAGCGTGCCACCTCCACCAGGGCCGCTGGAAGAGCGGGGTTCAGCGCCAGAGGATGGCGCTTCAATGAACGCGCCATCTTCTGGGGCGGCTGCGGGCTGCAATTTGCAGCGGGGGGTGCCCAGAAAGCTTGGGCATCCCTGCGCTGCGGATTCCAGCCCCCAGCTGCTTAGCTGTACCTGGCTAGACATAGAAATTGCGCGGAGCCCCACGCATTTTTTTTTAATTATTTCATGAAATTCTGAGATTCTGACTCTGAGACTCTGACTCTGAGACTCTGACTCTGAAATTCATGAAATAATTAAAAAAAAATGCGTGGGGCTCCGCGCAATTTCTATGTCTAGCCAGGTACAGCTAAGCAGCTGGGGGCTGGAATCCGCAGCGCAGGGATGCCCAAGCTTTCTGGGCACCCCCCGCTGCAAATTGCAGCCCGCAGCCGCCCCAGAAGATGGTGCGTTCATTGAAGCGCCATCCTCTGGCGCTGAACCCCGCTCTTCCAGCGGCCCTGGTAGCGGTGGCACGCTGGGTAATAAAGAGGTTAGGGCCAGCTTTGTATTATCAGCTGGCCCTAAGCCCGAAATTTATGGCGGTCACGCCAATATTAGACATGACCACAATGAATTTCTATTAAATTGTTTTAAAAAAAACACAACACAAGGAAAATTTTTTATTAGAAATAAAAAAAAAAAGCCATTAGGGACTCCATCTTTAATTAAAAAAATCCTCTTCCGTCCGACGCAGTCCAAAACGCGATGTCCTCTCTGCTACATCCCCTGTGCATAAATATAGATGTCTATGCACAGGGAATAAGCAGACTGAGAACAATCTCAGCTCTGCTACATCATCTCTGTGCACAGACATTCATGTCTGTACACAGGGAATGAGCAGACTGAGAACAATCTCAGCTCTGCTACATCATCTCTGTGCACGGACATTCATGTCTGTACACAGGGAATGAGCAGACTGAGAACAATCTCAGCTCTGCTACATCATCTCTGTGCACGGACATTCATGTCTGTACACAGGGAATGAGCAGACTGAGAACAATCTCAGCACTGCTACATCATCTCTGTGCACAGACATTCATGTCTGTACACAGGGAATGAGCAGACTGAGAACAATCTCAGCACTGCTACATCATGTCTGTGAGCAGGCGGGCTCTAGGACCCTGGAGCTGCACAGAGAAGACAGCTGGACTGGCTCGCAAAGAAACAGCAGTTATCTGCGAGTTTCCCTGCTATCACTGGCACAGTAGCCAGTGATTACTCGCGAGTCTAATGCAAACAATGGCAATCCTATGTCAGCGTTTCTGACAAAACTAGGATTGATATTGATTTGCATTAGACTCGCGAGTAATCACTGGGAAACTCGCAGAGTACCGAGTCCTGCGAGTCCCTTACTACTCGCCGAGTAACGAGTCCTAGCGAGTAGATTCGCCCATCCCTAATCTCAGCCCCGCCGCCCCTGCAGCGTCCGCTCGGCCCCGCCGCCCCTGCAGCCTACAGTGCCACAGCGCGCGCGCACTCTTACCGCTGACAGCGTCCGTCTCTCCTGAGCCCGCCGCTGATGTTGGTGGCGCCGCCCCCTTCTCTCATGCCGCTCCCCCTGGCTGCCGCCGCTCTGGACTCAGGGCTCACACTGTCCATTGGACGGTGCGGCCCTGGTTATAGTCCACGGAGTCTGTGGAGCACTGCGGGTGGAACGCTGCTCCCCGACTAGCAGGCCCTTAGAAGGGGTTAATGTTGCCGGACTCCTAAAACCACCAGGTTAAAATGAGCCTATCATAGCTAGCTTATCGGTCATTGGTTAATTGCTTTGCCCATGGTATATAAGGAGGGAGCGGCGGCCATATTGCCTCTCCTACATCCGGATCCCGGAGCGCAAACGCCCACCCTCCCTCCCTATGGTTTTTGGTTATGTTTGTCGCAGCAGCGGAGTAAGTGACGGAGGTGTAAGTAACCTGTGCTGGATGGCCAGTGACAGAACACTTACAGTCACTGTTTTTCAAGGCGGGTTTGAGCCTTCATTAAGCTGCGGCCAATTTTAAAATAAATTTCCCACTTAAGAGTTTTAAAGATAATTGAGATGGTTGTTGGAGACCCTCAATAAAGTTATAAATGGTTAACCTGGTGTCTGTGGTTATTGTCCGGCCGGAGTAAGGTGGGTTATGCTAGTCTGTAATGGGGATAAGCTCTCTCCCAACCCTGTCCGGGGTCGTCAGCGTCCTTATGCTGCACTGTGTGTGTGTGTCCTGGCTGCTGCTATTAGCTGAGCTGCTGGGATTCCTCACGTCTCTCTGTATTCTGCTGGTACCACTTGGCTAGGCAACTTGAGTCCTCTGTGCTGTGCTGACCCCTCCGTGTTGCTTCGCTCTGGTACTAGGGGCATCTAGAGATCCCACTGTTCCTGGATTCACTGTGCTGTGGTTACCAGACACAGTACCGGATCCGGTGTCCGTTCTGTGCGTTCTTCTGGGGCAAGTGAAGGTATCACTCCAGCTCCCAGACGTCTGTAATTCTCCTGTTCCTCTGACCCTTGCTAGGTCTGCACTGAGCTAACTCTGCTCTGTGTCCTCTTCACAGCCCTGCTCCGAGCTGAACTGAGCTCTCCCTCATGGGCAAGAATATAAAAGGAAGCAGGTTGTGCTCCCCCTCTTGGCCCAGAGGTGGTAGTGTTTGTCAGTGTGTAGTGGGGGAGAGAACCTATGTGCTGTTATTGTGGCACATTAACCCATGGGGTGCCACACATGCTTGAATCCATCTGGACCAAATAAGTTTCTCTTGGTCTGATCAGACCACCGGACAGTTCCACTAATCCATGTCCTTAGTCTGCTTGTCTTCAGCAAACTGTTTGTGGCTACTTGTACATCATTGGCACACACTCCGATGTCAACGGATATTCTTTTGGGGTTCTGCTCTGAGGCAAGATAGCTTTCCCTACATCCATCTTTAGGAGCAGTTCGTTCTCCGGCTGTGCAGAGGTGTCTAGGTCTGGTTAGTTACATCCCAGAGCTACTTCTAGTTGCGGTGTGTAATCAGGGATTGCAGTCAGCATAGTCGCCAATGACTTCTGTGGAATCTGTATGTTACTCCTTAGTCACGGGATCATAACAGTCCCCCTTAGTGGCGCACCGACCAGTGGGGCGCCACAAATGCAGCCCCTAATCCTGCCCTTGATATAAACTGTGCCACATCCCGCCTGCAGAGCCACAATCCTGTGTCAAATCCCTATCCTACATTACAGCCCCGGGGATCCCGCTCCATCTACGGGGAGCGTTACCAACTTGCTGCCACATCACCAACCCTGGATGTCTGTCGCAGCGCCATATAGAGCAGCATGGTGGCTCAGCGATTTGCACTGTACTATATATAGAGCAGCCTGATGGCTCAGTAGTTACCACTGTACTAAATATAGAGCAGCGCGATGGCTCAGTGGTTAGCACTGTAGTCTTGCAATGCTGGGGTCCTGGGTTAAAATCCCACCAAGGACAATAAGTGCAAGGAGTTTGTATGTTCCGCCTTGTTACATGGGATGGGTTTCCTTGAGGTTCTCCAGTTGGAAAAGCACTGTGCAATTATTACCGCTATATAAGTGAATAAATATTATTATTATGAGCTAAAAAAAGAATATCTGATACTTGACACCATTCAGATTTTTTTGGGTTTGAGGGAAGGGGATGTCCCTCTGGAAACAACAGGCCAAATTTTAACATTTTCTATGCATAAGAAAATATTAATTATTAAAAAA
>JARQOC010000010.1:43069793-43112721 GCA_033576535.1 Allobates femoralis
TTGCATTGTGTCCCGTTACTTTAATAAGTCAAGGTACAACGGAGTCCACGGGGCCTAAGGATGCCGATAAGGCCTACACTTTTTGGCGACAATTAATATTTTACTGTCATCTTCGAACAGATTCTCAACAAGTATTCCCTAGTCCGCATGACCCTTACCATCCAGTATCTTTAAGATGCTATTATAGCTACTAAGACTAAGAATGAGTAAATGGTTCTGAAGGCTGACTGTTACACCTCCTCTATGGATAAGATGAAGAATAATCTTGTTACCCATCGCAAAGAAGCGGAGACAAGGAAGAGGGCGATATTCGTCCGGGATGCTGAGGACTATTATTATATATTATTACATTACATTATATAGCAGTAATGAGTAGTTTAGCTATAAATCCACCACTTTGAAGCGGCAACAGGTCGTGATCAACCAATCACACGCAGAGAACAACACTTTGTAGAACAATAAGAAGTGCGTATGAAAGATTGGGATCGTCAATGCAGTCTATTCGTAATCACAATTTTATTGAGTACAAAAGGATACAGACATATTCAAGACATCAAACGTTAAAAGCAATTAAAAGAGAACTGTGTTTCAAACACAGGACACATATAATCATTGGATTGCTGCTTAGATACCTAGAGTTAGATACATGTACATATCAAGAGGTTCAACACAGATCAATAAGGAATGTACCCCTTAAAAAGAGGTGGTGTATAATTCAGGGGGGAATACACCTGTCCACAGTGACCTTAAATCATCACTATACAGTACATAATCCTACAATTAGATCCATGGGTATATAGATATAATGGACCAAGGAAGTCTATTTAAAGGTTCAAGACCTCTGATGGGTTGAGGAAGAGGAGGATAAAGCATATTTGTGAAGGGGATATACATCCTTAACATGAGTACCCAGGGGGGGTTACACCTGTCAGCCTGTGAAAGAAGAAAAATTCACAGTGGTAAGAAGAGAAGTGAATGAGCTGCAAGGTTTTAAAGGCAAGAATCCATAATCACCTGTATCATCTTAGCCATAAATGGCAGACAGCAGTCAGTGGGAACGATGCCCACACCTAACACGTATCGCCCCCTTCTAGGGGCTTCATCAGGGGTCAGAGGGGTACACATTGCAGAGTAAACATGTCTTAAATAAGCCCTTCATAAGGCGTACATTAATGTCACCTGTTTCAAGTTGACGGCGCTGTGGTCCCGGCATCCAGAAATGTGCATTGCGCATGTCTGGGTTTAGTGAAGTCGGTGGAGGAGTGGCGCATGCGCAGACCGGCGGGTGAGAAGGAGCACACATGCTTGGTCAAGCTATGTCGGCCTGTGTTTATTACATAATGTAGGAGGGCATGGAGGAGGCACAGGGAGCAGGAACTGCGTGCCAGATGGCTGGACCCACATTTCAAGGGAAGGATTGTTATATTGGAAGTGAAGAATCAAAATAGAACAAGAATTGAGAAGACAGAGTAGAATCAAGTTAGGGAGTGTCCAGGAAGAAAGATTTTGAAGAGGTAGTCTTTAGAATGGGATCCCATTATTCTGTGGCAAGAAAATGCAACCCCCACAGAAGGGAAAGTACAATGGACTGAATTGTATGATAGATCAAGGTGATAGTTTAGCTATAAATCCAACTCTGGGTGACATAAAACAATGACTAGAAAGTAGCAGAATGGAGGACATTGTACAGCGCTACTGAGCAATGTGGCTGCAAATTCATGCAAATTCAGCTGACATCATAAGGCAGTAATGACTAGTTTAGCTATTAATCCAACTCTCCGGTGAGATAAACCGCTGACTACAAAGCAGCAGTATGAAGGACATTGTACAGCGCTACTGAGCAATATAGCTATAAATCCAGCTGTGGAGCGAGATAAAATAATAATAAGAAAGCAGCAGCCTAAACTGTAGGTATATCTCTCGGTCTTTCTTTTTCACTTTGCTCCCCTCCCCATAGACTTCTAAATGCAGCTGTAACCTGACTCCTCAGTAACCCCAATTCAAAACCCTAAAGGCCCCGTCATACAGGGCGACATCGCTGCCAATTACATAGGCGACGTAGGGGCATGGCCTATCGGCGGCGACATCGCCCCTACGTCGCCTCATGTAAAGGGGCGATGTCGGCGCCGCCGAGAGGTCGCCTGGTTTCAGAGCAGTGCTCTGAAACCAGGCGACCGATCTGGGGCGATATGCACACATCGCCCCATGTAAACGGCTGCCGGCGACCTGTCAGGCGATGGGAGCCATAGGCTCCCATTGTCCTGCATTGCCGCTGGGGTTTTCAGACACCCCGGCAGTCATGCCGCCTGTCAGCTCGCCGGCGCGGGGCTGGAGATGTTGCCCCATGTAAATGGGGGATGGCGACACTTTTGGGGCGCCAAAAACGTGCGCGCAACCGCCAGTCGCCGCCGACATCCCCAACCCCGTCGCCAGGTGTGACAGGGCCTTAAGACATACAAAGCCATCCACAACCGTCTCCTCCATACATCTGTGACATGGGTTTCCCGATATCTCCCCTCACGCAACCTTCGATACTCTCAAGATCTCCTCCACTGCTCCCCTCTTATCTCTTCTTCCCACAACCGCATACAAGATTTCTCCCGTGCTTCCCCTATACTCTGGAACTCTCTGCCCCAACACATCAGACTCTTGCCTGCCCTGGAAACCTTCAAAAGAAACCTGAAGACCTAACAAGCCTACAACCTGCATTGATCCTCAGTCCACCAAACCACCGCACGACCAGCTCTACCCTCTCCTACTGTATCATCATCCGTCCCCATGTAGATTGTGAGCCCTCGCGGACAGCGTCCTCTCTCCTTCTGTACCTTGTGTGTGCATTATATTGTTCATGTATTTGTACTTTTCTATGTATGAGAAAATTGAAATTAATTTTCTCATATCCACAAGTGCATGCCTGCCACCACTCTGGAAGCCGGGGAAGTCCTGTGAGTATTGGGCGGTAGTCTCAGAATCAATATATGACTTTTCTATGTATGCCCTTTCCACATGTAAAGCGTCATGGAATAAATGGCGCTATAATAATAACCAAGCACTGTAGATTTTAGTAGGTTTTACAGTAAATGGTGAGTTCAGGAGGTGAAGAAGTGGCTCATAAATGGAGAAATAAGCAGATTTCCGTTGATATCCGCTTGTACAACTGATTCATAATACGTTTGCGTTGATTTAAAGTGATTCTGATTTGAATGTATTTTTCCCTACTAATCGCAGGTCACAGCTCGCTGAATGAAGATGCTTCGTTGCATCAGGAAACGTTAATTGATGGCGACAGGTGCACTGTAAGTCAAGCAGATGTCCACGTGATAATTAGGGAGGCAAAATCTCTGCCAGGCTGGAAGATGCCTGATGTAATAGTCTGTAACACAAAGCTCGCACTCTGCCTTGTTCACACGCTGCAGATGTGTCCCGGGAGGATGCCCGCCCTGCCCGTACACTACACTATTCTGCTCTGTAATCCTCCACAGCCCGGGGCACGAGTCCCTGATACGTGGGATCACCACCTCCCAACACGTCAAGATTGCTGCAATTTGCTTGCTCAATCGATTGATGCAAACTCTGTTGAAACGACAGCGACCATTGAAGAGAATACATACAATCTGCAGTAAAGTTCCTTTAAATCAGGGGAATTGATGGACGATTCTGCTTTATTGGATAATCCTAAAAAATACTACAACGCTTGTAAGGGGCTGAAATACTGGAGGAATGAAAGATTATCCGGATACAGATTATGGATTGTACGTCATCCAGAGATGAAGGATACTACAACTCCCAGCATGTCATGGTTGGCACGAGCAGGATCCTCGCCACTTACCTTGAGAGTGGCGGCCGTGGCTTTGATGATGAAATCGTTCACAGAGACCTTAATATTATCTAAATTGGGCATAAAAAAGTAAAAAAAAGGTGTTAGCAGCATCAGCACCCCCTTCCCCATCCATCATATAACAGATGTCCATATTCATAGCTCAGGAGGGTCCCTCCGCCCATAATTTGACCAAACGTCAACCATGGGTTTTAATCGTCTACATGGGACAAGTAGGGTTCATGAATGGAATACTTTGCAGTAAAGACTGACACGCCAGCTGTGCAACAATTCTGGGAAACTGTATACAGCTTTATTATGGTGTTCAATGTATAAACAGTATGCAGTGCGCTCCCTCTAGTGGTGGCACAGGGAAAAAAAGAATGATACATTTACTACTTTTCAGAGCTCTGTATCAGAAACCGGAACACTCAGCGCTAGAGATATATATTGAGGAGGTAATATCTGTGGTTGGGATCCCATGGGTGCTCCTGATATATACACATATATAATCTCAAAGAGGAAAGATATGCATAAAAAAAGACTACCGTATTAAAAAAGTAAATAATGAAAAAAAAAAAAGAAAAATGGTAAGAGCCTTAATAAAGCCTTACATTATAATAAAAAAATAAATTATGAAAAGAACATAAGGGCCCTAAATAAAGCTCCAAATTATAATAAAATATATAAATAACAAGAATACCATAATAGTCTTAAGTAAAGCCCAACATTATAATAAGAAACAATAAAATAAATAATGAAAAGAACATAACGTAATTGCCTTATATAAAGCCCAAAATTATAATAAAAAAAAAAATAAAAAAAAACTGAAAAGAACATACTATCCTTAAATAAAGCCCAAAAATATAACAAAATAATGAAATAATGATGATAATAATAATAATAAATAAATAATAAAAAGAACATATTATCCTTAAATAAAGCCCCAAACTATAACAAAATAACAATAATAATATAATAAATAATATAAAGAACATAATGGACTTAAATAAAGCCCCAAACTATAACAAAATAATAATAATAAAATAAATAATAAAAAGAACATAATGGTCTTACAAATTATAATACAAATAAATAATAGTAATAAAAAATAAATAATGAAAAGAACAAAATAACTTTAAGTAAAGCTCCAAACTATAATAAAATAGTAATAAAAAAAAATAAATGATAAAAAGAACATACGGTAATGGCCTTAAATAAAGCTCCAAATTATAATAAAATAAATAAATAATAAGTAGATCATAACAGCCTTAAATTAAGCCCCACATTATAATAAAAAATAATAGCATAAATAATGAAAAGAACAGAATATCCTTAAATAAAGCCTCAAACTATAACAAAATAATAAAATAAATGATAAAAAGAACATAATGGCCTTAAATAAAGCTCTAAATTATAATAAAAATATATAATAATAAATGAAAAGTACATAATAGCCTTAAACAAAAGCTCCAAATTATAATAAAAATAATAAATAAAATACAATAAATATGAAAAAGCAGATTTAGGTCATTTTCCGATAACCTATTCATCGGGGTTACGGTAACGCTGCACACACACCCTTTAAGTTTTAATGATGAGATTCAGAGAATCCCTTTAGCGACAACGTTTTTTTGCTTCGGAGATGTGATCTAAGAACCGGGGGCTGATCCTCCAGCGGCAGAAGGGTTAATCCTGTAATCTCTAATCTCAGCCGAAAAGAACATTGCTTCGCTTGGTCCAGTTACACAATGATGATTTAATAATCTCCCGTCCTCGTCCGCCAGCCCCGGCTGTGCACATCCTGCCCCTGCCGCAGCCTCCTGCCCAGGAGACGCGGAGCTGCCAGTGCCCGGCGGGTGGGAAAGAGACTTTATTTAGTAACTGTCACCCAGAGCCAGTGACCTGTTCAGGAGCAGAGATAAATGACTGGAGGAGCTGGCAGAGCCCCGGGGACCGTCCAGGAGGAGCTGCCAGAGCCCCCGGAGACCGTCCAGGAGGAGCTGCCAGAGCCCCGGGGACCGTCCAGGAGGAGCTGCCAGAGCCCCCGGGGACCGTCCAGGAGGAGCTGCCAGAGGGGCTTCAATCACCACTAATTAAGTCTTAAAGACAAAGTTCTGCACAGAAGTCCCTTGTTGTACTCGGCTCCTGTTTCTGGGTGACAACCGGTCTGAGACCCTAAAGCTTACATTCGGGAGGGGAGGGAGGAGGGGAAGGGGGACACTAAGCTTTGAAATTTATCAATAGGCTGATGACTGAAGTGGATCTTACAGGGGCTATTCCCATCTTCATAAATAGATACAGTCAGTTAGAGCTTGCACAGACAATCCGTTTTGCCATTTGCAGTTTATTAAAATTTCCATCCGTCCTTGCAATATTAAGGTTTCTCTTCTGTTTCCAGCTTCTTCCCTTGGAGACAGACCACCGCTCCTAGACCGCAGAGCATGTGCCGTGCTTACAGGCTCTTTCCTAAAGAGCTTGTAAGCGCTGTTTTCAAGCTGACTCGGATCACTGGTCACCTCCTAATCCCGGCCAGCTTCATCGCAGACCGCAGTGGTGGTCGGTCTCCATGGCAACGAGCTATTAATTTTATTAGTATTAATATCCCAAGAACAGATGCAAATTTTAATAAGCAGTAAATTGCAAAAATGCTCATTTTTACAAAGTATTATCCAAAAATAGGAAGGACTCTTTAAAGGAGTATTTCCATTCCAGAGAGTTATGGTGTAAGCTGCAGGCTCCATCAAATGATTAGGTGCTGCGCTTTCCATTTACTCCTCGGGAGTTCAAGAAGCTGGTTCTCAGATATCCATCACTTAAAGGGGCATTTCCTTAAGCAATTTTTGGCCTATCCCAAGAAATCTCTCAAGATGCCGGTCACACATGTGCGGCCGACTCGTTACAATAGGCTGGAAGTGTGTGACATGGTAATACCCCATTAAAGGCCGTCAGGATTCTGAGAGTCTCCCGGTATCCTGAATGGTTAATGAACCTACTTGTCCAGCATAATATGGTATTTGTCGTATAGTTCATTGTCTATCGGGCGAGCGGGTGTAGCTGCACAACCTTGCAGATTCCAGGCCTCTCGGAAGGGCGGGCGACGACCCCCCGAGTTCAGTACTTTCGTCGGCCCAGTAAACGGTCAGCTGCTTTCCCCGATTCCTGACAAATATAAGTAAAGTCTGTAACTCTTATCTGTCCTTTTCGGAGCTCCTCTCGCCTGATTTATGGCTGCAGACTAGAAACAAGTTGAAACAATAAGCCGAAATGATACAAAAATATTAAAATTCTTAAAGAAAGTCGATCGCAAAAATGGGATTTAGCCTAAAATACCTAAATGCATGAAGAAAAAAAAAAAAAAAAAAAAAGAATATACTGTAATGTCATCATTGATGAAAAGAGAAAAAAAATTAAGGTATCCCAAGGGGGTGGAACATGATCAAAGGGGTTTCAATATCACATCAGTGGAGACATTCCCACCAAATAATGGGTCCAACATGGTGTATGGAGCTGGAATGGGCGAGCAGGTGACTGCAAATATGTGTTTTGCATAGATGTGGTCACATGCCAACTAGACGTGCCCTGCCTTGCTCAGTGCAAGTGAAGTGACTGACATCACACATGTCTAATCAGGATGTCACCAGCCTGTAATGGCCGTTCTCGGTACTGCAGCTCAGATCGCGTTCTCTTCAATAGGAGCCAATCTGCAGTACCAAGAATGGCCACTACAGTGTGAGGCGCTATACTGACTGGCTTTCTAACTGTGCACACCTCCGAGTATCACACATCTGATTAGTGGGGCAAGAGGTGGTAGACCTTCACCAATCTAATATTGATGCCCTATCCAAAAAAATCAGTCCCTATTATTGAAAATCCCTTTAAAGGCCCGCTGTCAGGATTCTCCGGTGGGCAGAATGTGATTTGCATACTTTCGGTTACGATCAGACTAGAAGTGTCCAGCCTCAGTCAATTCACTTGTATTGAGCGAGGCAGACCATGTCTAGTTGGCATGTGACTGCATCTATGGAAATAATGTGCACACCCACTCCCAGAGAATCACACAGCATGCATAGACTGACTGCAGACTTGTCAATCCTCACAGCGTGCCTGGTGCCTGCTGTCAGGCAGGCTTCTCTGGTGGGCAGTATATAATATGCACACTTCTGGTCACATTCAGAGTAGACATGTCCGTCCTCAGTCAACTGACTTGTATTGAGCGAGGCAGGGCACGTCTAGTTAGCATGTAACCGCATCTACACAAATCACATGGTCGCACGCTCCTAGAGAATCCGGACAGCGCATACACTGACTTCAGACTTGTGAATCCTCACAGCGTACAATGTGCCTGCTGTCAGGATTCGTCAGTGTCATGAATGGGGGGTATGCGATTTGACTAGTTCCAGTCACATTCAGACGAAACTCAACCAGCCTCAGTCAACTCACTTGTATTGAGTGAGACAGGGCATGTCTAGTTGTCATGTGCCCACTGCTACTCATGATTCCGCACAATGGGCATAGACTGTCCGCAGTGTACCCACTGTCAGGATTTTCTGGTGGGCAGTATACGATTTGCATACTTCTGGTCACATTCAGACTAGACGTGTCTGGCCTGAGCCAATTTACTTGTATTGAGCAAGGCAGGGCACATCTAGTTGGCGTGAGACCGCATCTACACAAATGAAGTGTCCGCTCACTCCCAGAGAGTCCGGACAGTGGGCACACTGCACACACAGTGACTGCAGACTTGTGACCCGAGCTTGGACATCCCCTTTAATTTCACGGTACTGTAATCCAGGGAGGATGCGGCACGTTCTAATCCCATGCCTCACCGTTGGAGAATGTGTTTTCCCTCTAATATCGGAATAAGATTTTCCTGCAGTTCCGCTCTCCCGCCTGTAATTACACCTCTCAGCTCCACGGAGTCTGGGAACGTTGGCTCCGTCCCACGCTCGGTGACCAAATACGTCGTGTACAGAGGAAAATAGCTGGAGCCGGGGAGGTAAAGCTTCCATTAGCAGCTAGGTCGTGCCCTGAGCTGAACACACGGATTAGACATCCACATTAAACGGACCTATTTTTATTAATCTGATGGATTTTTTTTTCTTACGGAATAATCTACAATGTATAGAGGCAAATCTGTATTAATATTAACCCATCATGCAGCCGCCCCTTTAAGGGAGAAGTGAAGTGACCCAATTCCACATTTAAGTTATTAAACAAAAACGTACATTTTCCCTTTGTGAGCAAATTGAGAACATTTCCTCTTAAAAGGGAAGTCCAGCCAAAAATGTCCTTCCTAGAGTGATGCAAAACCACAATGGGTGGATCACTGACCCCTATTGACTCACGTCTTGCCAATTACATCTACAGCTGTTGATCTACTATTGTTGGCAGCGCAGTGGGCCAGAGCCCCTGGTGCAGGCAGCGCAGTGGGCCAGAGCCCCTGGTGCAGGCAGCGCAGTGGGCCAGAGCCCCTGGTGCAGGCAGCGCAGTGGGCCAGAGCCCCTGGTGCAGGCAGCGCAGTGGGCCAGAGCCCCTGGTGCAGGCAGCGCAGTGGGCCAGAGCCCCTGGTGCAGGCAGCGCAGTGGGCCAGAGCCCCTGGTGCAGGCAGCGCAGTGGGCCAGAGCCCCTTGTGCAGGCAGCAATGTAATGGGGGAGAGCTCCTGCTGCAGACAATGTAGTGGGGAGAGCTCCTGCTGCAGACAATGTAATGGGGAGAGCTCCTGCTGCAGACAATGTAATGGGGGAGAGCTCCTGCTGCAGACAATGTAATGGGGAGAGCTCCTGCTGCAGACAATGTAATGGGGGAGAGCTCCTGCTGCAGACAATGTAATGGGGAGAGCTCCTGCTGCAGACAATGTAGTGGGGGAGAGCTCCTGCTGCAGACAATGTAGTGGGGGAGAGCTCCTGCTGCAGACAATGTAATGGGGGAGAACTGCTGCTGCAGACAATGTAGTGGGGGAGAGCTGCTGCTGCAGACAATGTAATGGGGGAGAGCTGCTGCTGCTGCAGACAATGTAGTGGAGGAGAGCACCTGCTGCAGACAATGTAATGGGGGAGAGCTGCTGCTGCAGACAATGTAGTGGGGGAGAGCTCCTGCTGCAGACAGTGTAGTGGGGGAGAGCTCCTGCTGCAGACAATGTAGTGAGGGAGAGCTCCTGCTGCAGACAATGTAATGGGGGAGAGCTCCTGCTGCAGACAGTGTAGTGGGGGAGAGCTCCTGCTGCAGACAATGTAATGGGGGAGAGCTCCTGCTGCAGACAGTGTAGTGGGGGAGAGCTCCTGCTGCAGATAGTGTAGTGAGGGAGAGCTCCTGCTGCAGACAATGTAATGGGGGAGAGCTGCTGCTGCAGACAATGTAGTGGGGGAGAGCTGCTGCTGCAGACAATGTAGTGGGGGAGAGCTGCTGCTGCAGACAATGTAATGGGGGAGAGCTCCTGCTGCAGACAGTGTAGTGGGGGAGAGCTCCTGCTGCAGATAGTGTAGTGAGGGAGAGCTCCTGCTGCAGACAATGTAATGGGGGAGAGCTCCTGCTGCAGACAATGTAGTGGGGAGAGCTGCTGCTGCAGACAATGTAATGGGGGAGAGCTCCTGCTGCAGACAATGTAGTGGGGGAGAGCACCTGCTGCAGACAATGTAATGGGGAGAGCTACTGCTGCAGACAATGTAGTGGGGGAGAGCACCTACTGCAGACAATGTAATGGGGAGAGCTGCTGCTGCAGACAATGTAGTGGGGGAGAGCTCCTGCTGCAGACAGTGTAGTGGGGAGAGCTGCGCTGCAGACAATGTAATGGGGGAGAACTGCTGCTGCAGACAATGTAGTGGGGGAGAGCTCTTGCTGCAGACAATGTAGTGGGGGAGAGCACCTGCTGCAGACAATGTAGTGGGGGAGACTGCTGACTGTGCTGCAGACAATGTAGTGGGGGAGAGCTCCTGCTGCAGACAATGAAGTGGGGGAGAGCACCTGCTGCAGACAGTGTAGTGGGGGAGAGCACCTGCTGCAGACAGTGTAGTGGGGGAGAGCTCCTGCTGCAGACAATGTAATGAGGGAGAGCTCTGCTGCAGACAATGAGTGGAGACACCTCTGCAGACAATGTAGTGGGGGAGAGCTCCTGCTGCAGACAATGTAGTGGGGGAGAGCTCCTGCTGCAGACAATGTAGTGGGGGAGAGCTCCTGCTGCAGACAATGTAGTGGGGAAGCTCCTGCTGCAGACAATGTAGTGGGGGAGAGCTGCTGCTGCAGACAATGTAGTGGGGAGAGCTCCTGCTGCAGACAATGAAGTGGGGAGAGCTCTCAAGTTCTCTTCTCACCTTCCCTAGGTCCATTGGTGAGTCTCCGTTCCTGTCCTGGGTAGCTGGCATTGGCTGCGGTGATGAAATTACATTGACAGCCAAAGTAGTGAGAAGGAACGGCCGCTTCAGAACCACTGCTCCCAGTGTCTGGCATTGGTTATGGTAATAGATCCATCGGTGACTCTGGCGTCTGCTCTGAGAAAGGTGAGAACAGCACTTTTGTTTTTAAAAGTAAACTGATGAAAAATGTCTGAAAGGGGACAACCCCTTTAAGAAGTGCACCAGTTATGGACCTGGGCAAGGTGAGAATAGCTACTTTGTGTGAATGGGGACAACACTTTTTAAGATATACAAGTACACCCATTTTGTCATGGTCACCATCTCCACGTCTTCCTCAGAACTCCGCTGCAGCTCATACACACGTAGACCCCGCGTGACCGACATCTTATTTTTAGGAATCCGGCACTCGCACCTTACTGACTGCGGCAGCCATTACCCAGAAGGCCCCACAACCTGCTCACTGACCTCTGGCCAGATCCTTCCTCAGTTTGAGGACGGCCCCGAGGTCGCAGTCCGCGCTGGCGTAGGCGTGCGGGATGCTGGATTTAGACTCCGTTAACCTCTTGGCGATAACCTTTCGGATGTTACTGGTTGGTATTTCAGTAAATGTTCCCTGGAAGACAAAAAAACAAACAAGCATTAATCAGAATATATTCACCAGCAGCAAAAACGTTGCAAAATTACATTTAAAGGGACGGTTAAAGTTGCACTCATCAGTCCGGGCAGGAAAATGCACCATCAGGTGACTGAAATAGGTTTGTTTTTTTCCATTTTTTGGGGTATTTACTACCGTTCTGCGACTTTAGAGGTGTATGTATTTTACAGCGTGTCGTAAAGCGCCTCCTTTTGCAAAAATAATGCTAATAATACAGTAAATCCTTACCGGAGTGAGGGGCTTTCCAGGTATAGAGATCGGGGGTCTGATGGACGGAGTGGAGGACCCCCTACAGGAGGCGCTGGCTGTTGTGGCGCCACCTTCGCCGGTTGTATGGCAGGAGATGGCTGTGCCGCTATTTTCACCGTTTCACCCTTTCCGGATACAACTCGTAGGGCATCCCTGTATAAAAGATGACAATGATTAACGCTGCCGGCCCATGACTATGAATAAGTAAAGCAAAAGCGCACCTACCAATAAGTGAAGTTGTCATTGGACAGTACTGTGACCTCTAGAGGAGAGATGCAGTATTACACTCTGCCAACCCCACCCCCGTCATAGCTTTGTCATTCAGTATCCCAGTAAAGCTGGGTGGGAGATGCTTATGGTCACCAGGCACAGAGTGAGGGATTTACACAGAGGATTGTGCACTTTTTATTCTACAATAAATCAGATTATTTCCTAATCTGTAACAAGATGAAGCAGGTTTTGCCCTCTCTGCTTCCCAGCTCCGGCCTTTTTCTGGGGTGCTTTCCTATTGTACCCGTTCATTCCCAACCTCTGAGCCTGTAAACCTGCGCCATTATTTACAGATCTCGGACATCAAAGGGTAAAATAATAAGTGTAGGTAGCAGAATCTCCGCTGCATCGCACTGCCACCTGCAGGTGACGGGGAGAAGTGCAGGGGCATCACTGAGAAAGAGGGAATCAATGGAGAGCGGCTTCTCTGGCCGTATGGGCTTTACATGATCACACGTCTGCAGGAGGGGATCTGACTGATCTACAGGATCTGCGGTGAAGCTGGTGACACACAGTACCACACTGCTAACTGATCAGAGATGTAGGTGAGATGCTGCCATAGAGGGTGGCAATGTGGAGCCTGAGGTACCAGCTGTAAAACAGAACATTCCCATACAGTGCCCACCTAATAATGCCATAGTGTGCCCAATCCATCCTATACAGCAAGCAAACGTCACCGTGTCACAACCAAACAATATTCAATATATATTCAATAATATAACAATATTAGTTACTATGCGGCCAAATAAAACCTAAGCAAATAATACAGTCTAACAAGGTGCGCCCCCTATACTGCACTGCGCCATCCAATGACACTCCGCGGTCCAGTGCCATCCAGTACAACCTAGTGTCCAGAGACATCCAACAGCACCTACTGCGGGTCACCAAACAGTGGCACAGTGCCATCCAGCGGTGTCAACTAGAAGCGCCAACCAGCAGCACCAAGCAGAAGCGCCAACCAGCAGTGTTAACCAGAGCTGCCAATGGGAAGCGCCAATCAGAAATGCCAACGAGCAGCGCCATGCTGCAACATCAGTTAATATAGATATGGTACCTAACACTACTGGGATGTTTCCTAATATGAAGCCAACTGACTCTCATCCCTGCACACATAAATCTGTAGCATCAGTATTTGGCTTATTCGGGTTGTGCAGACGTCGATCTCCTGATCACCGCTGACCCCGAGGACCCCTGATCAACCGCTGCTCCCGAGGACCCCCGCCCCCTGATCACCGCTGCCCCTGAGGACCCCCTGCTGCCCCCAAGGAACCCTGCCCCCTGATCACCGATGCTCCCGAGGACCCCCGCCTCCTGATCACCGCTGCCCCGAGGACCCCCACTGCCCCCAAGGAACCCTGCCCCCTGATCACCGCTGCACCCTAGGACCCCGCCCCCTGATCACCGCTGCCCCCGAGGAGCCCCACTGCCCCCAAGGAATCCTGCTTCCCTGATCACCGCTGCCCCCGAGGACCCCCGCCCCCTGATCACCACTGCCCCCGAGGACCCCTGCTGCCCCCGAGGACCCCCGATCACCGCTGCCCCCGAGGACCCCCGCCCCCTGATCACCGCTGCCCCCGAGGACCCCCACTGCCCCCAAGGAATCCTGCTCCCTGATCACCGCTGCCCCCGAGGACCCCCGCCCCCTGATCACCGCTGCCCCCGAGGCCCCCACTGCCCCCAAGGAATCCTGCTCCCTGATCACCGCTGCCCCCGAGGACCCCCGCCCCCTGATCACCGCTGCCCCCGAGGACACCCGCCCCCTGATCACCACTGCCCCCGAGAACCCCCGCTGCCCCCAAGGAACCCTGTTGTCCCCAAGGACCCCCAACCCGTGATCACAGCTGCCCCCATGGACCCCCGCCTCCCTCACTCCTGCATTAATAATGTACACATCTATGAATGTCAATACTCTGCTGTCGCCCGGTTTGCTCCTGTAATTACGGTGATTCTGGCTGGTTCAGTGTCACTTTAATAGGGTCACGTGCGGGATGTCTCCCCCGGGCAGGTGCTGGGGAGCGGGCATCCATCTCATCCCCTCACCCCACAAAGCCTCCAGGTCATATGAACAGAACAAGAGCAAAGACGCCGGGTGCCCCCCTGTCACAGCGGATGAATGTGCCGCGCGGGGTCCGGGACCTTTCTTTTCCTTCTGGCGGCTCGATCTATATATTTATGTGGGACTGATTTAAAAGAATAAAGATATATCTGCAATGTCCTTCTTAATCTCCCTCTCATTTAACCCTGTAAAGTCTTCTCATACCGGAATCAGAGCAAATACTAATCTCATAGACCTCAGCTCGGCCTGGCTGTGCGGCACCTGGAGGCAGCAGGAGCGCGGCAACACAGGGGACTGTGAAAGATGCCAATCCGGCTCAAACCTCTGCCCCCCCCAGAGAGAGGCGCAAGAAGGCACAAAGGTGGGAGACAAAAACTCAAAAATAGTGCTGCAAAAGTCTTACTACCCCCCTCCCCCCATGGGTACACCAGCTATTAGGACGGATTATGCTGGAAAGATTTTGGCGAACTTTATTGCATAATAAATAAAGCCTTTTTCTACTTAGTACCCTACAGAGATGAGCGGATGTCGATATGCCTGATCCTTAGTGCCCCATGGAGATAAGATGTCTATATGCCCGATCATTGGTGCCCCATACAGATGGGCAGATGTTGAGAAGCCTGATCCTTAGTGCCCTACAGAGATGAGCGGATGTTGATATGCCTGATCCTTCGTGCCCCATGGAGATAAGATGACTATATGCCTGATCCTTAGTGCCCCATATAGATGGGCAGATGTTGAGAAGCTTGGTCCTTAGTGCCCTACAGAGATGAGCGGATGTTGATATGCCTGATCCTTCGTGCCCCATGGAGATAAGATGACTATATGCCTGATCCTTAGAGGCCCCATATAGATGGGCAGATGATGAGAAGCCTGATCCTTAGTGCCCTACAGAGATGAGCGGATGTTGATATGCCTGATCCTTCGTGCCCCATGGAGATAAGATGACTATATGCCTGATCCTTAGTGCCCCATATAGATGGGCAGATGTTGAGAAGCTTGGTCCTTAGTATCCCATAGTGATGAGCAGATGTCGATATGCCCAATCCTTAGTACCCCAATGAGATAAGCAGATGTCGATATGCCTGATCCTTAGTACCTCATAGTGATGAGCAGATGTCGATATACCCGATCCTTAGTACCTCATAGTGATGAGCAGATGTTGGTATGCCTGATCCTTAGTACCCCATATAGATGGGCGGATGGTGATATATCCGATCCTTAGTACCCCAGTGAGATAAGCAGATGTCGATATGCCCGGCCTTAGTACCCCATAGAGAATAGCACCCCCTATGTGTTTGGAGCCGCTTATCCCCTTGATTGTTGCCTTTTTATAGTCTCTTTACAGTAAATGTTGATATTCCCGTCTCGCTCCCCCACGCAACATAGAAGTAAATAACGCCAAGACCCCGATTCACATAAATAAGAAAAATTCACCAGATTCTAAAAATACATTTCCAGCTCATTAAGAATTCATCTGGCAGTAACGCCGGGCCCCCGGGGCGCTCGATTTAGAAGCTTCTACATCGCAGGATCCTCGCGCCCATCTGCAAAGCAAATGCTGCGCGATACATGTCAGAATCGGCCGTCTGCCTCGTTAACCCCTTCATGGACCGACCGCGCCCGGTGAGGTCCAGGATGTAAAGGGTTACTGTG
The DNA here is from genome assembly GCA_033576535.1 of Allobates femoralis. Classification (NCBI taxonomy): domain Eukaryota; kingdom Metazoa; phylum Chordata; class Amphibia; order Anura; family Aromobatidae; genus Allobates; species Allobates femoralis. The sequence continues at coordinate 43,085,850 of JARQOC010000010.1, forward strand.
GGCGGTCACATAGAATCAAAAGTGACAGCTATAAGACAGTGGAGGTGATGACTCACACCAGACGCTAAAAATAAAAATAGGAAAAAATGGTGTTTCATGAGATCAAACGAGCCGATTTCCGACAAGACGATAAACATGAAAAAGGGAAATAATGTAAAGCGGTCGCCGTGGTCACAAGGCTCCACATTCCATTTAAAGCGTTGGCATGTTGCTATGGCAACAAGAACCCATTGCTCGCCTTGTATTAAGCCGTGCACTTGGTCGGGGGAGGGGCATCAAAGGTGATCAGACTACACCAATTAATGGTACTCGGGATAATTACCCAAGAACGAGGTGTCCGGGACTAACGAGACACCTCCACCTCACATCAATCCTCTCCCATCACAAAACGGAAAATGTAAGATCTACAGGACGGCGATGGCGGTGAGCGCAGGGCGGGGGAGACATTGTGCTGCACATACCGGGCTAATAAATGTCTATTCTCTGCTCTGTCACTTATCACCCTCTTCTTTTTTGCATAGGTGATTTCCTCACCATCAGCGTTCTACCAGCACTACAGGAGCTGGAACTCCCATCCCTCTCACTCTCAGAGCATTTATCACCATAGTGCCGTCATTGTGTCTTACATACATGTCCTATAACATGCCACAAAATGGAAACTGCACTAGGACCCCCCCATAATAAAGATCAGCGTAAGAGAGACTGATCGGGGGTCCAAAAACCAAGACCGCCACATTGTCCTGTACTATAGAGAGTGCCATAGTGCTTACATAGAACAGAATGCCATAATAGTTCTGCAATAACAAGAGTCCTGCATTACGCAGACGGTACCACAAAGTAACCACATAACAAAGGGGAGGAGCACCACAGAGTACCCCCTTAATAGAGGGAAAGCACAGAGTACCCTCATAATAGAGGGGCACAACAGAGTACCCCCATAATAGAGGGGCACAACAGAGTACCCCCATAATAGAGGAGCACCACAGAGTAGCCCCTTAACAGAGGGAAAGCACAGAGTACCCCCATAATAGAGGGAAAGCACAGAGTACCCCCATAATAGAGGGAAAGCACAGAGTACCCCCATAATAGAGGAAAAGCAGAGTACCCCCATAATAGAGGGAAAGCACAGAGTACCCCCCATAATAGAGGAGCACCACAGAGTACCCCCTTAATAGAGGGAAAGCACAGAGTACCCTCATAATAGAGGGAAAGCACAGAATACCCCCATAATAGAGGGAAAGCACAAAGTACCCCCCATAAGAGAGGGGAAGCACAGAGTACCCCCCATAAGAGAGGGGAAGCACAGAGTACCCCCATAATAGAGGGGAAGCACAAAGTACCCCCCATAATAGAGGGGAAGCACAAAGTACCCCCCATAATAGAGGGGAAGCACAGAGTACCCTCCATAATAGAGGGGAAGCACAGAGTACCCCCATAATAGAGGGGAAGCAGAGTACCCCCATAAGAGAGGGGAAGCACAGAGTACCCCCATAATAGAGGGAAAGCAAAGAGTACCCCTCATAATAGAGGGAAAGCAAAGAGTACCCCCCATAATAGAGAGAAAGCAAAAAGCACCACCCATAATAGAGGGAAAGCACAGAGTACCCTGCATAATAGAGGGAAAGCACAGAGTACCCCCATTATAGAGGGGAACACAGTGTACCCCCATAATAGAGGGGAAGCACAGAGTACCCCAATAATAGAGTGGAAGCACAGAGTACCCCCATAATAGAGGGGAAGCACAGAGTACCCCCATAATAGAGGGGAGGAACAAAGACGCCCATAATAGAGGGGAAGCACAGAGTACCCCTATAATAGAGGGAAAGTACAGAGTACCCCCATAATAGAGGTGAAGCACAGAGTACCCCCATAATAGAGGGGAAGTACAGAGTACCCTCATAATATAGGGGAAGCACAGAGTACCCCCATAATAGAGGGAAAGCACAGAGACGCCCATGCACCTGGACTGTCCAAACAGCAGGACTTAGCCTACATCAAAGGGTTAAACATCAATCACTCTTTCGGCCTAGTATGTCAAACAAGGAAGCATTACCCTAGAACATCAGGAAATATAAGACACCTTTATCATGTAGACCATCCCGGTGAGAAATATAACCCAACACCAGATAGTAAAGTATCAAGCACTCTTACCCTAGACCATCGTGGCGTCACCCCAGACCACCAGGGAATATACTCCTAACCTAGTCAGGTATCCAGGGCCAGGCCGGCTGGAGGAATGACTCCACAGTAGTGATGGGCGAATCCTAAATTACTCGGAATCGCTTGACTCTAGCGATTCCGAGCACAGGACTCGCTACTCGTTGCGAGTCTAGCGAGTCCAATGTTAATGAATGGGGAAGCGAGTAATAGCGAGTAGTGTGAGATTTACAAATCGCAGATGTGTCTCGGAAGCTTCAGCCTGAAGCAATCCTAGTTTTGTCATTTATTTGCATTGGACTCGTTTACTTTGCAACTGTAATCGCTGGGAAACTCGCACAGATAAGAGTCCTGTCTTCTCTGTGTTCTGGCTGCCACAGCTCCAGGGTCCTAGAGCCCGCCTGCTGCCTGATGTAGCAGTGCTGAGATTGTTCTCAGTCTGCTCATTCCCTGTGCATAGACATCTATATCTATGAACAGGGGATGTAGCAGAGAGGACATCGCGTTTTGGACTGCGTCGGACGGAAGAGGATTTTTTTAATTAAAGATGGAGTCTCTAATGGCTTTTTTTTTTATTTCTAATAAAAAAATTTCTCTGTGTTGTGTTTTTTTTAAAACAATTTAATAGAAAATCATGGCGGTCATGTCTAATATTGGCGTGACCACCATAAATTTCGGGCTTAGGGCCAGCTGATAATACAAAGCTGGCCCTAACCTCTATTACCCAGCGTGCCACCGCAACCAGGGCCGCTGGAAGAGCGGGGTTCAGCGCCAGAGGATGGCGCTTCAATGAACGCGCCATCTTCTGGGGCGGCTGCGGGCTGCAATTTGCAGCGGGGGGTGCCCAGAAAGCTTGGGCATCCCTGCGCTGCGGATTCCAGCCCCCAGCTGCTTAGCTGTACCTGGCTAGACATAGAAATTGCGCGGAGCCCCACGCATTTTTTTGACGCCGACTCCGAGGCGACGCCGACTCCGAGGCGACGCCGACTCCGAGGCGACGCCGACTCCGAGGCGACGCCGACTCCGAGGCGACGCCGACTCCGAGGCGACGCCGACTCCGAGGCGACTCCGAGGCGACTCCGAGGCGACTCCGAGGCGACTCCGACTCCGAGGCGACTCCGAGGCGACTCCGACTCCGAGGAGACTCCGAGGAGACTCCGACTCCGAGGAGACTCCGACTCTGAGACTCTGACTCTGAGACTCTGAAATTCATTAAATAATAAAAAAAATGCGTGGGGCTCCGCGCAATTTCTATGTCTAGCCAGGTACAGCTAAGCAGCTGGGGGCTGGAATCCGCAGCGCAGGGATGCCCAAGCTTTCTGGGCACCCCCCGCTGCAAATTGCAGCCCGCAGCCGCCCCAGAAGATGGCACGTTCATTGAAGCGCCATCCTCTGGCGCTGAACCCCGCTCTTCCAGCGGCCCTGGTGGCAGTGGCACGCTGGGTAATAAAGGGGTTAATACCAGCTTTGTTATACAAGCTGGTATTAAGCCCGAGATTCTTAATGTCAGGCCACGTTTGACCCAGCCACTAAGAATCTCCAATAAAGGGTTAAAAAAACACAACACAGAGAAAATTTTTTATTTGAAATAAAAAAAAAAGCCATTAGGGACTCCATCTTTAATTAAAAAAATCCTCTTCTGTCCGACGTAGTCCAAAACGCGATGTCCTCTCTGCTACATCCCCTGTGCATAAATATAGATGTCTATGCACAGGGAATGAGCAGACTGAGAACAATCTCAGCACTGCTACATCATGTCTGTGAGCAGGCGGGCTCTAGGACCCTGGAGCTGCACAGAGCAGACAGCTGGACTCAGCTCGCAATGTAACAGCAGTTATTTGCGAGTTTCCCTGCTATCACTGGCACAGTAGCCGAGTCTAATGCAAACAATGGCAATCCTAGTTTTGTCAGCGTTTGCCATTGATTTGCATTGGAATCGTGCGAGTAATCACTGGGAAACTCGCAGAGTACCGAGTCCTGCGAGTAGATTCGCCCATCCCTACTCCACAGTAAACACTAAATCATCACTAGTTTTGCCTAGATCATGAGGGAAGGGCACATTACCCCGGACCACCAGGAATAACGCAAAACCCCTACTAGTCTGGACCATCCAGAGAGCGAGAACCTCATACACCAAGGATTCATTATTAAAATATTACGGTGGTTGTTGGATCCCCACCCAGAGGAGCGGTCACAAGTCTATGGTGAATCGCCCCTTGATGGCGGCCGGGGACACGGAAAACATCTCAGTGGCAGGGGAAGTAAGGGAGAGCCATATACCTCCTCTACTATTCTAGACCATTCAGGAGGATAGCGTTACCATGGACCGTCAGGGTGGATGTGGATGTGATATATGATATAATATAATCGTGGGGACTCGCCATAGACCAGACCAGAGAGTAGAATAGAAACTGCTCTTCTGCCCCAGACCAATAGGAAATAAAATAATAACCCTGCATTACCCTGGACCGCCAGGGCTTGTGATACCATCCCCTCCACTATCTTAAGTCCTAATAACTTTCATTTTACGTGGTGAATGTCTGTGTATATGGTGCAAGATCAGGGGCTGCCTCTGACAGCAGCGATCCCTGCCAGTCTGCAGACGTACGGTGCAGGCTCAGGGGCTGCCTCTGACAGCAGCGATCCTTGCCGATCTGCAGATGTACGGTGCAGGTTCAGGAGCTGCCTCTGACAGCAGCGATCTCTGCCGGTCTGCAGATGTACGGTGCAGGTTCAGGAGCTGCCTCTGACAGCAGCGATCCCTGCCGGTCTGCAGATGTACGGTGCAGGCTCAGGAGCTGCCTCTGACAGCAGCGATCCCTGCCGGTCTGCAGACATACGGTGCAGGCTCAGGAGCTGCCTCTGACAGCAGCGATCCCTGCCAGTCTGCAGATGTGCGGCACAGGTTCAGGAGCTGCCTCTGACAGCAGCGATCCCTGCCGGTCTGCAGACGTACGGCACAGGTTGAGAAGCTGCCTCTGACAGCAGCGATCCCTGCCGGTCTGCAGACGTACGGCACAGGTTCAGAAGCTGCCTCTGACAGCAGCGATCCCTGCCGGTCTGCAGACATATGGCACAGGTTCAGAAGCTGCCTCTGACAGCAGCGATCCCTGCCGGTCTGCAGACATACGGCACAGGTTCAGAAGCTGCCTCTGACAGCAGCGATCCCTGCCGGTCAGTAGACGTATGGTGCAGGCTCAGGAGCTGCCTCTGACAGCAGCGATCCGTGCCGGTCTGCAGACATACGGCACAGGTTCAGAAGCTGCCTCTGACAGCAGCGATCCCTGCTGGTCTGCACATGCCCAGTGCAGGTTCAGGGGCTGCCTCTGACAACAGTGATCCCTGCCGGTCTGCAGACATACGGCACAGGTTCAGAAGCTGCCTCTGACAGCAGCGATCCCTGCCGGTCTGCAGACATACGGCACAGGTTCAGAAGCTGCCTCTGACAGCAGCGATCCCTGCTGGTCTGCAGATGCCCAGTGCAGGTTCAGGGCTGCCTCTGACAGCAGCGATCCCTGCCGGTCTGCAGATGCATGGTGCAGATTCAGGGGCTGCCTCTGACAGCAGCGATCCCTGCCAGTCTGCAGATGCACGGTGCAGATTCAGGGGCTGCCTCTGACAGCAGCGATCCCTACCGGTCTGCAGATGCACGGTGCAGATTCAGGGGCTGCCTCTGACAGCAGCGATCCCTGCCGGTCTGCAGATGCACGGTGCAGATTCAGGGGCTGCCTCTGACAGCAGCGATCCCTGCCGGTCTGCAGATGCCCAGTGCAGGTTCAGGGGCTGCCTCTGACAGCAGCGATCCCTGCCGGTCTGCAGACATACGGCACAGGTTCAGAAGCTGCCTCTGACAGCAGCGATCCCTGCCGGTCTGCAGATGCACGGTGCAGATTCAGGGGCTGCCTCTGACAGCAGCGATCCCTGCCGGTCTGCAGACATACGGCACAGGTTCAGAAGCTGCCTCTGACAGCAGCGATCCCTGCCGGTCTAAAGACATACGGCACAGGTTCAGAAGCTGCCTCTGACAGCAGCGATCCCTGCCGGTCTGCAGATGCACGGTGCAGATTCAGGAGCTGCCTCTGACAGCAGCGATCCCTGCCGGTCTGCAGATGCACGGTTAAGGCTTTGGCCCCCCCACATTGGGTTGTCTGGCTCTCGGCTGTACATGGGGGCTGTCATGTAGATTCCCAGCCTTGTAATTAGGAGTTTCTTTGGCGGCGGTCGGCGCTGTATCTGTGTATCTCTTCCATCGTTACTTTCCTGCAGGCGAGTCATTAGCACCACAGTGAGATTCAGCGATGAGCAGACACATCTAAAAATACCCAAAAACCCGACAGCAGCGGAGAGAAGTGTCCGATCCTCCCAGAGGAGAAGGGAGAAACGCGGGATTGTTTACTGCCCGTCATGAAAGATTTATTCACATTTCCACACGTTGTGTCGAGCCGCCCTCTAACCTTTCGTGTCTGCAATATCCAACACCCAAAATCCCGGGCACAAAAATACTCCCAAGGGTCCAAAAGCTCCAGCACATGTACTGAGTGCAGAAGTGGTATACCCAAGGTGCCCGTCCATACAGGGTGCCAGTCCCGGAAGAGAGCCCATAACACGAAGGTGCCTGTCGCACCAGGGTGCTCGTCATTCAAGGGTGCCTGTCCCTCCCTGCTGCCCATCATTCCCCGGTGCCAGTCCGCACAGAGGTCACATCCCTCCAGGCCGCCCGCCCCTCCAATCGCTGGGTCCGTAGTAGTATCACCTGGCTCATACTAGCTGTCCAGACCTACAATCTAATGGAGAATGTGCCAATAAACCATTGCAGCCATGGTGACCGCCACTTACTCTTTTGTGATTATTCCCCGGGGGCCAGAGGGGACGACACTTTTCGAGTCGATGCCGTGTGTGTCCAGGATGTGTCGAGCCGCCGGACTCATGCGGAGCCTGAAATTAGAAAAACATGAAATTTATTAAAAAATAGTTATAAAGCCCCAGGGCCCGGGCTGAGCCGCCGCCGTACACGTGGCTGTGTTTATCTCCTCTGTTCCGTTTTTGACGAGTTAAAGGGGAATTACACTTTCATTCAAGCTGATCCGGTAAGCAGATTAGTGCGAGTTCTGGCCTCGCGGATGGGTCTGGATATTAATTACAAGAGCAACGGCAAGCGCCGTTCTGTGCCTGCAGCTCCTGTGCAGATTGGTGCGGGGAGGGTGCGCGCAGGGTGCGGGAGGGTGCGCGCAGGGCGCGGGGAGATGTGCGCGCAGGGTTCGCGCAGGGTGCGCGCAAGGGAGCGCGGGAAGTTGCAGGAGTACAAGGAGTATGGGGGGGCGCAGGGGCCATCCGCATCTGTTCTAGTAAATTCTCACTATGTTCACTTAGAATTTTGTATTGAGCTATTCCTCTGTTATTCCTCCTGGAATCAGATGAATATATTGACTATACGCCTGATTTCTAGCACTGGCCAAAGAATGTCTCCAGTTTTCTAATAATCCCAGGAGGAATAACAGAGGAATATGTTAAAAAGAATGGAGAACCGAAGTCTGAACAAAATCAGACAAGTCAGAAGTTCACAGGAGTTTACTGTAAACTTCCTAACACATTGTGTCTGTTTATTTTCATTTTTATACATAAATCTGCAAACAAAAAAAAAAGTGTATAAAAAAAATGAAAATAAAATGTATGCATAAAAAGTGAAATAAAAAAATGAAAATAAAATAAATTACCAAATAAAATAAAAAATAATAGGAAAAATTGATAGCAGCACTAGGAACAGTTCACCTCGGGTGCAGTGTCCAGCAGTATTCAGCTGTGTATAGTTACCAAAAAATCGGACAGCACTCCATATTGCACATCATGCCTTGCTTTATTGGCCCATATGAATTGAACGTTTCGGTACCTCAAGAACCTTCTTCCAGCAGTGTGACACTGCTGGAAGAAGGTTCTTGAGGAACCGAAACGTTCAGTTCATATGGGCCAATAAAGCAAGGCATGATGTGCAATATGGAGTGCTGTCCGATTTTTTGGTAACCAAATAAAATAAAAATGTTTATGCATAAAAATGAAAATAAACAAACAAAATTATATTAAAAAATGAATAAAAAATGAAAAAATTAATTCTGCAAATAAAAAAATATATAAACAAATATAAAAAGGCTAAAAATTAAAAATAAAATAAAAATGATGCATAAAAATGAAAGTGAATAACATGAATAAACAAATAAACAAAATTTGCATAAAAATGGAAATAAAAAAATTACCAATAAAAAAAAAAAATTAATGCATAAAAATTGACAAAAAATAAAACAAAATGATTAAAATAATGAGGACTAAAAAATGAAAAACAAATAAAAATAAATTATGCATATAAAACGAAAATAAATAAAAAAATTATAAATAAAATATAACTAAAAATAAAAAATAAAAATTATGCATAAAAATTAAAATAAATAAATAAATTAAAAGATTTATGCATAGGTAGGGTGCAAAAAGTTGTGTGTAGAAAGGAGTACGGCAAAAAAAAAAAAAGCGCAAAGAATGCGCAAAGTGTGAATGTAACCTAAAACTCCACAGACTGTCTAAAACTCCCTATGTAGATGGAGGAGCGCGGGGCCAGACGTAAGCGCGGGGTCAGACGTAAGCGCGGGGCCAGACGTAAGCGCGGGGCCAGACGTAAGCGCGGGGCCAGACGGCAGCGCGGGGCCAGACGGCAGCGAGGGGCAGACGGCAGCGAGGGGCAGACGGCAGCGAGGGGCAGACGGCAGCTAGGGGCAGACGGCAGCGAGGGGCAGACACAGCACTGATCACAGAGGACTCGCCGGATCTCCGGACGTGTAAGACCTTACATTCTCTGCGAAATAACTATTCTGGAGCATCTTCCCTCAATCCTTGGTTCACCTTTCCTCTGTTATTCCTCATGGAAATATATTAATATTTGGATAATGACATATTGCGACAGCCCCTGACATTGGAGCAGGGCCCTGTGGACTCTCACACTGTCCATCCAATAAATGCCAATTACACAGATCATTTCCAGGAAGAATAACAGAGGAACAACAAAATGCAAAGTTCTTTAAAAAAAAAAAAAAACCCGAAGTGTTAGAATTGCTAATAGTGTGTCTATTTACCCAATAAAACATGTTGGGAGATTATAAAATATTTGTGTCTGATAACAGGGAGCAATAGCTTACACGGCTCGTTGTGAATTTCAATAATTAGATCCACGTCGATAAACGCCATCGTGGATGAATTGAGACACATGAAGACGGATTAGAGCGTGGAGCAGTCAATAGGTCCGGCGGGACGCCGGTGAATTATTGGATCTCATGTCCGCGGCTGTGGTCTCATTAGATGAAGGGGTCGGATTCAGACTGCTCGAGATACACAGAAGAGACGCCACCAGCGCAGATTAGACAGCCGCGCCGCACTGACCTTTCCAGTGTGATTTTGGCGTCGGCTCGTCTTGTAGACTCTTGCCGGGCCGCCCGGGCGAGCGCAGCTCTGGACTCTGGCACTGAGGATAATGAAGCCGGAGACAGCTGGATGAGCGTCATTAGAGACCACGCTCCAGCGCAGGCCGTGGCTCAGGGCCACAATTAACATCAGCACTTGTGATTCTCACACATCTGAGCAGACGCCGCGCGGCCGACATGCGAGCACCAGAGAACATGCACCGCCATACAACAGCCGCCAACACACAAACCGCCGAACTGGAGAACACGCACCACCATACAACAGCCGCCAACACACATCGCCGGACAGGAGAACACGCACCGCCATATAACAGCTGCCAACACACAAACCGCCGGACAGGAGAACACACATCGCCATACAACAGCCACCAACACACAAACCGCCAGACAGGAGAACACACATCGCCATACAACAGCCGCCAACACACAAACCGCCGGACAGGAGAACACGCACCGCCATACAACAGTCGCCAACACACAAATAGCCGGACAGGAGAACACGCACGCCCATATAACAGCCGCCAATACACAAAATTCCGGCTGTGATAACACACATTGCCATACAACAGTGGCCAACACTCAAACCCCGGACGGAAGAACACGCACCGCCATACAACAGCGGCCAACACTCAAACCCCAGACGGAAGAACACGCACCGCCATATAACAGCCACCAACACACAAACCGCCGGACAGAAGAACACACATCGCCATACAACAGCCGCCAACACACAAACCGCCGGATGGGAGAACACATATTGCCATAGAACAGCCACCAACATTCAAACCCCCGGACGGAAGAACACGCACCGCTATACAACAACCGCCAACACAAACTCCCGGCTGGGAGCTCGTGATGAAGTGTTGCTATTATTGACACTGTTCACTTTATCGTAAGATGTGCTGAAAAACGGGAAAAGAATTGGTAGAAAATAGAAATAATTTCAACTGTGTTTTTTTGTAAATGACATTCAATGTGCAGCAAAAGTGACCCGATAATAGAATTCTCCAGATCAAGGCAATTAGGGTACCTTTACACGTCGCAACATTGCATGCAATGTTGCGACGTGTAAAGGTACTCTTACAGTGACAGCAAACTGGTTTATATGTTACTTTTTATTTATTTATTTATATTTAATATTCTAATTTAATTAACTGGTTTTAAAACGTTCCAGATTTTGTGTAACTATTTTTTCCATTGATGGAGCTGCAGTTCTTATGGGGTGATGATGATTTTATTGAACCCATTTTGGCCTTTGTATTGTGTTTTGATCACTTTTTAGTATTTTTGGGGCGGGGGGGCAATAAAAAGCTTTACGTCTTGTGTGCATAATTTGACAGTTTTATAAATGCAGTGATGTTACATACGTCCCCTGTGACCGCCGCTCTATTCACTTCTATGGGATCTGTGACAGATAGGGGAGAACCTACCTGAATTTCCCTGGCTGAGTCGGGCCCTTCTGTGGGGTGACTGTGGCCTCGGTGCTAACACTTGCCGGAGAAGGGCTCTGAACACTGGGGATCTCCACCTGGGTCCAGTCCTGGCCTTCATCCACCAGCAAAGCGATCAGGGATCCCAGGCGCACTTTTTTGCTTCCTTCCCCAACCTGCCAGAAAAGAACATCAGTGACAGAAGGATCCAGTGGAACGTACTATAAGAAGTGACACCGCCAGATCCTGGGGGAAACGTCAAGAAATAACTAAAGTGTCCATCTCGTAGATCCTCGTGGCGGTCCTAAGCGCTGGGGGCGATTGTGTAACTCCATCACAGTCGCACATGCTTGCCTCGCTCTCCTTGGCTTAAAGGTGTTGATTGTTATAGGCCAAATTAAAAAGGGGTTGTTCTCTGCTTAGGATCCCCCCACTCTATAAGGCAGAGCTGAAAGATGGCTTCAGTTCTGGTGCAAGGACAGCGGAGCAGATCAAAAAGAATTGCAAGACCCCGATGCAGCAGAGCATCCTTAAATTAGTAGGATACACCAATGACATGGCACCCAGACATAATATCAGAAAAGGCTCCGGGGAGGCCGGCAGATAGGAGGAGGCTCGTATGGCTGATGGATAGGGGTCGTGCAAATCTTTTTAGTGGCCAGCCATCCATTTAAATGGCCACCAATACCACAGTTCCCCAGTAGTGGCCGCTAGAGAACAAATACCGTATATACTCGTGTATAAGCCGACCCGTGTATAAGCCGACCCCCCTACTTTTGCCCCCAAAACCTGGGAAAACCTATTGACTCGTGTATAAGCCGAGGGTGGACCCCAGCACAGGTATACAGCCCCCAGCAGTGTGGTATACAGGCCCCCCCCAGTGGTAGTATACAGCAGCCTCCCCAGTGGTATGCAGGCCCCAGCAGTATATACAGCAGCCCCAGTGGTATACAGCAGCCCTTAGGTAGTACACAGCAGCCCCAGAGGTATAAACAGCAGCCCCAGGGGTATACACAGCAGCCCCAGGGGTATACACATCAGCCCCAGGGGTGTACACAGCAGCCCCAGGGGTGTACACAGCAGCCCCAGGGGTGTACACAGCAGCCCCAGGGGTGTACACAGCAGCCCCAGGGGTGTACACAGCAGCCCCAGTGGTGTACACAGCAGCCCCAGTGGTGTACACAGCAGCCCCAGGGGTGTACACAGCAGCCCCAGGGATGTACACAGCAGCCCCAGGGGTATACACAGCAGCCCCAGGGGTATACACAGCAGCCCCAGGGGTGTACACAGCAGCCCCAGGGGTAGTACACAGCAGCCCCAGGGGTAGTACACAGCAGCCCCAGGGGTAGTACACAGCAGCCCCAGGGGTAGTACACAGCAGCCCCAGGGGTAGTACACAGCAGCTCCAGGGGTAGTACACAGCAGCCCCAGGGGTAGTACACAGCAGCCCCAGGGGTAGTACACAGCAGCCCCAGGGGTAGTACACAGCAGCCCCAGGGGTGTATACAGCAGCCCCAGGGGTAGTACACAGCAGTCCCAGGGGTATTTACAGCAGCCCCAGGGGTAGTACACAGCAGCCCCAGGCCCCCCTCACTTTTTGGCGCCCCCACCTCAGGATGCCCCCCCCCCCCGCACGCAGCGCTGCGGTCATACATTACCAGCCTGTCAGCTGTCATCCTCCGGTGGCGGATCGCGGCTCCCGGCTCCGGCTTCCATCTTCTTCTGTGTCTTCCTGCATTGTGACCGGGGCTCATAGCGATGACGTCATCGCGACGCCGGCCGGTCATGTGACATGCAGGAAGACACAGAAGAAGATGGAAGCCGGAGCCGGGAGCCGCGATCCGCCACCGGAGGATGACAGCTGACAGGCTGGTAATGTATGAGCGCAGCGCTGCGTGCGGGGGGGGGCATCCTGAGGTGGGGGCGCCAAACAGTGAGGGGGGCCTGGGGCTGCTGTGTACTACCCCTTGAGATTTTTTTTTTTTTTATATACCGTATATACTCGCGTATAAGCCGAGGGGAGACTTTTCAGCCCAATTTTTGGGCTGAAAAACTCGGCTTATACGCGAGTATATACGGTACATTAGGGAAGGAGATGACTGAACAAGTACCATCCATAAGGTAACAGCTTGGGCCAAAAAAGGCCCTCCTCTCCCTCTATGATGTCCATATGTCCTGGGAGTTGCTCATCGGATGAGATAAATGACGCAAATTCATCATCTGAACAAAGCGACCTGCAATTTTCTAACTCCTTGTCTATACAGTATTTTTGTATTTTTTGGGTTATTTCAGATTTTTCTCAGGCTCAAAAATCTACATTTAGATGAAAGAGATTTATCCAAATATTGTGAAGTAAGATAAAGCCGGAGCCTTGTGACCGCACAGAGAGCTGGGGGGGGGGAGGCGATTTATGACTTAAAAGGGAGCCTGTCAGGTCATCTATGCCCTTGAGCTATCACTATCTGTCCCTGCAGCTTCCTAGTACTATTCTAATCATCCCTGTCTGGGCTAACACTGTAGTGTAATAGTTGAGACAAATCAGTCATTTTTGCATGTTAATTCGGCAGTGTCTAGTCAATCTGGACGTTGTTTTTGTGTCCATGGCCGCCTTGCATCTGTGGTTATCACGCCCCCCGGTGGTACAAGCGCTTTCCTTCTCCCTCCGCCCGCCCTTCTTTACGGTCCGGCACATTGCACTCTTCTTTTGGATGTATTTTGCCGGCTTCATCATGCACAGTGCCCATGCTCTGAAGCCGGCAATTGCTTTGCCGTAGTGGCATGGGCCGGAAAACTCAGTAGCCAGGTAGCAGTTTATCAAGGATATCACAATGGTGAATGCCCAGCACCGTGGCCCTGACCGGACAAGTAAATGAAGGTATTTACAGGGGGATAGAAGGTTATGGATGGATACCATCTGAGGGATCTGGTCACGGGTGACCAGCACTGCAGGTAGTGGTCCCCAGGGGGTAGATGGTGGTAGATGAAGCACTCTCATCAGCAAAAGCAAGCCCCTGGGGTGTAATAGTAGGTGATGTTGGGGTTTGTAGCGAGAGGTGCAGCAGGCAGAGGAATTCAGTCTTTACCTTTACTGAAAAATGGAACAAGTTGAATCCAGGGTACTACACCACCAGGTCCAGGGTCCAGTCTGTCTAGAAGCAACTGGAGTCCACTCCACTAAGTGGGGAGAATAAGCCTTCTTTGTGTGCTTACCTAGTTGGGGAATTCGGCAATTTGTGAACTGATCTGTCTTCCCTGCAGCAGCTCCAGCCAGCAGGTATTGCGAGCCCTTTGCAAGCTGTTCTGGTAGACACAGCTCTGACCTCCCTATCATGCTGTGCTGCTGGTTCTAAGGGTGACCAGCAGACCTGCCGGCTCCTGGTCTCCAGATTTTGCCTTAAGAGTTTGCAAATCCCTAGATAGCCCTGGACTCTGGTGTCCTGCTCAGCATAATCCTGGGGTGAGCCATCAGCAGCTCCAATAGGGACTCTTGTCTCCTCGTGCTTCTCTCTTCCCTTCCTCACATTCACTACAGCCAACCCTTCCCCACAATCAGTATCTACCAGTCCACTGACTAGGGATTGGGAAGTGACACGTGCATGTATGAGGAGTCCATCAAAGAATACCTGAATTCTCCTTAGACGTGGTATTAGTGCTGATGGAGTTAACTACCACTGTGGCGCCCAGACCACAGGGCCACAGATTCACTTAAAGCAGAGAATACCAGTGCGCTGCGCGATTGCTGGCTTCAGAGCATGGCACTGTGCATGATAAAGCCGGCAAAATACAGCCAAAAGAACAGTGCAATATGCAGGACTGTAAAGAAAGGCGGGCGGGCGCGAGAGCGGAAAAGCGCTTATTAGATTCTCTCACCCACGTGATAACCACGGATGCAAGGTGGCCATGGACACAGACACAACGTCCAGAGTGACTGCACTCTGTCTAATTAACATGCGAAAATGATGATTTTTCTCAACTATTACACTACAGTGTTAGCTCAGATAGGGATGGTTAGAATAGTACTAGGAAGCTGCAGGGGCAGATAGTGATAGCTCGAGGGCATAAACAAGAGGACAGGTTCTCTTTAAATTGTGAATCTTTTCCAAATAAAATTCTGGAGATTTGTAGTACAATTTCTCACTTGACACAAGATCATCGGTGAGAAACCGGTCTGAGTGCCGGATGGAGAATCGTAGAGTGCCCCAAACCCACCGAAAACAGGATGAAAGAGATAGATAGATAGATTGATAGATAGATAGAATCTCAAGTATTGAGCTTTTCGTTCCAACTAGACATGCATATGTTCTGGTAGTAACAATGTGCTGCTGTCATTTCTGTTTTCTGTCTGTATTGTCCAGTGTTATGGTTCTGCAACTGTGCAGGTGAAGTTTTTTTTAATGGGGTGCCGTCTGTTTCTATGAATCTTTCTTCTCCTCTGTGCTCTCTCTCCTCCGTTTCTCGCTTCTCTGCCTGGCCGGACATTATACGCTGTATTATCCATGTGATGTTCTCAGATCTCGGCTTACGCTCAGGATTTTGTGATGATACGAGGACACCGGGCCGAGCCCTGAACCTTCTTACCAGAAGGTGAAAAGTCCGACACACAGGTGCGTCACGGCAACTGCATCAAAACAAATTGTGATGAAGGTTCACAACCATCCGGAGCCCGGCACCGACTACTGCACTTTTACCACTATTTTCATTCAAGGCTCTGGAACCTCTTTGCTCCTGTGCAGAGACCTTGTGTAGAGCAATGCGTCTCCACTGTGCGGTCAGATCCTGTACAGAGCGATGCGTCTCTACCGTGCGGTCAGATCCTGTACAGAGCGATGCGTCTCCACTGTGCGGTCAGATCCTGTACAGAGCGATGCGTCTCCAGTGTGGGGACAGATCCTGTACAGAGCGATGCGTCCCACTGTGCGGTCAGATCCTGTACAGAGCGATGCGTCTCTACCGTGCGGTCAGATCCTGTACAGAGCGATGCGTCTCCACTGTGCGGTCAGATCCTGTACAGAGCGATGCGTCTCCACTGTGCGGTCAGATCCTGTACAGAGCGATGCGTCTCCAGTGTGGGGACAGATCCTGTACAGAGCGATGCGTCTCCAGTGTGGGGACAGATCCTGTACAGAGCGATGCGTCCCCACTGTGCGGTCAGATCCTGTACAGAGCGATGCGTCTCCAGTGTGGGGACAGATCCTGTACAGAGCGATGCGTCTCCAGTGTGGGGACAGATCCTGTACAGAGCGATGCGTCCCCACTGTGCGGTCAGATCCTGTACAGAGCGATGCGTCCCCACTGTGCGGTCAGATCCTGTACAGAGCGATGCGTCTCCACTGTGCGGTCAGATCCTATATAGAGCGATGTGTCTCCACCGTGCGGTCAGATCCTGTACAGAGCGATGCGTCTCCACTGTGCGGTCAGATCCTGTACAGAGCGATGCGTCTCCACTGTGCGGTCAGATCCTGTACAGAGCGATGCGTCTCCACTGTGCGGTCAGATCCTGTACAGAGCGATGCGTCTCCACTGTGCGGTCAGATCCTGTACAGAGCGATGCGTCTCCACTGTGCGGTCAGATCCTGTACAGAGCGATGCGTCTCCACTGTGCGGTCAGATCCTGTACAGAGCGATGCGTCCCCACTGTGCGGTCAGATCCTGTACAGAGCGATGCGTCTCCACTGTGCGGTCAGATCCTGTACAGAGCGATGCGTCTCTACTGTGCGGTCAGATCCTGTACAGAGCGATGCGTCTCCACTGTGCGGTCAGATCCTGTACAGAGCGATGCGTCTCCACTGTGCGGTCAGATCCTGTACAGAGCGATGCGTCTCCACTGTGCGGTCAGATCCTGTACAGAGCAATGCGTCTCCAGTGTGGGGACAGATCCTGTACAGAGCGATGAGTCTCCACTGTGCGGTCAGATCCTGTACAGAGTGATGCGTCTCCACTGTGCAGTCAGATCCTGTACAGAGCGATGCGTCCCCACTGTGCGGTCAAATCCTGTACAGAGCGATGCGTCTCCACTGTGCGGTCAAGATCCTGTACAGAGCGATGCGTTCCCACCGTGCGGTCAGATCCTGTACAGAGCGATGCGTCTCTACTGTGCGGTCAGATCCTGTACAGAGCGATGTGTCCCCACCATGCGGTCAGATCCTGTACAGAGCGATGCGTCTCCACCGTATGGTTAGATTCTGCAGCCATGAGTTGCTCTTCTCCATATGCCCCAACTGATGTAAATCTACAATGCCCATCATGGCTCTCAGGGCGAGCTTGGTGTTGTAGTCCAGCATCTGCGACCATCACCTCTCAGACAGCTGTCTAGATCAGAAGTCATTGCATGGGCCGATGATCATATGAAAGCTTTCCATCGTTTGTCCTCCCAAATATGTCGGCTAATTACACTTCATGCGAACAAGTGATTGTAACAACCAGTGCACAGATTTCTGCACAGTGTGAACTATCACTCCCCGACACAGTGCAATGCCAACCAACCCTATATGGAACACACTGTGCCAACCGCCCCTACAGGGAACACAGGGTGCCAACCGCCCCTATAGGTAAAACATGGTGTCAACCGCCCCCACAGGGAACACAGGGTGCCAACCACTCCTATAGGGAAAACACTGTGCCAACCGCCCCCACAGGGAACACAGGGTGCCAGCCACTCCTATAGGGAAAACATGGTGCCAACCGCCCCCACAGGGAACAGTGTCAACTGACGTTACGGGGAGAGCAAGGTGCCAACCGCCCCCAAAGGGAATTTATGGTGCTGACCAGCCCTACAGGGAATGCACGGTGCCAACTGCTCTCCCAGGGAACACATCATGCCTACCTCCTACAAAGGCAACACATGGTGTGAATCACCCTCAAAGGGAACTGATGGTGCTGACTGTCAATATAGGGACGCACAGTACTGACTTTTCTGTGGCAGACAGTGCCGACCATTCTTTCCTGTAAATGGAGCTAACAGAGCACTGGTCAACTTGCTATACTGATCGGTGTTTGTTATGCGCAAAAAGATGCCCATGTATCACGCCCCTTACCCCACAGCAGGCAATGCTCTGAAGAGCCCCCCAACTGTTCAAACTGGCCCAGTGCATGGCAGCGGGCATCGCCACCAACAAGTACATTGCACCTTCAGTCTCTTTCTTGCAATCCAATTCATTAATAGGGGGTTTAGTTCCATCTCTGCATGACCAATGTAGGGGCCACAATCCCTGCTCCACCGGGCCCTGCATTCCTGAGGATACACCATGATTGTTCAAGATTGAAAAAGTATCAGTCTTGGAAAAAGATATCTCGGGGCATTAGGTGATGATATTGGATAAATCCACCAACAGGACAATCACACAACGGGGTCGGTAACAATCAGCGCCCGCGGAGCGAGGGAGGAAACGTAATACAGGAGGAGAGTGCAGCTAAAGAGCTCACAGCGCCGGACACAGGCCGAGCCTCACACAAAAATGAGTATCAACCATCAGCTGGAAGAGATCTGATGAATAGCGGCTATTGACCGGCAGACGGCGGCTGAGAATTCATCCGCGTTATCCAATATCGCCTGCGGTGCCTCAATTAGACCCGCCGCGCTCTGCAGCGCTATCAATAACACATAGAAATCAGACAAGTCAGCAATGAGAAGGCATGGCGCTGAGCCGCCCAGAGGACGTGGCGCGAGCCGCCCAGAGGACGTGGAGCGAGCCGCCCAGAGGACGTGGAGCGAGCCGCCCAGAGGACGTGGAGCGAGCCGCCCAGAGGACGTGGAGCGAGCCGCCCAGAGGACGTGGAGCGAGCCGCCCAGAGGACGTGGAGCGAGCCGCCCAGAGGACGTGGAGCGAGCCGCCCAGAGGACGTGGAGCGAGCCGCCCAGAGGACGTGGAGCGAGCCGCCCAGAGGACGTGGAGCGAGCCGCCCAGAGGACGTGGAGCGAGCCGCCCAGAGGACGTGCCGCTAGCCGCCGAGAGGACGTGGACTGAAGACGTGGCATGAGCGGCCGAGAAGGTGTGGGCCAAAAAGACGTGGCGCGAGAGGCCGAGAAGTCATGGACCAAGAAGATGTGACGCAAGCGGCCGAGAAGACGTGGGCTGAGAAGATGTGGCACAAGCGGATGAGAAGGTGTGGGCCAAGAAGATGTGGCGCAAGCAGCTTTGATCCCTCCTGGGAGATTGGACTCTGAGCAGCGGACACGTCTTCATCTACAGGGTGGATTTGTCCCATCATTCCAGGTTTTGGTTTACTTGCACTCATTTACTTGAATGGACAAACTTATGTCACAAATTGGCCCGAATGTAACACATGCCCGTATTCTGTAGACTGTATTGTGCCCGTGTGCGACAACGTTTTGGTCTGCACCCAACTCTCAGGCTCCAGTGCATGCAGTATATGGAGGTTTTCTGCCTCCGTGCTGCACAGCTCCGTCCACAACACTTGATCAAAAAAGTCACAAAGGCTTCCACTATCACCCTTCTGTCCCACGTCTGTATACAAATCACAGACCACCCAAAATGGGGTGAGAGTATATCGTCCGGCCAAAATGAGCTTCCCCCAGTCCGACGGGCTGCAGATGATGAGATTCTTGTAATATCCCATAGACTATTCCAAGAGCCGCGGACCGAGACCCCCAAGCCCAGCTCTCACTCCAGGAAGAACGGACGCCATGTAATGCTCCATTTTCTGCAGGTCTCCTCTGCCTTTAGCTCCGGGGGGGGGGGGGGGATCAGAGGTCGCCTAATTAAAAGGAACCTGTCAGCTCATTTATGCCCCCCACAGCAATCACTGTCTGTATCTGTAATTTTATAATACTAGTCTTATCATCCCTGTCTGAGCTCAGATTGTTGTTTGAAATGTGAAAACAAGCATTTATACACTGACATTTTCTTATGTAATGAGAGTGACTGCACCTTGGAGGACATGGTCATTAAGGCAGGTTAATAGTTAACTCACTGTCAACTTCTCTGTATAAAGGACCTGTGTGATGTAATGATCATGTGACCATAGTGAGCGGAGCTAAGCAAGCAAAATCATTATGGTCTGTGGAGATTTAGCTCCACCTATTATAGTCACATGATCGTGACATCACACAGGTCCCGCAGCATCTTCTGAAATTTGGATGAAATGTTAACTATTAACCTGCCAGAGTGACTACGTCCTCCAAGGTGCAGTCACTGCCTCATTTACATATAAAAATGTAAGTGTATAAATGCTTTTTATTCACCTTTACCATTACACTATGAGCTCAGACAGGGATGATTAGACTGCTATTATAAAGCTGCAGCTACAGACAGTGATAGCTGAGGAGGCATAAACTAGCTGACAGGCTCCCTTTAATCATCATTCCCACTGGGAACTATTTGGAGAGGTGGGGGTTGAGGACCCTCACTGGGGTTTAATTTTACAGAATCCAGTAGTGACAATGAAGTGCGCCTCTGGCTGGAATCACTCCTCCTCTTCACAGTATTTCTCTAGGGCAGCAGTTTGTCCTCCAGAACTGCTCTTCAAACTTTGATATGGACAATCACCACTTTTAGAAAAGTCCAACTGCAAAGACCCCAGTGATCGCCTGTAATCTGTGCAGACACCTGGCTGTAAAGGTCCCAGAGAGAATAGATAATGAGATCAACGGGTGCATCCAACAGTCCAATGCATATAGGCGCGCCAGCAGAGAGAGAGCACTCCTGTGTATGGAGGAGCCAGCAGAGAGAGAGCACTCCTGTGTATGGGGGAGCCAGCAGAGAGAGAGCGCTCCTGTGAATGGGGGAGCCAGCAGAGAGAGAGCGCTCCTGTGTATGGGGGAGCCAGCAGAGAGAGAGCGCTCCTGTGAATGGGGGAGCCAGCAGAGAGAGAGCGCTCCTGTAAGTGGGGGAGCCAGCAGAAAGAGAGCGCTTCTGTGTATGGGGGAGCCAGCAGAGAGAGAGCGCTCCTGTGAATGGGGGAGCCAGCAGAGAGAGAGCGCTCCTGTAAGTGGGGGAGCCAGCAGAAAGAGAGCGCTCCTGTGTATGGGGGAGCCAGCAGAGAGAGAGCGCTCCTGTGTATGGGGGAGCCAGCAAAGAGAGAGCGCTCCTGTAAGTGGGGGAGCCAGCAGAAAGAGAGCGCTCCTGTGTATGGGGGAGCCAGCAGAGAGAGAGCGCTCCTGTGAATGGGGGAGCCAGCAGAGAGAGAGCGCTCCTGTAAGTGGGGGAGCCAGCAGAAAGAGAGCGCTCCTGTAAGTGGGGGAGCCAGCAGAAAGAGAGCGCTCCTGTGTATGGGGGAGCCAGCAGAGAGAGAGCGCTCCTGTAAGTGGGGGAGCCAGCAGAAAGAGAGCGCTCCTGTGTATGGGGGAGCCAGCAGAGAGAGAGCGCTCCTGTGTATGGGGGAGCCAGCAGAGAGAGAGCACTCCTGTGTATGGGGGAGCCAGCAGAGAGAGAGCGCTCCTGTAAGTGGGGGAGCCAGCAGAAAGAGAGCGCTCCTGTGTATGGGGGAGCCAGCAGAGAGAGAGCGCTCCTGTGAATGGGGGAGCCAGCAGAGAGAGAGCGCTCCTGTAAGTGGGGGAGCCAGCAGAAAGAGAGCGCTCCTGTGTATGGGGGAGCCAGCAGAGAGAGAGCGCTCCTGTGAATGGGGGAGCCAGCAGAGAGAGAGCGCTCCTGTAAGTGGGGGAGCCAGCAGAAAGAGAGCGCTCCTGTGTATGGGGGAGCCAGCAGAGAGAGAGCGCTCCTGTGTATGGGGGAGCCAGCAGAGAGAGAGCGCTCCTGTAAGTGGGGGAGCCAGCAGAAAGAGAGCGCTCCTGTGTATGGGGGAGCCAGCAGAAAGAGAGCGCTCCTGTGTATGGGGGAGCCAGCAGAGAGAGAGTGCTCCTGTGAATGGGGGAGCCAGCAGAGAGAGAGCGCTCCTGTGAATGGGGGAGCCAGCAGAGAGAGAGAGCGCTCCTGTGTATGGGGGAGCCAGCAGAGAGAGCGCTCCTGTAAGTGGGGGAGCCAGCAGAAAGAGAGAGCTCCTGTGTATGGGGGAGCCAGCAGAGAGAGAGCGCTCCTGTGTATGGGGGAGCCAGCAGAGAGAGAGCGCTCCTGTAAGTGGGGGAGCCAGCAGAAAGAGAGAGCTCCTGTGTATGGGGGAGCCAGCAGAGAGAGAGCGCTCCTGTGTATGGGGGAGCCAGCAGAGAGAGAGAGCGCTCCTGTTTATGGGGGAACCAGCAGAGAGAGAGAGCGCTCCCGTGAATGGGGGAGTCAGCAGAGAAAGAGAGCTCCTGTGTATGGGGGAGCCAGCAGAGAGAGAGAGCTCCTGTGTATGGGGGAGCCAGCAGAGAGAGAGAGCTCCTGTGTATGGGGGAGCCAGCAGAGAGAGAGCGCTCCTGTGTATGGGGGAGCCAGCAGAGAGAGAGCGCTCCTGTGTATGGGGGAGCCAGCAGAGAGAGAGCGCTCCTGTGTATGGGGGAGCCAGCAGAGAGAGAGCGCTCCTGTGTATGGGGGAGCCAGCAGAGAGAGAGCGCTCCTGTGTATGGGGGAGCCAGCAGAGAGAGAGCGCTCCTGTGTATGGGGGAGCAGCAGAGAGAGAGCGCTCCTGTGTATGGGGGAGCCAGCAGAGAGAGAGCGCTCCTGTGTATGGGGGAGCCAGCAGAGAGAGTGTGCTCCCGTGAATGGGGGAGTCAGCAGAGAAAGAGAGCGCTCCTGTGAATGGGGGAGCCAGCAGAGAGAGAGAGCGCTCCTGTGAATGGGGGATCCAGCAGAGAGAGAGCGCTCCTGTGAATGGGGGAGCCAGCAGAGAGAGAGCGCTCCTGTGAATGGGGGAGCCAGCAGAGAGAGAGCGCTCCTGTGAATGGGGGATCCAGCAGAGAGAGAGCGCTCCTGTGAATGGGGGAGCCAGCAGAGAGAGAGGCGCTCCTGTGAATGGGGGGAGCCAGCAGAGAGAGAGCGCTCCTGTGAATGGGGAGCCAGCAGAGAGAGAGCGCTCCTGTGTATTGGGGAGCCAGCAGAGAGAGAGCGCTCCTTGTGAATGGGGGGAAGGGAGCCAGCAGAGAGAGGCTCCTGTGAATGGAGGATCCAGCAGAGAGAGCGCTCCTGTGTATGGGGAGACCAGCAGAGAGAGATCGCTCCTGTGAATGGGGAGAGCCAGCAGAGAGAGAGCGCTCCTGTGAATGGGGGAGCCAGCAGAGAGAGAGCGCTCCTGTGAATGGGGGAGCCAGCAGAGAGAGAGCGCTCCTGTGAATGGGGGAGCCAGCAGAGAGAGAGCGCTCCTGTGAATGGGGGAGCCAGCAGAGAGAGAGCGCTCCTGTGAATGGGGGAGCCAGCAGAGAGAGTGCGCTCCTGTGAAAGGGGGAGCCAGCAGAGAGAGAGCGCTCCTGTGAATGGGGGAGCCAGCAGAGAGAGAGCGCTCCTGTGTATGGGGGAACCAGCAGAGAGAGAGAGCGCTCCTGTGTATGGGGGAACCAGCAGAGAGAGAGAGCGCTCCTGTGTATGGGGGAACCAGCAGAGAGAGAGAGCGCTCCTCTGTATGGGGGCGCCAGCAGAGAGAGTGCTCCTGTGTATGGGGGAGCCAGCAGAGAGAGACCGCTCCTGTGTATGGGGGAGTCAGCAGAGAAAGAGAGCGCTCCTGTGTATGGGGGAGCCAGCAGAGAGAGACCGCTCCTGTGTATGGGGGAGTCAGCAGAGAAAGAGAGCGCTCCTGTAAATGGGGGAGCCAGCAGAGAGAGACCGCTCCTGTGTATGGGGGCGCCGGCAGAGAGAGAGCGCTCCTGTGTATGGGGGAGCCAGCAGAGAGAGAGCGCTCCTGTGTATGGAGGAGCCAGCAGAGAGAGAGCGCTCCTGTGTATGGGGGAGTCGGCAGAGAGAGAGCGCTCCTGTGTATGGGGGAGCCAGCAGAGAGAGAGCGCTCCAGTGTATGGGGGAGTCAGCAGAGAGAGAGCGCTCCTGTGTATGGGAACACCAGCAGAGAGAGCGCTCCTGTGTATGGGGCGCCAGCAGAGAGAGCGCTCCTGTGTATGGGGCGCCAGCAGAGAGAGCGCTCCTGTGTATGGGGCGCCAGCAGAGAGAGCGCTCCTGTGTATGGGGCGCCAGCAGAGAGAGCGCTCCTGTGTATGGGGCGCCAGCAGAGAGAGCGCTCCTGTGTATGGGGCGCCAGCAGAGAGAGCGCTCCTGTGTATGGGGCGCCAGCAGAGAGAGCGCTCCTGTGTATGGGGGCCCCATAACAGAGCTCTCACAGCCTGCCATACAAGTGAGGACTACAATAGAGAGGGTCAGGGCCTAGCTTCAGACTGCCTGGGACCAAAACACACACAGCGCAGCAAGGAGACCTCACAACTCACTGGGTGTGGAGATCCTGAACCACTCGGACCCGTACCATCAGAGACTGTACCCTGGACTACACATGAATCATCAGTAAAAGGTATGGAAACATCAACCTTGTGTATGACTGTTAGCCCCTGCTCCTGCTCCCTCCATAGACTGTCCTGCAATTCCCATACATTACAACTGCCCTGGGGATCCTGCTCCACCTACAGGGAGCGTATCCATCTTGCTGCACAAACATCACCACGGAGGTCTGATCCGCAGCAACGGTAACTATACCAGAACCGTAGGTGGCGTCACGAATCACTTTTATTATTTTTCCATTGACTCTTTTAAGCGACCACCAGGGCCACAGGATCAGACACAGGCCCCAGTGACATCCCTCGCGAATCGACGCCCGGAACCGGGTAACCCTCGGCCCTGGGGCGGGTCAGCTTTCTTGTGTCATGAACAGGATCCCTACACGGCATCCCAACCAGAGGACGTCACAGCGACCCTGTGCCCAACGTCCCATCTCTACAGATGGCCGTCTCTACTTCCAGCTTCTCCCCTCGAATACCATTAGGAATAGCAGCTCTGGAGAACAAACTGCTGCTGGGTCAGGTGACATACTGGGACGAGGAGGATTGTTCTTGGGTTTTCAGGGACAGATGCACTTTAGGTTTTTCTTTTTAGGAATCACAGAATCCTGGATGGTGTCACATGTAGAAGTCGTCGGCAGTGACGGCCGCGCTCATCGCAGCTACAGAGGATTTAATAATTGAATAAAGGACATTTATTATTAATCGGTTTCCACAGAAGAGCGATGGCGGGATCGGCACCGCAACACGAACAAATGTCACCGCGAAGCCGCACGGAGCGAAGAGGATCTGTGTCTGTCATTACAGGGACATGAATTATAGAAACCGGAGGACAAAGTGTGAACGGAGCCCAAATATATGTACAGCAGCTCCTCATACTCAGTGCCGCACCACCCCGGTGTCCTGCACGGATAATAGAGGACGGCCTCACTTATCACTATGTGCCCATAGGTTCTGTCTCTGGAGGACGCAGCAAGAGCCAGAATAATGAGACCCATCAACTTCAAAGGGAAGGAATTGTATGGTGTCACACTCCTCTGGGAGCTCTGCAAGGAAATGGAGAGCAGTGTCAAGGACAGACGGACAGACAAGCTGATCCCTGGAGAACAACGTACAGGCTCAAGGGTGATCATTAGGGGGCGCTACCAATGGATGAAGTGATGGGATGGCCGGGAGGGCTAAGGAGATGGATCGGGAGGGTGACAGATGGATAGGGAGGCTGATGAGGCAGGAGGGTAACAGACGAACGGGGATGCAGGAGAGTAACAAATGGATGGGGAGGCTGATGAGGCAGAAGGGTGACAGATGGACGGAGAGGCAGGAAGGTGACAGATGGACGGGGAGGCAGGGAGGCTGATGAGGCTGGAGGGTGACAGATGAACGGGGAGGCTGATGAGGCAGGAAGGTGACAGATGGATGGGGAGGCAGGGAGGCTGATGAGGCAGGAAGGTGACAGATGGATGGGGAGGCTGATGAGGCAGGAAGGTGACAGATGGACGGAGAGGCTGATGAGGCAGGAAGGTGACAGATGGACGGGGAGGCTGATGAGGCAGGAAGGTGACAGATGGACGGGGAGGCTGATGAGACAGGAAGGTGACAGATGGACGGGGAAGCTAATGAGGCAGGAAGGTGACAGATGGACGGGGAGGCTGATGAGGCAGGAAGGTGACAGATGGACGGGGAGGCTGATGAGGCAGGAAGGTGACAGATGGATGGGGAGCCTGATGAGGCAGGAAGGTGACAGATGGACGGGGAAAAATCTGTGAAAGAAAGAATGCGCAAATAGGGTCTTATCTCAATAACACACTTTCACTTATCGATGTGGAATTGCTCACCTTTGTCAGTTGTGAAACCCACAACTAGTAGAATAGCGTACAAGCAGCTGCTGCAGGGACCGCACTCCCAACGGTGACCGTGGTCGTAATGCAGATTCTTGGACAAAGTGCTTCAGTGTCCGCGCTGCTGCTCCGAGACCAAAGAAACACAGACACAGGAATGTCTGGTACAGCTACAGCCTTTATTTTCCGACGCGTTTCGGAGCCTCCTACCGAGCTCCTTCCTCAGGGAACATCAAGAGAAGATGTTCCCTGTGGAAGGAGCTCGGGAGGAGGCTCCGAAACGCGTCGGAAAATAAAGGCTGTAGCTGTACCAGACATTCCTGTGTCTGTGTTTCTTTGGTCTCGGAGCAGCAGCGCGGACACTGAAGCACTTTGTCCAAGAATCTGCAGATGGACGGGGAGGCTGATGAGGCAGGAAGGTGACAGATGGATGGGGAGGCTGATGAGGCAGACAGGGAGGCTGATGAGGCAGGAGGGCGATTGGCAGATGTACAAATAGACCGATGAGGCGGGAGGGAGACAGACGGACGTGAAGGCTGAGGAGGTGAAAGTAGGGAGGGTGGTACCAATTGGCTGCTGGGTGAGGACAGTGGGAGACACTGTTTCAAGCTCATAGCTCATCAGTAAAGTAATGGAGGATGCACAGTGTCTCCCGCTGCACCC
>JARQOC010000010.1:43808362-43821221 GCA_033576535.1 Allobates femoralis
ATCACACACATCATTCGGACGATGTGCAAATCCGACATCGTTTCTAACATCGTTATCTATATTGTAGCGTGTGACGGCCGCCTATGGCATATCACCTTCATCAAATCTGAGAGCTGACAATGTAACCATTTCCACTTCCACAGAACCACAGTAATTTCTCTGTTAAAGAAAATATCTATATGATCAGAGCAGGGTAAGGATATCGCTGCAGAACGTTCCAGCTGACGACAGCGGAGAAAAGTCATCAATAATTAAAAGTAAATCGCAAACTGACAAAACAAATGTATGGACCTTCAACAAATCTGTAAATTCATGTTAACCATATGGTAATAGATATATGCCTATGGCGGCCGTCACACGCTACAATATCGTGAGTGATATCGTTAGCGATCACGTGCACGCGCGATCGCTAACGATATCGCTCACATCGCTGGTGAGCTGTCACACAGACAGACTCACCAGCGATCTGGGCCAGCGAGATCGCTGGTAACTATGGTACACATCGGGTTACTAGGCGCCGCGCGGCGCTTAGTAACCCGACGTTTACCATAGATGCCATCTCCCAGCATAGGCTCTGCCGCTGGGAGATCGTTCATCGTCGTGTCACACACCACGATGAAGCAGATTGAACAAGCGATTATCGCTTGATATGGCTCCGGCTCTCATATCTGCGATCTCACAATCGCACGCAGCGATGCACAAACGATATCGCTTAGGCGATCAAAAAGCAGATCACTTAAGCGATATCGTGCATTAAATTGAACCGTGTGACGGCCGCCTATGGCATATCACCTTCATCAAATCTGAGAGCTGACAATGTAACCATTTCCACTTCCACAGAACCACAGTAATTTCTCTGTTAAAGAATATATCCAGGGTTAATAAAACTTTACTACATTCTTTCAAAAAACAGCGCCACCCCTGTCTATAGGTTGCATGTGGTATTACAGCATAGGCCCATTCACTTGGCACTGAGCTGCAATATCACACACAACCTGTAGACTGGGGTGGCGCTGTTTTTGATAGAAAGCAGCCATGCTTGTAGAACTCCGGACAACCCCTTTAAAGCATAGATAACTTTGGGCGCATCAAAAATTTTGATCATTGGGGTCCAGGAATGAGGAATGAGGTTCCCATCAATTACTAAAGCAGAGGGTCGGAAACGCTCAGCCAAGTGCTGCTCAAAACTGGAGATGCCCTCACCAGAAAGTCTATGGGTCTGTCTTCAATCTGTGAGAAAAGCAGACCTTGGCAAAGAGCTTTGGCTCTTCCGTTCCCCCAGTGATTGTCTTGTCTCTCTGACATGTCAAGCGATTTCAGCTAAACTATAAAGGGAATCTGTCAGCAGGCTTTTGCTATGTAAGCTGAGGATAGCATGCTGTAAGAGTTAATAAAACAAAAATCCACTATGCCTCTCTTGTCAGTGTGTGTGCTATTGTTTACATAAACAAAAGGCTTTATCACATTTACCATTATAGGACTACTTTGTCATATGCAGGTCAGTCCAATACACCCTCTGCTGTAATTAACACCTCATTGTCAATGAACAATCTCTATAGAGAGGCTGGTGTGGGTGGGGTTAGCTGTGCTGTGGGTGGGGTTAGCTGTGCTGTGGGTGGGGTTAGCAGTGCTGTGGGTGGGGTTAGCTGTGGTGTGGGTGGAGGCAGCTCTCTCAGCTCTGCAGTGTTGCTAAAACTGAATCCTTTGATTGTGTGAGAACGGCTGCAGCCAGTAATCTGTGTGATACATCGTTGGATTCATGGTCTCTTTGCCTACAACATGCTGCTTTCAGAAGAGGAAGCAAAAACCTGCTGACAGATTCACTTTAAAGGTTCAACTACTGCAAAGCTATCGTTATATAATCAGGGGTATTCAGAAAGGGGGCAGGGTTGTATAGGAGACATATCAAAATAAAGCATGCTGGGAACTGTAGTCCAAATATCGACTGAAGGAATTTAGGAAAAAGCTAGATTCACTTCCAGGTTGATTTGTAATTTAATGTGTTTATTTTATTTATTATAATAATTAAAAAAAAATGTATCTGCTATACATGTAAGAGAAAAAATTCATGTCATTTTGAAACATGTCAGTAAATGACTAAAAGAACAAGTTTGTTTATCATTGCCTTTAAAGGCAATCTGTCAGTAGGTTTTTGCTTGCTCATCTGAGGTAGACAAAGCAACCCTGAATCTAACGATGTATAACTAATGGTACCTTCACACTTGCGTTTGTGTCTGCGTATGTATGGCATGCAGACGCAAATGCAGTGCAAACGCAGCCCATACTGGTGTGAACACAGCAGAGACTGGTATTATAAAGCTGCAGGTACAGATAGTGATAGCTGGGGGGGGGGGCATAAACTAGCTGACAGGTTCCCTTTAAGGAAATTTAAACATATAGATTGTACTTCTTTCTCTTACCAGCAGATGGCACAAAATAGCAAGAAAAGACACATCAATGATAAAGAAAAATAAATTGTCATTTAAATGGCTCCTCCAAGACTTATGGTGGGTTTACACACACCAATTTATCTGTTCAATATCTGAACAGATCTCTGGTTGCAGTGAAATCATGGACACATTGTATCATTTGTACACAGCCACAAAATGGAACAATGTGTCCATGATTTCACTGCAACCAGAGATCTGTTCAGATATTGAACAGATAAATTGGTGTGTGTAAACCCACCATTATATGTTGACGACCTCAGCTAATTAATGCTTGTATCACCTGTGGGCTTCACACGTTCTACATTTCTTTATTCAGTTTTATATGGAATCAACCAAAAGGTCATAGGCGCAAAGAAATACAATATAGGATTCCATACATTTCTAAGGAGCCGTTTACAGCTCTTCACACTGCTTATCACTAAGGCCTGAACTGATAATTCATTATAGAATTTACATGAAGCACTGGAGGCTGTGTGATTGTAGCTGCAGAAGGCAGCTCAGTGCAGGATCAGTAATGTAATGTATGTACACAGTGACTGCACCAGCAGAATAGTGAGTGCAGCTCTGGAGGAGTATAATACAGGAGGTAACTCAGGATCAGTAATGGAATGTATGTACACAGTGACTGCACCAGCAGGATAGTGAGTGCAGCTCTGGAGTATAATACAGGAGGTAACTCAGGATCAGTAATGTAATGTATGTACACAGTGACTGCACCAGCAGAATAGTGAGTGCAGCTCTGGAGTATAATACAGGAGGTAACTCAGGATCAGTACAGGATTAGTAATGAAATGTATGTACACAGTGACTGCAGCAGCAGAATAGTGAGTGCAGCTCTGGAGTATAATACAGGAGGTAACTCAGGATCAGTAATGTAATGTATGTACACAGTGACTGCACCAGCAGAATAGTGAGTGCAGCTCTGGAGTATAATACAGGAGGTAACTCAGGGTCAGTAATGTAATGTATGTGCACAGTGACTGCACCAGCAGAATAGTGAGTGCAGCTCTGGAGTATAATACAGGAGGTAACTCAGGATCAGTAATGTAATGTATGTACACAGTGACTGCACCAGCAGAATAGTGAGTGCAGCTCTGGAGTATAATACAGGAGGTAACTCAGGGTCAGTAATGTAATGTATGTGCACAGTGACTGCACCAGCAGAATAGTGAGTGCAGCTCTGGAGTATAATACAGGAGGTAACTCAGGATCAGTAATGTAATGTATGTACACAGTGACTGCACCAGCACAATAGTGAGTGCAGCTCTGGAGTATAATACAGGAGGTAACTCAGGATCAGTAATGTAATGTATGTGCACAGTGACTGCACCAGCAGAATAGTGAGTGCAGCTCTGGAGTATAATACAGGAGGTAACTCAGGATCAGTAATGTAATGTATGTACACAGTGACTGCACCAGCACAATAGTGAGTGCAGCTCTGGAGTATAATACAGGAGGTAACTCAGGATCAGTAATGTAATGTATGTGCACAGTGACTGCACCAGCAGAATAGTGAGTGCAGCTCTGGAGTATAATACAGGAGGTAACTCAGGATCAGTAATGTAATGCATGTACACAGTGACTGCACCAGCAGAATAGTGAGTGCAGCTCTGGAGTATAATACAGGAGGTAACTCAGGATCAGTAATGTAATGTATGTACACAGTGACTGCACCAGCAGAATAGTGAGTGCAGCTCTGGAGTATAATACAGGAGGTAACTCAGGATCAGTAATATAATGTATGTGCACAGTGACTGCACCAGCAGAATAGTGAGTGCAGCTCTGGAGTATAATACAGGCGGTAACTCAGGATCAGTAATGTAATGTATGTACACAGTGACTGCACCAGCAGAATAGTGAGTGCAGCTCTAGAGTATAATCCAGGATATTTTCACTGTGAAATGTGCTGATAGTGATTGTCGCTTCGCTGTCCCCACACAACATAGAGGCATAACGTTTTCATAGTGTGAAGGTAGAGCCATCTAGACTAGAGCATACTTTTGTACTCATTATTGGCAGACATTAATGTAAGTTATGATCCCTTGCTGTCAGGTCATCGCGCTCCTGCAGAAGAACAGAGAGAGTCAAAAAAGACCAATTTATCTGGAAAAGATCCGTGGAGAGAAGAGGATGACAAGCGGAGAGGTGAGACGAGATCTCATGCAGGGTGATGGCACCTCCGCTATTTATACCCGAGATTAAGGAGGAAATTGTACAATCAGTTATATCCAGAGATTCAGCCGCGGTCTTCATCCTCCTCACACGACACTGCGAAAGATGCAGCCAACCAGGGGACAAGCCGGATATACACAACCACCGAGAGCGACCATCATCATCATCATCGCACCCCACAATGATAACTAATGACTGTAATCATCTGACAGTCAAGAGAAATAGATAAATCCGGGGTCATCAATGTCACAAAGCTTAGCTGTTATATAAAAAGATAAGGAGCAGTATTATAGTAGTTATATTTGTGTATATAGGAGCAGTATTATAATAAATAAAAAAGCCAAGAAGCCAGCGCTGCCTGTGGTTAGAATCAATACAAAAAGTGCATATGCATATATTAATTTCTAACTGTACCTTAAACTGAGACATTTAGCAAACTATTGATCAATTTTTTGAGCTACCCTGCTATGTAACGACATTCTCAGAAGGGGCAGTCCTACTCTATGTTTTTTATATACGCTGTGCCATTACGGCCTCCTGAATGCATTAAAAGCAGAACCATATTAAATGCACATGTACCTGAAGAATTTCTGAACTACTCCCACGGCGCCAGAAAGGCAGCGCAATTAAAGGCAGACCAGGTCTGGACATGACATCAGTATATTATCAGATCTGACCCCCACACTGCCAGATCAGCAACCATGGATGAGGGTAGAACAGGCCCAAACACATGTGCAACAATTAAGCAGAACCTATGGACAAAGTGTGGCCGCTGTATGTGTTGTGAGGTATAGCGGCGTCAGGGAGGCAAAGACACGGGATCCAGGCACCACTGGTCACAGCACACGGGTTTATTTGGCCAACAGAAGAGACAAAAAAACAATAGTCCAAAAAGAGCATTCCTTATTCCCCTTACTTCAGGGGCCGCTACTTAGCTTCCAGCCACAATGTCTCAGGCCTGGCTCAGGTATGCTTCTCTCCCAGAAGCTCAGGAAGTTGTCTTCACTCCCCACTAGAGACCACTTCAACTTTCCTTCAGAGCTCCTCAATCAGGTTCTGCACTGGAGAGAAAACTCACTCCAGACTCAAGGAACCACACCCAGGGCTCCTATGTCCTCTTAACCCCTTCTGCTCTGAGAAGAGGAATCCCATCTAATACCTGGGATGGAGTATGTCCTTTGGCACTGGAGCACGCATCCAGGGAGGCACATATCGGTCGCAGCATACCGACCCGGCCGGTGCCTCACATATCCCCCCCCTATGTTCAAGCGTATGGGTTTGAACACCAGGCCATAACCCTGGGCCCTGTGAGGGGACCACGTCACGGCGCGGAGCACCGGCGGAGCCAAGCAGGGGCACCCGGGGGTACCAGCGGTGCCAGACCCCACGAGCAACCAACCCGTTCGGGCCCCCGGCACCCACCAACCCCGGACGGGTACCAACGACAGAGCCCTGGGGCCCTACGAGGAAAACGGGCTCGGCGCGCGGCACTGCTGCACCGTTCCGGACGGGGAGTCGGCGCGGCTGGCGCACGGGGCTCTGCACCCGGGGGTTAGTCATATCAAGTCCTCTGGGTATCTCGGGGGCGGGATCCTCGGGCTCCGGGCCCTGTCTATCCTTCATCCGAAGGGCCATATACCCGTTCCACAATACCCGGAACAAGGGCATATCCCTCCCCAGCACAACATCATAAGGGAGATCCTTTACCACCCCAACCACATGTTGAACCCGCCTGTCTGGGGTAGCAAACGTGACGCGCTTCACTGGATACCTGCGATGATCCCCATGGACACTCATCACCCTGACCGTACGGCCGGTGGATTCGGTCCTGGAGACCAAGGAGGCACACACGAGGGTCACGTTGCTCCCTGAGTCCAGTAGGGCCGTCACCTCATGACCGTTAAGCCGTACGCGGCACAGTACATTCTCAGTATCCCGGGGGGCCGAGCCCCGTTTTCCGACGAGGTGGGCGAACATGGACCGCCTCCGGGAATAGTCACAGTCCATTGGTTCCCGTTGAGGGGACACTGCGCCATCATATGTCCCACCTCCCGGCATCTTCTACATCGGGGTGGTTCCCCGCTATACCAGGGGCCAAACCGCGGCTGTCCGGATCGCCGCTTTGCTGCACGGGGAGGCCCGTTTTCAGCCTGAGCGGGGCGCTCGCCCGCCCGGGGGCCGGGTTGGGGGTCCCTACTGTCTGGTGTGGTGGGCGCGGCCTTGCGGGTAGCCCGCATTGTCCCAGTGTCCCGGATCAGTTCCTGTGTGGCCACATGGCGCTCCACCACATTCACCACCTGGTCTAGGGAACCCGGGTCACTGTGTCCCACCCACTTTTGTATGGGGACGGGCAGCGTACGCACGAAGCGATCCACCACCACCCGCTCTACCATCTGAGCCGGACTCAGGGCTTCAGGCTGCAGCCACTTTTTAACCAGATGCAACAAATCATAGGCCTGTGAGCGCACGGGTTTGCCTTCCTCGTAGGCCCATTGGCTCACCCGTTGGGCCCTCACATATGTATTGACCCCGGTACGGGCCAATATCTCCCCCTTCAGGGCTCCATAGTCCAGGGCATCCTCGGTACACAAGTCTATGTAGGCCTTTTGGGGATCACCAGTCAAATAGGGCGCCAGCACCTCGGCCCACTGGGCAACCGGCAGTCTCTCCCGTTCAGCCACCCGCTCAAACACGGCCAGGAATGCCTCCACATCATCCCCCGGGGTCATCTTTTGCAGCGCTTGTCTTACCGCTTTCCGGACGCTGCAATCGTCACCTGGTCCTCGGGGCGGATCCCCCGGTATGGTCCGCACAGCCTCGATCAACAGGGCCATCTGCTCCTGGTGCCTCCTCTCCTGCTGCTGCTGAGCTTCCTGTTGCTGCTGCTGGGCCAGCACCAGGTGCTTGAGCACCTCCTCCATGCTGGCTGCTGGTTTGTGTTGTAATGTAGCCGGCCGAATCCAGGACATGCGATGCCGGGCACCACGCAAGAGACTGGCCGCAATGATGACTGCTGCTCCTCTTACTTAGCAGCCGCTCATTAGCCGCATGAAAAGTCACTTCCCCACCGGAACAGAGGGCAACGGTAGTGCCGGCTACACCTCACCGGGCCGGCAATGCCCGCATTCTCCACCATATGTGAGGTATAGCGGCGTCAGGGAGGCAAAGACACGGGATCCAGGCACCACTGGTCACAGCACACGGGTTTATTTGGCCAACAGAAGAGACAAAAAAACAATAGTCCAAAAAGAGCATTCCTTATTCCCCTTACTTCAGGGGCCGCTACTTAGCTTCCAGCCACAATGTCTCAGGCCTGGCTCAGGTATGCTTCTCTCCCAGAAGCTCAGGAAGTTGTCTTCACTCCCCACTAGAGACCACTTCAACTTTCCTTCAGAGCTCCTCAATCAGGTTCTGCACTGGAGAGAAAACTCACTCCAGACTCAAGGAACCACACCCAGGGCTCCTATGTCCTCTTAACCCCTTCTGCTCTGAGAAGAGGAATCCCATCTAATACCTGGGATGGAGTATGTCCTTTGGCACTGGAGCACGCATCCAGGGAGGCACATATCGGTCGCAGCATACCGACCCGGCCGGTGCCTCACAGTGTGTACAGATCAATCACAATAAAGACAGATAGAACGGCATGTATAACCAAGCGCACACGGCAAAAATGGTGGTCAACTACAAACTGATAAATAAAAAATCTAAGAAGCCAGCGCTGCCTATAGTTAGCATGCAATGCAAAAAGTGCGTATGCACATATCAATTTCTAACTGTACTGTAAACTGAGACATTTAGCAAACAATTGATCAATTCTTTAAGCTACCCCGCCACATCACGGCATTCTCAGATGAATCAGTCCTACTCTATGTTTTTTATATATGCTGTGCCATTACGGCCTCCTGAATGCATTAAAAGCATTATTGGTTTGTGGTTGACCACGACTTTTTGCCGTGCGCACTTGGTTAAGCATGCCATTCTATCTGTCTTTATTGTGATTGATCTAGAACGTTGTACACACATACAGCGGCCACACCTTGCCCATAGGCTCTGCTTAAGGCTTAGAGTCACACTTGTTAAGGTAATTGCGGTTCCCGCATCCGGATTTGGATGCGGGAACCGCAATTGCCATCACACATAATTTTGACACAAAATGTGTTCTGGCAAACCGCAAAGCGGTAACCGCATTGCTCCGGATGTGTAATCCGGAGCAATCCGGTTACCGCCTGCTTTGTTCATCCCTGCTACTGCAGGGATGAACAAAGGGTTAAATAATATGAATCCATGTGGGCAACATGTCTCTAGGGGGTGTCCACCCCCATAGAGACATGCTGTCCACACAGGACAGCATGTCAGGGGTTAACTTAACTTTTAACCCCATCGCCGCTATTGTCGGCTTTCTTCTATTCATTCTATTAAAACCCGCCAGCTCCTGCATCAGCACTAGTAGCCTACGCAATTTGCGTAAGCATTTTACAGTACAGCATCCTCAATGAGGAGCTGTCTGTGGTGCTTACGCAATTTGCGTAGGATAGTGGCTGCTCTCCTGGGTCCAGATCTAATGTACAGTAGTTCTATGGGTGTGCGGTGCCCATAGAGCTACTGTATTAGTGATCAGTACCCTGGAGAGCAGCCACTATCCTACGCAAATTGCGTACGCACCACAGACAGCTCCTCATTGAGGATGCTGTACTGTGAAATGCTTACACAACTTGCGTAGGCTACTGGTGCTGATACAGGAGCCAGCGGGTTTTAATAGAATGAATAGAAGAAAGCCGACAATAGCGGCAATGGGGTTAACGGTTAAGTTAACCCCTGACATGCTGTCCTGTGTGGACAGCATGTCTCTAGGGGGTTGGACACCCCCTAGAGACATGTTGCCCACATGGCTTCATATTATTTATCCCTTTGTTCATCCCTGCGGCAGCATGGATGAATAAAGCCGCCAGCTGCCGCAGGCATTCACATATGCCTTGCGGCAGCTGCATGGGCTCCCGTAGGAGCCCATTATAACAAAAAGGCTGCGGCAGAGTAACCGCTGCGAAAAATGCAGCCTGCATGATTTTTCACGCAGGCTGCAAATCTGGAGCCGTTACTACTACATGCAATCCGGTTAACATAATGGGCTCCTATGGGCAGCGGTTCTTGATCTGGTTTTGAGCTTTTTGACAGCTCAAAACCGGATCAGGATTTTAAAAATCTTCCGCAAGTGTGACCCTAGCCTAATTGTTGCACATATGTTTGGGCCTGTTCTACCCTCATCCATGGTTGCTGGTCTCACAGTGTGGGGGTCAGATCTGATAATGTTCGGATGTCATGTCCGGACCTGGTCTGCCTTTATCTACACTGCCCTACTGGTGCCGTGGAAGTAGTTCAGAAATGCTTCAGGTACGTCTGCATTTAATATAGTTGTGCTTTCAATGCATTCAGGAGGCCGTAATGGCACAGCTTATATAAAAAACGTAGAGTAGGACTGCCCCATCTGAGAATGCTGTGACATGGCAGGGTGGCTCAAAGAATTGATCAATTGTTTGCTAAATGTCTCAGTTTAAATTAATATGTGCATACACACTGTTTGTATTGCGTGCTAACCACAGGCAGCGCTGGCTCCTTGGCTTTTTTATTTGTTATTGGTTTGAGGTTGACCACCACTTTTTGCCGTGCGCACTTGGTTATGCATGCCATTCTATCTGTCTTTATTGTCATTGATCTAGGCCGCTGTACACACATACAGCGGCCACACCCTGCCCATAGGCTGCTTGATTGTTGCACAAGTGTTTGGGCCTATTCTACCCTCATCCATGGTTGCTGGTCTGGCAGTGTGGGGGTCAGATCTGATAATGTCCGGATGTTATGTCCGGACCTGGTCTGCCTTTATCTGCGCTGCCCTTTTCTGGCGCTGTGGGAGTAGTTCAGAAATGCTTCAGGCATGTGTGCATTTAATATAGTTCTGCTTTTAATGCATTCAGGAGGCTGTAATGGCACAGCATATATAAAAAACGTAGAGTAGGACTTCCCCATTTGAGAATGCCGTGACACGGCGGGGTGGCTCAAAGAATTGATCAATTGTTTGCTAAATGTCTCACTTTAAGGTACAGTTAGAATTTAATATATGCATACGCACTTTTTGTATTGCGTGATAACCACAGGCAGCACTGACTTCTTGGCTTTTTTATTCAGTATTATAGTAGTTATATTCTTGTACATACGGGCAGTATTATAGTAGTTATATTCTTCTACATAGTGGGCAGTATTATAGTAGTTATATTCTAGTACATAGGAGCAGTATTATAGTAGTTATATTCTTGTACATAGGGGGCAGTGTTATAGTAGTTATATTCTTGTACATAGGAGCAGTATTATAGTACGGTAGTTATATTCTTGTATATGGGGCAGTATTATAGTAGTTATATTCTTGTACATAGGGGCAGTATTATAGTAGTTATATTATTGTACATAGGGAGCAGTATTATAGTAGTTATATTATTGTACATAGGGAGCAGTATTATAGTAGTTATATTATTGTACATAGGGAGCAGTATTATAGTAGTTATATTATTGTAAATAGGGAGCAGTATTATAGTGGTTATATTATTGTACATAGGGAGCAGTATTATAGTAGTTATATCCTTGTATATAGGGGCAGTATTATAATAGTTATATTATTGTACATAGGGGGCAGTATTATAGTAGTTCTATTATTGTAGATAGATGCAGTATTATAGTAGTTATATTCTTGTACATAGGGGCAGTATTATAGTAGTTATATTCTTGTACATAGGAGCAGTATTATAGTAGTTATATTCTTGTATATAGAGGCAGTATTATAGTAGTTATATTCTTGTATATAGGGGCAGTATTATAGCATTTATATTCTTGTATATAGGAGCTATATTATAGTAGTTATATTCTTGTATATAGAGGCAGTATTATAGTAGTTATATTCTAGTACATAAGTTCTGCATTATAGTAGTTATATTCTTGTACATAGGAGCAGTATTATAGTAGTTATATTCTTGTATATAGAGGCAGTATTATAGTAGTTATATTCTTGTATATAGAGGCAGTATTATAGTAGTTATATTCTTGTATATAGGGGCAGTATTATAGCATTTATATTCTTGTACATAGGAGCAGTATTATAGTAGATATATTCTTGTATATAGGGGGTAGTATTATAGTAGGTATATTCTTGTATATAGGGGCAGTATTATAGTAGATATATTCTTGTACATAGGAGCAGTATTATAGTAGTTATATTCTTGTACATAGGGGCAGTATTATAGTAGATATATTCTTGTACATAGGAGCAGTATTATAGTAGTTATATTCTTGTATATAGAGGGAGTATTATAGTACGGTAGTTATATTCTTGTACATAGGGGCAGTATTATAGTAGTTATATTCTTGTATATAGGAGCAGTATTATAGTAGTTATATACTTGTATATAGAGGGAGTATTATAGTAGTTATATTCTTGTACATAGGGGCAGTATTATAGTAGATATATTCTTGTACATAGGAGCAGTATTATAGTAGTTATATTCTTGTATATAAGAGGGAGTATTATAGTACGGTAGTTATATTCTTGTACATAGGTGCAGTATTATAGTAGTTACATTCTTGTATATAGGAGCAGTATTATAGTAGTTATATACTTGTATATAGAGGGAGTATTATAGTACGGTAGTTATATTCTTGTACATAGGTGCAGTATTATAGTAGTTATATTCTTGTACATAGGGGCAGTATTATAGTAGTTATATTCTTGTACATAGGGGCAGTATTATAGTAGATATATTCTTGTACATGGGAGCAGTATTATAGTAGTTATATTCTTGTACATAGGAGCAGTGATATATTAGTTAGATTTTCTACAAAAGGGCAGTATTATAGTAGTTACAGTGTCTTAAAAATGTATTCCTATCCCATGAACTTTTCTACATTTTTTAACATTACATCCATAAACTCTAATATATTTTATTGTGAATATATAACCTTAGGGCTATAGGTCTAGAGGGGATAATAAAGCAACAGGCGCAGACCTAAGTGTAGAGATATTAAACTTGTGTGTAATAATATAGGCAAGTGCACTCACCTATGGTATATCTTTGTAAAAAAGCACATTCATCACTGAGGATTTGGTAAGGGTCCTTCGGTATGCTGCTCCAGTCCAGGGAAACAGATCTCTCAGCCAAGAGTCTGTGAGTAAGCTTCAGAGGTGATTATCCGGGCAG